>OY986040.1:36379436-36979436 GCA_963920215.1 Nineta flava | reverse complement strand
AGGAACTATGTGTGTTGGAATTCTCAAACGCACAAGTATCTATCGATAGCGCGATCCTATAATATTTAGTGTCTATCTCGACTCAAAATCGATCAGGTTTGGGAACGTTCATTTCATGCAAACAATTTTTAGAGAACTTTCTTTTATTCAAATTGTTTAAGATTTAAGATCATTTTTTCCAAAATTAAATTGTTTACACTTCAATTAGTTAATATTAGTGAGTAATCTTGAATTCGTAGAGAATTGCGTTGCACAATCATGTTTGGTTTGATTATTTCAGCTAAAAGCTGATTCTTGCAATCTTCATTGATATAAAACTAAAAAATGAAATATAACATGATATTCGCATTTTCTCCGTGTGCATTCCCCTGACATGGTATTACGAACGCCAGCATTCTCAGAAGACCCCAGTCCAATAGAATATTTTTGGCACTAGGTTGATTCAAAAATTCTTGCAGAAATATTTGACACTGGAGTAATGTAAAAAGTCCAGCAAAACAAGTTGGTTTTAGAATCAAACAACAAGTTTTCCAAAATTTGCGAAAATATACAATACGATCTATTTAATGAATTTTGTTTTTTGCAAACGGGGAGAAACTATAGAGATCATTTAACGGGTTTCATACATGATTCCATATTAGGCTCCAAATTGTCCATATTCATCGATAGAATTATTTCAATTGTTCATGAATTTGACTATATTTCATGGTTTTTATATTGATTGGCCAAAAACCTAGAAACATTGTAATGACAAGAAGATTTTAAATAAAGCATCAAATGCGCGTAAATGATTATGTTTGTGTCAAGGAAAAATTATTTAAAATTTAAGAATTCATATCACAAATAGAATCATACGCATTTATTACTTGTTTCTAATGAATCGCGAAATTAGATTTTCCATGTGACTACCTAAATACAATTGTATCTAAGAAAATAATATATGAAAGAATAAATCAAAGAAAATGATATTTTCTGATTACTGCTGTACAGTTATTCTTTGAATGTTTTAGCCATGTTCACACTATGAGATTTCAAAACTTCAATGTAAAAAGTGAAAAAACAAATTTCGTGAATATAGGATTTAATGTTATGATTTCTTCGAAAGTGAAACGGCCATATGGCGACCGGAAACATGAGATAAAAGTAGTCATTCCAAAATATATATAAACCATATCGTAATGTCGTATTTTCTCCGTCGTTTACACAAAGTATTGAATGATTTGTTTCGATTACAGCTGTATAAGGGTACACAAATTTGATTGTCAAGGGGAACCAAATTATTTAACAGAAAGAAAGTCAAACGATAAATAATTTACTTTTTAGTCCTATAACATTGAGTAAGTCTTATAACATTGAGTATTTAAACTCAATGTTTTAAATATATGTTTAATATTTCACTAAATCAGATTTTAGCCCCAGAAAGATTTACTTGTATTAAGTCAAAGTTGTATGAAAACCCATATTGAATATTTTGCCAAACAATGCTTGTCTGCTCATATCAAACATTTAATGTCAAAAAAGTGTTCAGACATATTACTTAAATGTCAAATTAAGTAAATACATTAGTTTTTCTAACGAGTTTTGATACCCCCCCCTCCCTTTTCACCCGCTAAGACGTTGAATTCCCAAAAAATTTATAATATGTTTTTAATTGTATTATGAAGTATACCGTAACAGGTATAGATATTGGAGTATAGAAATATATGCACTTCGACCTTATTGTGCTCCCCCTTTTATTCCAATCGGACAAGATTAGCTTCTCCCATACTTTGGCAATAGCCAGGACCTTGCTAAGCAGGTTTTCCTGAAGGTTCATATATTCGGGGTAAGATGCACTGAATATCTTGTATCTGCAGTAACCGAGAGAATCGCAGTAAAAGATGATGTGTCTTGATGTTTTCTCCTTCTCGCCGTGCAATCTGAATAATCTCGTGATAATGTCCGCGGTGATGAATCCGGTAACCTTTCGAAGTTGTATTCAGTTCAGCTTGAGTGCATCGAGGGAAAGGGTACGTTGATTGAGTTGAGTACATTGAGTACAACGAGGTACCTCTGCGTAGGTTTTTTACGGACGCAAGCCAGTATTTAGTAGACTTCTGCCTGAAAGACTGTAACCGGTATAGATTTTGATCTCCTATTATGTTTCTTTCGGGTTTGAATTTTGACTAAAACTCTAAACTTCTAACCGGATACCTGAATCAAAAAAGAACCTACTGTTCAAACTTCATATATCTAGCTACAGTAGTTTCAGTTAGGCGATGATGAATCAATCGTTTCAAGACACTGTATTTATAGAGATGAATTATTAATTAAAAAATTATGGATCGTCGGTGGATGATATTTGACATGAAAATTGTATGATTGCTAATGTCAAAAAGTTAATAGCCTATTCAGTAATAAAACTTGTTCTTAGGGTGTACGCAAAAACAATTTTACAGATGATTTATTTAGTAAAAAAATCAAATTTTGTTTTATTTTATCTTCTTTATGAAAAATGGATCGTTTTCATCTTTACTACATAATGTATGACTTGACATTTAAATTAAAAAGTAGTTATTGAAAAATATATAAATTACATCCATCTGTATTTTGTCATTTAATTAACTTTTATGGAAAGGTAATAGAAAATCATTTTACAGTTGATCTTATATAAGTTGAACTATTCATAATAGAAGACAATGTCTATGAAATCATTCATGGCCTCATAAATGGCTTAAAATATAAAATATATAATTTATCTCTTAATATTAGAAAAATGGTACAATTTGTATTAAGTAAAGTTGTAGTAAATCAATTTTATTACAATTATTTACCTGATAATATTTTCTGTAACTGTAATATTTACATAAATATTTGCAATTTGAATGAAGTATCTTAAATCTTGAATTTCTCTTTTAATATTAGTACAATGGAAAAATTTATAATCAATAAAGTTTCAGTAAATAAATTTTTCTACAATCATTACCTGACCATATTTTTTGTTTTCGTTTTGTTTTCGAATGCAGATCCTGCGTGAGTAATTTTAATTATAAATTGCTAAGGGATTGTTCAAATAATTGTACCTCTGAAACTGAAAGATCAATCAGTTTGTAAAGATTTTGTCTTACAAAAGGTGGGCTTGAAAAGCTATTGATTCATAATTATCGATTGTAAATTTTATATGAGATTCCTCTACGATTACCATATGATTTCCTTTCGGAAAAGGTTGATATATATCATTCTGTTCAACAATCCACTCAAGAGTTGAAAAATAGAATGATCAACGCCAAATTTTTCTTTACCAGACAGTTCACCAACAAAAATGTATTTTTACCAAAAGATTTGGATTCATCAAAAAAAGTTTTTATACGGAAGGATCATGTCAAACTTCCACTATCTCTGTTATCAAAAGATTTCCTAAATTTTTTGATATTGATATCAATAACAAACCTACCTCTAATTAAATACAGATATGAAAAAATTAACTCGTCAATCAGGAATCGAACCTCGGGCTTTCGGATATCTAGTCCAGCACGCTTCCGCTACACCAAAGACGACTACGAGTAACGACGTAACTAGGTTCGATTCCTGGTTGAAGAGTTAATTTTTTCGAGTTAATTAAAAATTCAATGACAATGATATTTGTCTAAATAGTACACGCTAAAGTCTTCTACAGTTTGTCTTACGTAACCGAAGGGAATTTGGACAAACATCGTAATGTTGACGCTTAAGTATGCAAAAATAAATATATATAAACCTACCTCTATTTCAATCGATAGACTAAAACCTGCATACTCTATTCAATGTTAATCTTTTTTAATTTACTTTGTTTTTTAATATAAGATGTACATCAACTATTAAAGTTTTTTTCGCGTGATCAAGGTTATTTTATGTTACAACCTTTTTCTAGTCGTTTTTCTTTACTAGTTGATGGGGGGAAGTATGTAGCGGTGTCGCTTCATCATTAATTTTTTCATTCATTAGTCATTTTTATCTGTTGCATTTCAACTATAACTTCCCTCTATTATCACGGTTGCTGTGAATATTAACAACCTTGGTAATATACAATTAAAAATAATAACAATTCATAAATGAAATTCTTAATATCAATTTTAATTAATAAAGATCAATTATATCTTTTACATGTATTTATTATTTATTTAAATAATAATTATTTAATATAACAAACATTTACTTTACAATCTCACAATTTCTTATTAACTCGCAGGTTCAGATTAGATTATTAACAATGATATTATAAGTTCAGTCTCGAATTTGTAACAATTGAAAGTATCCATCACAGAATAAGTTTTTGGATTAGGTGTTTATAAAATGACCAAATTAATTTCCGTATGCCCGTCCGTCAATATGTCCGTAGGCACGACAACTCAAAAACTAGAATATATAACGAGCTGAAATTTTGTATGTGAGTTCTAGAGCTAAAAAGTAGTTTCAACTGCGTGATTGGCCAAAATTATGGACCGTGTTTCCAAAATATCCATCTTTAAAACCGTGAGAGATGAAAGTAAAAACAAAACATGTTCCTTTTAAAAATAAACAATTAAATCAGAAGTAATAGTACTAAAGAGATTTAACTGTATACGAAACAAAATTCTTAATTTAATATGTTTTTAGAAGAAATAATGATGTTCCCTATTTATATAGTAAATTATTAAAAGTAAGTATACCTATAATATATTTTATCGTGTTTGTAAAAAAAAAAACATTTATTAATGAAAAAAAACATCAAGAATTTGATATAACCTCCTTTTATAGTACCTATACAAGGTTTCATAATAAATAATATATATATGTATTATTCAATAATATTAGATTATTATTATTATTATTATTCAATAATCTAAGTCGTTATTATTAATAACAATATATATTATACTTATATACATTATACAGTGCACTGCGTACATATGTAAAACCAAAGGCACACAACTCAAAAAAACACAATTCTTTTTATTTGTAAGCAAACTCCTAGCTATTGCTCCTAGAGCTTTGTATCAGGTTTTCCTGAAATTTCATTTATTCCGTGTAAACTGCACCGAATATTTTGTATCTACCGAAAGAATCGCAGTTTAAGATGACGTGGTTGGATGATCTTCCCTCTTGCCGCATAGTCTACACATAATGGATCCATTGTGGAATTCTAGTATGTGAAGATGCCTTTATAGGTATATATAATGTCCGATGATGAAGTCGTCAACCTGTCAAAGTTGAATCCTGTTCAGATTGAGTGCATCGAGGGACAGCCTTTTGAATACATTCTGAAACAGTATTTCCCCGAGTTTTATTTCTAATTAGTCGAGCCATTGCATAAAGCAACCACTTGAAAATCTGTATTAGATTACTGGCAATTAAAAACTAAGTGACGATTAAAACCTAAGTGGACCGACGACCAAATATTTCTTCGGCAATAAAAATATTGCTTGCAATCTGATTGACCACTGACTATGAGATATTTGAAAAATTTTATCCTTATAAACTTGATTGCACAACCTGGTTGCTTCACCTACTGAATAAAAACTGTATTTAATTCGCAATAAAATAGGAAAATTTTCGTTATAAAATAACGTGAATTATAAAATCAATTTAGTACAGATTATCGAAATTGAATATATCGTAGCTATTTTAATTCGTAATATTTTAATATGTATAGTAATGCTATGCTAATCACCTTTAAGGATGTTTAAAAAAGTAGCTTATTTCCGATAAAGAATGACGAAAAATTAGTGTTGACATTATACATTTATTGTGATACAGATAACTTTACCGCATCTCTTGCAATTGCTAAACATTTTTGGCGAATTTTCGAAGAAAATATAGCTAGCTATTGATTTTGTACCGATGAAGGAATTTCGGAAAAATTTCATCAAATGAAAATCACCATCACTAAAATTTATATATATATATTTATATATATTTCTTATTCATAAGATCTTATTCTTATTCTTCTGTCTTATTTCATCAGATTAAAACAGTGTTCCAAGTAGGAAACCCAAAGCGTGAAAGAAGAACTTAAAATAAATTATAAAGGTACAAATTATAATAAAAAACAATTGTAAAATTCAATTAATTAAGAACGGCAAATAGTTTTTTATTCTAATTTGTACGGTTATAATTTATTTTAAGTTCTTCTTTCACGATTTGGGTTTCCTACTTGGAACAATGTTTTAATCTGATGAAATAAGAAAGAAACTAAACATAACAAAATATTTTTATAATATATTTATTCAGTGTGATATTAGCTTAATAAATTTACAGACCGTTCAATATAGTAATAAACAATTTTATTATGTATCTATAGAATATTGGCAATTGTTTCGATTTTATTGTTATTTTTATACTTTTAATTAAGGTATAAAAAATATCTCATAATTTTTATGTGCTTTCCATAATATTTTATTATATAGACACTAGTGGATCATCAATAATAATCCACAATTAAATTTGAAAATAATTTTTGAAAGATTTGTAGCAAAAACCGTTTACAAGTTAAGTTGTCAGATTAATAACTATATATGGCAAACAAAAGTCAATTTGTTCCAACTTCATTCAGATTTCGAAAGAAGCTTAGGAACATAAGTTCGTATTTTTATGAAATATAGCTAAACTCGACATATAGCGGTTATAAAAATTTTATCAATGTGAATTACTTTGCCTACGATTATACTCTACACTTCGCTAATAAGAGAAGGTAGTACGTATAAAAAGACTTTTCATTTTGTGATAAAAAGCTTTCTTTGTAATGAAAATTAGCCTTTTACTTAAAAAAAAAGACTAATTTTCGGTGTATGCAAGACTATTTCTATTTCTAAACTGAAACGAACATCATTATAACGTTTTTTGACACATGTGTTTATAAATAAAATGGTTAAAACGTTTTACCAATTATTCTAAACATTACAAGTGTTTTAAACAAGAGTATGAAACACTTTAGAGGTTGTATCGAATTGTGATTACCTGCCTAACTGCTAAACCATAATATATACATGGGTGGCTGTGCGTGATCAATTATATTTTGAATGCGTATAAAATCAATTTGATGCATGTAATCTAATTCAGATTGATTCAGTATGCTATAAAGTAAATACGTTTATTTTCGATAATTTACAAAAAGTTCGCCAACTATTTAACAGAGCAAAAAGGATAGGGAACTAGAAAAACTACCATGAAGCTCTTACTGAATACAAAAGGTCTCTGAAAAAACTCATGGAGGAAACTCTATCAAGATGTTGAAAACAAAACTGAAGGAGCAAGACTCCATCGTATTCAAGCGAAAAACCCCGTTGACACCATTAGGTCACTACATAAGTCCGATGGTGAGTACAAAAGCTCCGGGAAGGATACACTCGAGACACTGATCCGGACTCATTTTCCGGATTCGGTGGCAATGGGCAGTTAAAATCATTCCCAAGAGCAGTTTAACCAAGGCCTCTTACCGATACGCGAGGACTGGTGAAGAGCGGCTATTACCATTAACCGCTCAAAAATCGAATAGGCAAAAAACTCATTTGAACCCTATAAAGCACCAGGGCCAGACGTGATATGGCCAGACGTGACTGGGTGAATACCCAGTGGTTTTACAAAAAGGAGCAGAGCATCTTTTAACTCTTCTTGGTCACATATTCAGGACAAGCCTAGCTACAGGTTATATCCCAACAGTATGGAAGTAAGAGTAAACTTCTTACCAAAAGCGAAGAGGTTCAACCATTCCACAGGAAAAGACTTCAGATCAATTAGTCTGTCGTCGTTTATACTAAAGATAATGGAAAGACTAATAGGATTTCATTTATCTCAAAGAGCACTGTCGACAAATCCGCTTAAGGTGGGAAAATCCTGTGAATCAGCTCTCCACTACCTAATATACAGAATTGAGGAGAAATTTGCAAGGAAACAAACCACCTTCTGCCTGTTTCTTGACCTTAAAGGGGCATTTGACAATACCTCTTACAATTCCATGATTAATTTCGCAAGTCAGCACGAAGTAAAAGACACCTTCTGCAGGTGGATAAACTCTATGCTGATAAGAAAAAGAATACAAACATCTCTTCTTGGAGAGTCTGTCACTGTGAGAACCACAAAAGGATGTCCACAGGGTGGTCTCTTATCCCCACTCCTGTGAAGCCTGACAGTGAACAGCAGACTGACGAACCTGAACCAAGAAGGATACTACACACAGAGATATCTGGACGACATTATAATTTCAATCCAAGGACCCTGTGAAAGCACAATCTTGGAGCTCATGCAAAACGTATCATGATTCATATAGATATGGTGTGTCAACCAGGGATTAAAAATAAACCTTGGTAAAACCACACTCATTTCATTCATATAGAAATGGAAGGTGGATAACATAAAACTACCCATACTCTACGGTGAAAGACTACAGATCGAAGGGAAGCCAAATTCTTAGGAGTAATGTTAGACTCTAAACTAACATGGAACCCTCATCTGTAATACATAACGAATAAGTATTAATATAAATCTTCTCTCATGCTTTGCAAGAGAGCATGTGGAAAAATCTGGTGTCTAAAATCCAAAATGATCCACTGGCTTAGACAACCAATTATAAACTATGCTGCTCTAGTGTGGTGGTCAAAAGTTAATCAAATAACAGCATGCACAAAGCTATCCAGGATCCAAAGACTGACCTGTTTGTGCATTACCGGATCCATGAACAGTACACCCACAGCTAACATGGAAATCGTACTAGGGTTGACTCCACTAAACTCCGCTTAGTATTTAGCAATACTAAGACCCCGTTTTTTGAAATGGGCACAGATATACTTCCCAAAATAGTCCTTCTCAAAACCTCTCACTGTAATCTGTGAAGGGGCATGTGGACGGAAGGAGAACCACCCTATTTCAAGAAATGTATCGTCTAATATACAGACAGTTCCAAAACTGAAGAAGGGACCGAGATAGGAATCTACGGTGAGAGAACTAAAGCAAACATAAGCTTGAACTTGGGAAATATGCCACGGTCTATCAAGCACAAGTCTACTGGCTTGCGTCTTCTCTCGGACAGTCAAGCTAGATCAGCTTGACTTTTAGAGCAAAAGCCTAGTCTGAAACTGAGGTCACTTCAGGAGTAGTCAAGGATTTTCTGCAGGAACTGCTAGAGCTGGCAAAACAGAACAATGTTAAATTGACCTGGGTGCCGGGTCACAGTGGTTTCGGAGTGAAACCAAGAGGCTATCTCTCGATGCACTGAAGCTGAACAGAATGCAACTGCGGAAGGTTACCGGATTCATTACCGGGCATTATCCCTCCGGAAGAATCTACACACACTGGGACTCCATAACGGGTCCATTGTGTGCAGATTGTGTGTCGAGGAGGAAGAAACATCCAGCCACTTTATCTTTGACTGCAAACCTCTGGGTTACAGCAGATATAAGATATTCGGTGCATCTCACCCCGAATATATGAACCATCAAGAAGATCTGATAAGCAAGCTACTTGCCATTGTCAACATATGGGAGAAGTGAATCTCGTTAGACTGAAGTAGGGAGGGGAGCATCTATCTATCGACCACCCTGATGGACGACGAGATTTCGTTAACGAAAAAATGCCGACGAATGTACGTACTCACATCTAAGCGACGTAAAGCGTCAATAGTTTTCAGTTTCAATAGTTTAATATTTCTTCCTCTGTTAATAGAAACAGCACCATTCGAAGGTTCTCTAATTCTATTTGCGCCGGATAAAATTTTTGACATGCATGTCACAATATTTTCTTAAAATTCAAAACTTGACTTGTACATTTATTGTGAATAAAACTATATTTAGCGTTAGTTATTATTTATGCACTCGTATATTTTATGTAAATATAAAATAAAATAGCTAATTAGATTAAAAAAGTATTGATATTTGAAATGAAAAACTTATACTTAGAATTTATATATAAATTTTATTTTGAAAAATAAAGTTTGTTTTTATAAATTATAGTTTTATATTTATGTTTGAGATACAGAATGATTCATTTATATTCAAAAAAATAATACTATACTTCATCAGACAAAATTGTCCATGTATCTTATCCATAGGAGTATTTATACTCCCGGCCCTTGGACTATTACTGCTAATACGAAAATTTAACATGAAAAAATTCTATGTACTATGGACCACAAAAGTTGACGTAATTTTACCCCGTATATGTAAATATACAAGGTATATTAAGTTTAGTCCCGATTTTGTAACGCTTGAAAATATTGGTCGCAAACATGAATGTTTTGCATAGGTGTTCATAAAATTGCCTAATTCGGCCGTTTCCGCATGTCCGTCTGTCCGTCCATCTGTGAACACGATAGATTCAAAACAAAAAGAGATTACGAGCTGAAATTTTGCATTTTGTGTTCTAGAGCAAAAAAGAGGTAAGGTAAAGTTCGTGAAAGGGTAAAATCGGACCGTGTCATAAATGATAAAACAATAATGTAAAGATAAAAAATGTATCTTTTTTAAAAATAAACAACTTTTGTTATAAACTTTTTTACATAAATTCAGAATATACCGGGTATTTAAGCAATTAACTCAGTTAATTGTTATTTTCACTTTTTTTTTTTTTAATTTATACTTGAATTGAGCCTAATTGTTTCGTTTTTCGAAAAATGCTTCGAATAAAAGTTGTTCATTATACATATTGTAACAACTTTTATTCGAAAATTATTTTCGAAAGGTAAAAAATAATATCATAGATAATATTTTTTTCATAAATAAGATGATTTTATATGTTTTTTTTTATACAAAATTGACCACTTAAAATAAAATACTCGAAGTATATTGGTATTTAAACAGAATTGATGATCCAAAGTAATATTTTGTATTGCGTGTCCCTTTTTGTGTGTTCAACTACATAATGGGTACTACAACTTCTTACAAATTTATAGTTTCCTGTTACATTAAAATATATTGAATAATGGAAACGATCGCCGCGCAACTTGCTATGTTTTGTATTAATAGCAACCAGCCATATCGACCACACATCATTGACCACACACAATGACCATATTATATCTATTAGAACTAAATAGTCTTATTGAACAGTGGAATGGTGATATAGTTACTAATTTCACGATAATCGTACAAATAGTTTGATAAATATTGAAGATATAAAAATTTAAGAACATGTCAATTTAAATTAAAATGACCCCTTATTAGCAGTTACAGCCTTTTAAACTGCATGCTCGTAGAGTCAAATTTATTTTTAAAAGCAGAGGATTAGTAGGGTAACTTAAAGAAAATTGTTTTTCTTTTCGCAATGTGATACAGTCGTAAGCTTCCGATTCCTTTTTACATACGGTCGGTAACAACTTTCGTTAGGAATTGTTATGGATGGAATTTTTCTGTCTCTCCACAGAATCCAAAGAAATAGTTGCAAATTGAAATCTCGTCTATATGACACACATAGAATGTTTACTTATAGCACCTGCTTTTTGACTCAGTAGTGGTAGAAATTATCGGAATAAAAAACATCTTCTTTACAGTGCCAAGTTTCGTGAATTTCGTAGTTGCTAGATAATTATAATTATTGTTTGTCACAAATTTGCAATGTTCACAAATTTTCCAAGGAAGGGCGTCATATTAAATTAGAAATTATGCCTGTTAACTGCTGAGTCGGATTTCTTTACTGCCTTTTTTCTTACATATGAATTCGCAAATTGGAAATAAATTTACAAGTAATTAAGAGAGGAATGAAAAGCCTTGTATTCAGACTTGAATTCAAACAAGCACATTTTAACTAATAGGTAATGAAAATTATATTGTTGGCATTGTTATTACAGCTTAGATAATTAAAGGCCCATTTAGTTAAATTTTACCAGTCCAAGTGACCGAGCGGTCTAGGGCATTATGTCTGCGCTACTTAAAAACTGGGTTCGAATCCCAACATGGGCAGTTCGTCAATTATTAAGAAAAAGAAAAGAGGCGGTTAATTAACTGAATAAACGGTTGGCGTATGGACAAGAACGAAGTAACCGGCTATGCTTGAGAAGGTTTATTGCAGTTTCTTTCAAGAACTCCAGATGAATATCGGCATAGTTCTTACCAGAGTCGGCTGCAGCCGCCTATCCTACCAATACCTAGTCTATACACAAAACCTTCTTCCACTCCACTCACACCCTCACATCCTTTGGCATCACAATGGACCTTATGGTTGAAGTGTAGCCCGTGCAGGGCAGCCTCTACAATCTATCTATCTAGTTTAATTTTTAGAACGATTTGCAAATTCATTAATCCACCTGAATAATATCTCTCTTGTATATTGGTATGTCAACCTGTAAGGGTGCTTGGGCAGTCAAACGCATTCTACTTGGAACTGGTATTGCGAGTTCGAATCCCGGCGGTGGCAGGTTGTGAATTATAATTAAAGGGGAGTTTAACTGGCTGTAATTGTGTAATTGTGTTTAACTGGCTGTAAAAGTTTTCCTGCAGTTTCCTTCTACGAACCCCAAATGGATATTGGCAATGCTAATATCAAAGTTGGCTACAATCGCACAACACACCAATCCTAGTCTAAATGTAAATTAATAAAGGTGTGTGTCAAGTTTTTAACTTACAAAAGTCCTTTTGTCAAAACTTTCAGACTGATAATACTTTTAGTATGAATAAGCATCACTTTCTTAAAATTAGAAGTAAGTCTGTCTATAATATTGTTAAAACTATCTGTAACACTAATTCACTATTAAAAAATGGGTTCGTATTTTATTCGACGAGTTTTCAACATGAATACAACAGTAGTTTTCATCAATTGAACTACTAACGTTTATCCGTCGGCTACTTAAATATTCGGTTCGGATACAATTTATCTGATAGTGTAATGTAAAACAACATAGTCATAGTCAGTATGGTGTTTTTTTATTCGGAAAGTTACTTTACGTTTCCTTTCGTTAAACATTATCATTTATTATCAATCTATCAAGATCGTAGTAGTTATAAAATCTATTTTGTTAATATCCGTGTATGTATTTTATATTATAGTTTTATAGAACCCGTAGGTACAAACAAAGCATTTTATTATTTTACCAGTATTATATCCATTTCATTACATCAAAAAGATAAACACATGAAAATTAATACAAATGCAATACAAATGAAATTGTAAATAATCATTAAAATAATAGTTTAAAAAAACTAAAATACACATTTTTATCGCTATTTTATGCCGAAATAAAAAGTAGAAAATAGTTTTTATCAACAAAATAATTATTTTGATTGTAAAAAAGCGTGAGGAGCTTTTTACTGTAATTTGATATTAAGGATATTGATTTGATATTAACACCAAATTAATAATTTTGTGGATAAAAATTATTAATTATTACAAATGTACCAAACATTCATGCCTACGCTCAATTTTTTTAAGCGTTACAGTCGTGATCAAACTTAATAAACCTTATTTTAGTATATTACATATACTAAATTATACGTAATAGGTTTGGGCAAGAATTGTCTTTTGGATTAAATCTGTAAATTGTTATTTTTAGCTTTTTAATATACTGACTTTTTGTGTTTTTTGAAGTCGGTTGAATTTTTTTTTTAAAGTTTTTTACACTAAATATATTTCATGTATTCGTATCAAACAAACACAAAATATTAAATATCTCTCTTAATATTAGAAAAATCGAAAAATTTATAAGGCGTAAAGTTTTAGAAAATCAAGTTTGCTACAAATCATTACCTGATTATTTTTCTCAAACTCTAATGTGAACAGAGATATTTTGAATTTTAACTTTCAGTCTATAATTGTAAATATTTCTGTAAATATTAGTGTAACAGAAAAATGATAAGAAACATAATTACAGTAAAACTTAGGACCTACAACTTAACTCCTGATAAATATTTAGATTTTTCAAATATTTAGGATGACAGTTAAATTTTGTGTTTTCCGCTGCCTCTAAACCCCCTTTCTCCTCGTCCGATTTTACCCATTAACGAACTTGACCTTTAGAATACCAAAAGCGACTCAAATACCCAATTTTATTCCAATCGGAATAAAACTGTGACCACTAGAGAGTCCGCAGACATTTAAAAAAGTACATATGTTGTATATATATATATATATATATATATATATATATATATATATATATATATATATATATATATATATATATATACGTATATATATACATATATACGTATATATATACGTATATATATATACAAATTTTAGCGATAGTGATTTCTAACATATAATAGGTAGGATCGATAGGCATTTGAAGAAATTTTTACCAAATTCCAACATAGCTGCATTTCCTTTGGAGGAAATTCGCTAAAAATAGTGAAAATAACAAGTAACCGAGTTAATTGCTTATATGACCTGTGTACAATGAGTTCCTTATCAGAATATGAATTGGTTGTTTTACTTCTATGTATGAAAATACGAATGGTACTGTATATACAAATGTATGCATATACGATTTAAAGTACAGTATTATTACAACTTATTCATAACATGGAAATAACAGATCATTTAGACCATTGTGATCATCATAAAAATTACGTTTTCTATTCGAACTTCATGATCGTGGGACATCATAGGGTTGTATGGACTTAGAAGATTATTGAAAACGACTTAGACGTATGTTACTATTATAGAGGTTACGTTTCCGTAGTTTATTGGTACGTAGACCCACCTTATCTGTCACTGTCCAGCTTTGCTATGCGAAGACTGGCTCAGTCATTCCTTGACGACCTCTTCGAACTAAAATCGGTCGACATCAAATCTCTTTTGCTGAACAACTCAAATCTCTTTAGTTTTCACTGTATCAGATCCAAAAGATTCAATGAGTAGGTGCTCTGTGTGAGACGGTCCACCTTCTTTTCAGGTATCACAACCACACCACCCTTGTCAGGTATCAGTGTGACCCACCCGGACAGTCATTGCAACCTTTACCTTACCCAACCAACGGTACGTTATTTTAGTTTGCACAACGAAACTAAATTCACCTACTTCCGCGTTAGTAGCTTCAAAAATAGGGTCTGAATAATGCTTTTTTTCTGTCATAGACTCGTAGATAAATTTTACGTATAGAGTGTCTGTGGGACTAACGCCGACGCCGACCAAACCACTACAAAACACTTCTTTTGAGAACATCAACTTCTCTCTATTAGTGGTTATTGCTCTAATTAGTTCAAATTTTTTGTAGAAACAGTTTGACACATCGGAAGTTACTTGAATTCACTTGCTAGAATCATTGATATTTTCCTTTTTTCATTTATTTTTATTTTTAATCTTTTTTTCAATAATTTTGAACCTCGTTTTTAACTAATTTAGTTCGAAATTCATGAAGTTCATTCATAATAGTCATTGACATCACATGCTTGATATGAAAAATCAAACACATCTAGGAATGGGGATCGAACCCTCGACGCCTGGCATCCTAGACCTATGCTCTACAAACTGAGCTATCTTATATATTATGGTAAGGCAACGCATATGATATTTCATTATCATTTTGATCTCGTTGTAATATTTATTTTGTTTATTTACTATTTGTACATTTTTGAATTTTTTTTTTTAAAACTAGCTTCTTTTTATATCCATTGTTGTATGGTTTCCGTTCAGTTATATTATACCAACGGAAGCGACTAACGTTTAATTACCTTGACATTTAAATAATATGTCTCAACATTAATGACATTCACATCTAGGAATGGAAATCGTACCCACGCCCTCTAGACCAATGCTCTATCAACTGAGCTACCTTGATGGAATTATTTTATCAACTGTTGGTTCTTTAATTTTATGTATATTTTTCTCACACAATAAATTAGTCTGCACATAGGAGCTATGTTTGGTTCATACCATATTTGTAGTTTTATTTTTGGATAGTTTAATACGAGAAAACCTGCGAGAAGTGCTATTCTTTAAATTCAAACAATGGTTTCTTTTCTCATATTTCAAAAATATTTTGATAAGACTAAAATATGCTTTAAAAATTTACCTAGTTATTCCAAATTTAAGTAAATAACATCATTTCCAAAAGTTTCTCACTATGTTATTAAATACATACATACATACATACATGTTATAAACTCCATTAACTTTAGTATTTATCACACGTAGAGATTATGACACGTTAGTTAACTTATTATTATTAGTAATTCTAAAAGTTTAGTTTGAGTTTTGTTAGTTGATCTAACTTCATTTGAATAAACTATATATATATGTATGTGTGGTATACATAGTGTACTTGTGTTTGGAATAAATTTATATGTCTAAAATAATATTGTTTTGATTTCAAATACAAAAAACCATTCTTTGGGTTTACTTACGTTCTTTGTGAATGTAACTGAGAGTATAATTTAATTGTTTGTTTCGCAAAAACTATAAACAAAAAATATATTCCTAATTAAAATATGTCATACAGACGTGCAATTTAAATATGATTAGGTCAATCGTATTTAGATTTGATTTAAAAAATTTTTTTATCTTTGATATAAATTGTTTTGTCTTTTAACGAGGTAAAATGATAGATACTGTGGGATATACTGATTAAGGTTAAATAAGATTTTATATCTTTTTTTAGAGAATTTACATAAGAAAATTATGCTATGGGTTTTGTACCAATGAAGAGATATTAGAAAAATTTCTTCAAATGTTAATGGAGCATACATAGCAGATATTTGTTTGAGCAGAAAGGCGTGCTTTTTGTATTTGAGAGGCCTAATTAATGAGCAAAATGGGTCCAGGGGAAAAGAGGTTTACAGGGAGGGGAAAACTAAATCTTTAATTTCTTTTTTAGTATTAGTGAAATGGAATTGGTGACAATATTTTCTGTAGGTCATACACTTACAGATGAATTCTTGCTTTTTTAATACGATGTGTACTTGCCTTCCACGATATTTTCAACGGTACTTAAATAAGCCGAAAACCCATATATATTAAAAAAATAGATAATTTTTTTAAAAATAAAACACATTTTTGTTTTAACCTAAATGGGATTTATTAGGTTAACACATTTAGGTTATTATCTATTTTAGCGGATTTTCGAGGAAAATGTAGATACTCGTTTTGTAACAGCGAAGTAATTTCGGAAAAATTTCTTCAAATGTTCATCGAACTTACTTAGTAGATATCGAAAATCACCATCACTAAAATGTATCGTTCTGGAGGTCTTAATTTTAAGTACGTCGAAATGAGATTTCGTACCTGACGTTCTTTTTGTATTTGAAAGGCTAAGTTCGTTAATGGGAAAAATTGGATAAAAGAGAAGGAGGTCTTAAAAGTAGGGGGAAAGATAACATCTTGAATTTCTCTCAAAAATGGAAAAATTTGTAATTCGTAGTTTCAAAAAATAAATTTTACTACAATTCATTACTACCATATTTTTGTAACTCTAGTGTTTACAGAAATATTTGCAATTTAAATTGAATACCTAAAATCTTTAATTACTCTCTTAATGTTAGTAAAATTGAAAAATTTGTAATTAGTAAAGTTGTTGTAAATTGATTTTTCTACAATTTATTTTCTGATAGTATTTACTCTAACACTAATATTTACAGAAATATTTGCATTTTAAATACATTACTCATCATAATGATAATTACAAATAAATCACCATGGTAACTTGATTTGTTTATAATGCATTTAAATGAATTTCCTGGAAAGAATGACGTAATTCAGTTTAAGACTTTGAAATACTATCAAAATTGCATGAATCTATAAATTATTAAGAAACAAAATAAATAGATATTTACCATAAATCGAAATATTTTCTTAAGTGAATACAATTCAATGATATTCATGCTATTATTTATCCGATCAAAAACTAAAATGTAAAAAATGGCCGAGTTTTCGGGGAGATACTTCATATAATAGTTGCTCCTTAAAAAGTGATGACATACCAATTAAAGAGCCGAGTTATTATAGCGAAAAGTGAAATAAAAAGTGCAAAGTGAAATGAAACAAAAAAAGTTATCTCTTAGTATGTTTTTAAAATTTTATATCGCGGCAAGTAATTAGTTTCCTTTCAAATATTATAAATTCAAATATTATAAATTAAAACTTGCCGCGTTATAAAATTTCCTTTGGAGGAAATTCGCTAATAAAAACTTATAATATTTGAATAAATGTACTCATATTGAGACAAACTAAACAATGGATGGAATTTTTTATTTGAATTGTTCAATAAACATAATAACATATTCGATATTCAAAATCGATTGCCTATATTTAATCAAACTACCATGTATAAAATTTTTAGTTTTTTCCCATTTTTCGGATGTTGCGTTGGGAAAATTGAATTTTTTCGATCTACAAATAGGTTTTGAGATATCTCACGTCGAATGCAAAGATTCGCATCCTTCTAAAATGTCAGGAAGTGGCTTAAACTTAAACACACAAATTTAATTTTTGGTTTTCCATATGTTCCGTTGGGAAAATTAAATTTTCTCAAAGATTCTTATTTAAGGTTTCAAAAATTCCACGTCGAATGCAAAACCCGCATCCTTCTAGCATTTCTGGAAGTGGAGCAACAAAGATTTAAAAAATCGTACACACCACTCAAAAGTGGTGTGATGCTAAATTTTAAGTATATATATAGAAAATATGGATCAATCATAAAGCAGCAATATTTCTTATGTTAATTTTATCAAAACCAAAATGCAAAAATTTTCCATTTCCCGATATAAATTTCATGATTTCATAAATTTCCCTGTGCCTTGGGTACTAGACATAACGATATGCCATATATCATCTTTAAAGGTTATCTGGTGTAGGCCCTACGTTTTTATCCTGTCTAATGAAAATTATGAGCGTACCCGCTATTTTACGGTTTTTGAAACAAAATTACTTTTTAAACATTTATTTCTTAACGGAAAGCAAAAACTTGTTCTCTTATAATTCCTTAAATAGTTTATATTCGAAAAATCAGCACTGTCGCTCTTTTCGTTCAGAAAATATTTCGGGGTCAAATCGGCTCTGATTTGACCCCGAAAAAAACCCTTGAACTCAGCCTGTCGCACTACCGTGCTCTAGATTATTAAGTAATATTTTGATTCACAATTTTTGAGGAAATACAACGAAAAATATTGGATATGTTTGTCATTTGTTAGTTGATATCTATTTGTGTAAGTGTTAATCTAATACTTTTCTATGTAAAATTTCAATCCACAAAGAACAATGGAAGAGGAAGTGGTCTTATTTAAATTTTCGAAGACGACAGCCGCGTACGCTACAGCCTGCTGTATATAGAAAATAACAATGACTATATACACTAGTATTTGAAATTCGTGAAGTTTGAGCACAGAAAGGTTTATACTATTGATCAAACTCAATAATGATACCCCTGCAGCATTAATGAAAAGTAGCAAATTCTTTCATGATTATTTATGCAGCGATGCATTTACTACATAACAGCAGCAACATTGTTTTGCAATTTATTATTATTAATCTACTTTTATGTTATAGTAAAACCAGTTGCCACATTTTATTCATCAAGTCGTAAAATAAATAAAAATCGTTACGCAGAAGCTGCGTTAACTTAGCAAATTTCCTTAGAATAGATAAATCAATCCTTAGTGGTCACAATTTTAGTCTGATCTAAATGAAATGTCGTATCTGATATGATTTTGGTATTTGCCAGGCGAATTTTATTAATCAATGGCATACGTCAAAGGGAAAGTTGGCATAGAGAAGGAAGAAAACACAAAATATAAAATATCTCTATTAATATTAGAACAATCGAAAAATGTATGAGGTGTAAAGTTGTAGAAATGCTTCTCATTGATATATAACTACAATCATTACCTTATGGATTTTTCTCAATCTCCAATATGTACAGAGATTTTTGGAATTTTAGCTTTCAATCGATAAAAAATTATAGTAAATTATAATATTTTGTTTTTCTTCCTCCCTCTAAAAATCCCCCTCCCCCTAGTCTGATTTACCCATCGAACTTGAACATTCAAATACCAAAAGGGCCTCAAATCCCAAATGCCATTCTAATGGGATAAAAACTGTGACTGCAGATACATAAACGTATATATATATACATATATATATATATATATATATATATATATATATATATATATATATATATATATATCAAGGTTAGCTTCGATCAACATCTTCACCTTATTGATAAAAACAACACCACAAAAGCCAAATCAAATAATCCTTCAGGTACTACTTCAGTCAGATCATATAAAAGACAAAACTTTTTTAATATTATTGTGAGACACGCACCAAATTAGCAACGAGCATATCCCAGACTGACTCCGTCTCTGACTCCATATCCCAGAGTAAGTTACGATTAGCTTATTCATACTGATGATGACTATATTGTAGTCGAAATACTTATTTAAAAAATATAAATAATTGTTCTAGGAATTGGGGCAAAATTTGAAATTTAATAAGCGTTTTTGTTTTACCTTCAAAGAAGAAAGAAATTATGTTTCGTTAATATTTGTTAAACGAATTAAGATAATGCAACAAAAATTTCTTTCTATCATCACCATCATCTATCTCTTCAACCAAAACCCATCACAGCCCTCAAATCACAAAAAAACCACCAAACCATGATGAGATGATAACGACCCAAAACAATACAAAATAAAAAAATTTCTTCATCATATTATCAAATTTATAGCCTATTTATGTATTACAACAATATATTGCACATTAGTTCTTAATACTATAGTAAACCAAAAAGGTACTTCAATACCAACCAAAGAAAATTTAAGTACCTTAAACATATCCTGAAGTAGGTAAAGCAATAATAATCATTAAATAAATTCCTTACTCCTATACGTACATTTTTTTTTTCGTTCCAGCTCCACATCTTAATGGTTTCTCAAGTAAATGAAACAATGTTAACAAACGCTTCAAGGTTTTTGTATTTATGTGAGTGAAAATTTTCTTCATCTTATCGTGTGGGTTTAATGATCCTAACACACACTTATTAAAGAGATATTATTCGTTCCTTGTTACTTTCTTACCTGAAGGTGTGTGTAGTTCTTATACATTTTCATATCCGTCTAGATTCCGTTCGTTTCAACACTACACAACACCCTCTTCCCCATTTGAGTATATCGACACCCCCATATCAATGGGAAGAATGTTATAGCATCAAAATGATAATGATGTGGTGTTAATAACACACACTAAGGTTGTAATATGTTTTTCATTAAAACGACATAAATATACACATACATATATGTATATGTGTATGAGAACAACCATGCTTATATTCCTACTTAAAAAGAAAAAGTAGTGATGTGTGTCTGTTTTAATTTTATAGTTTGAAATTTATGTATCTCTTATTGTTTTACTTTAAAGAGTTGGGACAATAGGGAATAAGCCTCTGATTCAAAAAAGGGTTAAATTTTTTTTTAACATTATTGCTTTAGAACTATGTCTATGTAAATATTTTTAATATTATTTCTTTTTTGTTAAGAAAATAATTATTAAAAAGTACAAAAAATAGATGGAACTTCAAAATACTCGAAACGCAACGCTATCGGTCAGATCGAATGTGACGTCAAAGTCTATAACGACAGTGTCAACAAGCGCGTAGTTGTTTGATGATTACAATTGAGTGACGATTTTATTGTGATTTTTTAACATATTTAGAACTTATATTTAGACTGGAAAACAAACGCCTTTTTTGCAAATTCCTTTTCGCCATCTCAGAAAATTGAGCAAGGTGTCATTCGATTCGTAATTTCATCTAAAGTTTTTGAAAAAGTTGAAGTCCCGCGTAAATAAATTGCAAAAGTTATAAATAATTAAGTAAAAAAAGAGGGGAGTTTCGTTTTTTACAAATATCTTAAAACCTATTGTTGATATCGGAAATCTAAAAAAAGATTCTTAAAGAGGAGGAAATTCTATAAGAGCAGCTAATATTTATAATTTTAATTGAGACATGAAGGTAGGTATTGAAAACGCGTGATTCGGCTTTGATTTCGGCTTATCCAAATTTTTCCAATCTGGATAACCCCGATATTTTTTTAAATAAAAGTCTGGGATTTTTTTTACTTCTGGGAGATATTCTTTGAAGAATTTAAAAAAGATCCCCGTTGGAAATCTTAAAAAAATTTTGGTTTGTCATTTTTTTATTAACATTTCATTTTTTTTAAATCTTTCAAAGTCCCAGAAGTAAAAAAAATCCCAGACTTTTATTTAAAAAAATATCGGGGTTATCCATATTGGAAATATTTTTTAACTAACAAAAGCATAATTAATGAAATTATTGGGGTAAAAATTTTAAAGTTATTATTTTTTTAAAGTTATGTAACGATATAACCTATCATTTAAAAAGATTTAAAAAAATATATGTCCTAGCATATTCCCTATTGTTGATACAAAAATTGATTTGGTTGTTCCAGTAAAATTTCTTGTTCCGAGATAAATTTGGTAGTGACTAACGTCGAAAATCATATATTCAAATAATTCAAGATAATATGACTCTTTGTTTTCAAATGTATTTTGTTAAAATATTTTTTATATATTTTGTTGAAAAATTCTAAACTTATTTTAAAATTGTAGGCTGGGTTAATTATTATTTATATGGAAAATATTTTCCGAAACAAATCATAATTTTACGCAGAAGCTGCGTCCACTTAGCGAATTTTCTCAGAATAAATACAGTATAAATCACTTCTGGAAATGGATTTATGTTAACTTTTCTCTTATTAATGTCCATGGCGATCTGTGACCGCAAAAGTGGCTACAGACACAAATATATATGTTTATTTACGTGTCTTATATGCTTCTGAGATTTCAAAGGCCAAGTTCGTTTATAAATAAAGAGTTATGGGTGTTTAGAGAAAGAAGAAAGCACAAAATATGGATTATTCCTCCTAACATTAGAAAAATTCATTTATAGACATTAAAAATATCAAGCTTTTAAAAATTTTATTTTTATTATAATGTCATTTTATTTACCTCTTAAAATCCTTCCACGAAAAACTACAAACTATCTGTGAATTACTATATACATAAAATGTTAATGGCAAATTGGAATGAATAATAGATGGTAATTTGAATTTCAAATGCTGTATGGCTAACTGTCATGTAAGAGGGTTTATACGATACTCAAGTTTTTAATTTATTACAAAATTTTTGAAATATTGTAGAGATAGTTTTTAATTATTAGTAATGAAGTCAAATAAATATCAAACAGTTAACTAAACTACACGAATTTCTATCTCTACAGAGCACTACAACTTTGTAAGTAATATAGAGCTGCTAAAATCAACAATGAGTTGGATATCGTTAGACCTAATATGATATTTTGTTACACCCTCTACGTGGATGTGTGCATGAATCTGTAGATGTTATGAGTGAAAAATAAAAGATTTTCACCGAACCACTCCAACGGGACTTTTTCGAATGATCTATTTGTTTTCAAATATTCTCGAAAAGGAATTTTCTAAATTTTTTAAACTTAACTTATTCGATTTTACTTTTTGCGACCCCTACTATTTTGGTGGAAGGGAGTGGAAATAAAAGAAACTGAATATGTCTTTATAAATTGACGGTTTTAACTATTTATTTATTTATGAGTCTTGGCAATCTTAACTTCTTTGATACAAGAATCAATTGTTTTATATCTTATATGAAGTGGTCTAAAAATTTCTAAAAAATTCGTAAATGCTTTAGCGAATAATAGCATGTTTCATTTTGTTGAAATTTTTCGAATGAATACCCCGAAATGTTAGGACTTTCGTCGTTTTTGTAACCTTTCTTTGTGTTATTACGATTCGGCCTTAGAGTGTCAGACTCATTCCAAATTTCTCATTTAAAATTTCAATCAAAAAATATCAAAAAAATTTACTAATTATTAACAATGGTTTAAACTATTAATATCAAAAAAAACTAGAATATAATCTTCTGTTATGAAGAAAGGCACTAAAAGGCAATTAACTAAATAGTCAATATCAATGTTGATATTGGTGAAAATTTTTCTATTGTAGAGTGAATTTGTTTATATGGTACACATAGCTACAAAAGTAGAGGTAATTTTTCAAAATATTATAATTGAATTGTGCCTTGTTCATTTGATTATCGAAAAATGCTTCGGAAAAAAGATATTTATTATTAATATATCACCAACTTTTATTAGAAACATTTTCTCAAAAACCGAATGAATATGGTTCAAGTCAACTAAAAAATTTATAAAAATTACCATTATTATTTTTTTGCCCTAATTATTTTTTTGCCCTTTAGTACCATATTATTTAGTACCAAAATAATACACATTTATGTAAAAATTAGCTCTGAAAATTAGTCTAAGGCGCTATGCCTTAGGCGTTATGTCAACTTGGAACTGGGAAGTTATGGTTTGATTCCCGACATCGACAGTTGGAGTTTAAAAGAAGCGGTTAATTGACTAAACTGTCGGCGTATGGACAAGACCGAAGTAACCGGCTATGCTTGTGAACGTTTTCTGCAATTTCCTTCACGAACTACAGATGAATATCGGCATAGTTTCTATTAGAGTCGGCTGCAGCCGCACATCTTACCAATTCCTAGTCTACACACAAAAATTCCTTTCACTCCACTCACAACCTCACATCCTTAGGTATTACAATGGACCTTATGGCCGAAGTGTATCCCGTCCAGGGCAGCCGCTACAATATATCTATCTATTTATCTAACTATCAGCTCAGTTATGCTTCGTTAATTGGTTCAAAACTAACCTGTAAGATTTGCCCTAACATAATATGTGAAGTTGAATAAAAGCTTATAATTACGAAAATAGGGAATATGCATGAACATTTTTTTTCACTTGAATTGTTTACTTGACAAATATCAAAGTAAAATTACTTTTTAAATAACTTTAAAAATAAGCGAGATATGAATGATTGAAATTCCCGATTAGACAAAGAGGGTGATAGCCCTCTTGATACGTTATGTGACGTCATATTACACTTTTACCATTTAAAATACACGTAAAACTCCGTTTTTAGTATTTTTGCAAGAAAGACACAGATAATAATCTTTAAAAGCTTATAGCTTCCTTGATATTTGTCGGATTTTAATTTCGTTTTTAAATATAATTACAGTATTAACAGTATTTTCATATTCTGAAAATAAATGTGAAAAAAAATTTTCATGCATATTCCCTATTCTTTACAAGTATTGTAATAATGATAATGATTTTTTTTTTAAATCAAGCATTAATAATTTACTAGCTACTCCGAAAAGCAATTTAATCTATTGTGGTTTTATTTCATTATTATTTAAAAATATTGTGATTAAAGTCCAAATAATTATACTTACATCTAAACTTGATATAATATAGGTGTGCATATGTGTAGAACATAATGCAATCAATATGGGTAATACATAGTCCGAAGGCTAACTGATCACACATTGCAGCCGGAGTTGAAGCGATGAAAATTGAGGCACATGTTCACTAAACCATAATCTTAGAGGTAAAGATGTATTATTCCAACTGGAAGAGATACATTATAGTTCATTTTACCAAAATCAGTAATAATTATTAAATAATATTTCTCGCACCTTAATTCTAAAACAAATCAATATGTCGTTTGAGCCGAACATATATTTATGTAAGAAATACAGGTGCGAGTTTTTTAGCGTGTTATTGAGCTGATTTGTATATTGCTGAAATTAAAAATACTTTGGCTGCAAATACTTTTTATAATACTACATAAATACGTACATAAATGTTTTTCAATTCAAACTCGCGCCTTATACTCTCTCCACTGTCTCCGGTGCAAAGGAAACTGACATCTTATTTTTGTCAATGATTTGTTTACATGGAGTTCGGACTCATTGTCTAGTCTCCATGGTAGTCATACTCGTATTTCTTTGTTTTCAATACTCGTCAAACAATTACATCATTCTTAAATGTACTGAATGTCGTGCTTATTTGAGAGGCATTCTCCGGATAGACGGGAACAAGTCGTGCTTGTAGAACTGTAGATGCCGTCAGGGGGAAACTAGAAAAATTTACTGCTAGAGGAAAGCCAAAAATAATTTAAGTTTTTTAACGGAAATGAAAATTCTGAGTCGCTAGTTTAGTTTATTGTTATTTATAAACCTTAGTTATCATTTTTACATACTATGGTGAATAAATAATCATGTAGTTTTGTTTCATAGTGTTATTTATTATTCTCAGTTATTGAAACTTGTCGACTGCTTTTTTACCCGACAACAGCAAAACGAAAAGGAATCGTTAGTTTTTCAGTAGTCTATGTATGTTTGTATTAATGTATGTTCTATTGTAGCGCCCAAACTACTAATCCGATTTTGATAAATGATGTGTCGTTCGCTTTGTCTTAGCGTTCCGCGTATCATAGACTATGTGACGTCACATAAACTCCCACGTGACGGTTCTATAAATTGTAAAATACGCTTGCCAAATAAAAATCACAAATGTATCGAGTTTGATATGGAATGTTACTTAAATGAAAGGTGTTAATTCACAGATCCCGAAAATGTGTAATATACTTCTTTCGTAGACGGGTTTTAGTTTCTTAAACTTTTATATAATTTTCTACATATTGTACAAGTTCTGCATATCTTCTACATATGGTTTAATAAACAGCTTGTACGAATACATATAAGTACATTATAACTTGTATCAGTACATAAAATACAATGTTGATTACAAATATGTTAGATGTGCCGTTTTTCGAATTCCACTTCGCCTTCTCAGATAATTATGACCAAGGTGTCATTCGATTCGTAATTGCATGTAGAAAGTTTTTGAAAAAGTTGTCCCAAATAAAAAAATTTAATTGCAAATGTAATAAACAATTTAGTAAAAAAAAATGAGGTTTCGTTTTTTGCAAATATCATAAATACTATTGTAGATATCGGAAATCGAAAAAAATATTCTTAAAGAGCAGGAAATTTCCTCAAAAAAGTTCTGATCTACCGGAACTGTACCACTAATATTAATAATTTTAGTTGAGATATGAAAATAATGCTTGTAAACGAGTGATTCGACTTAACTTGATTCCGACACTTGAACAAACAATTTTTTTTAACCCATATATTAAGGAATATAAGAAATATTAAGGAATGAAAGAATGAAGGTGTTTACTGGATATATAAACAAACAATAATCCGTTGGCAAAAAATTTTTACCCCAATTTTTCCATTAAGTATACTTTTGTTAATTAAAAAAATTTTCCAATCTGTATAATCCCAATAATTTTTAAAATACAAGTTTTTTTACTTCTTGGAGCTATTCTTTAAAGGATTTAAAAAAGGTCCCCGTTGGAAAATTAAAAAAATTTTTAAACAAAGATACGGAAAAATTCAAAACATAAATAAAGTATTGAGGTTTTAAAATTTAAATATATTTTAAACTATTAAAATTATTATTATGACACCTTGGTCATAATTTTCTGAGAAGACGAAGTGGAATTTGAAAAAAGGCACATGTTTACTAGTCTATGGCATTTAACAATCGGACTATAAATGCTATTATTAAAACATATGCATGCATCCATATATGCACATGTATAGTATGATATAATAATATATATATAGATTAAAATATTTCGATAATAATCCATTATTTGATAATATCCAATTCTGTGTATATATCAACCTATAATAGGTATAAACAGGTACCTGTGCTCTCTATAACTGCACACATCGTGAAAGGTAACCGAGAAATACACACATATATGGATGGATAGATGGTGTATTATATAATCAGATCTGTGTTATACAAAGCTGTAGTGTGTACACATTCTATCATGTACTAAAATGTATTTATTTATAAATTCAAAAGGATATATTATGATAATATATACAACTATACATTTTGTACAATATACAGTATGCTCATGTAATTCAAAATTGGTCTGATAGATAATCAGCCTCCGAGGCGGTTATTTCGATTATGTCATTCGAATAATTCGAAATTAATATGGACGAGTATTTAATATATTGATGATGAATTTTGTAAATATTTATAACTTGTATTTATAACTTGAGAATGATCTCCTTTGACATAGTACATAGAACACTGGTTTATTATGTCGGGTGATCGTTGAACAGAACAATAGCCAATTCTATGAAAAATTGGGAAGATATCGGAGGACATTTGTTGATTTATTTATTTTTCCATAATATATCACTTTGTAATTTTTTCTATATTTAAAAATTTTTGTTTAATCAATGTATCTCACTCATTTTATGAGATGGTTCATCTTTCAATGTCTTTTCACATCGTTTTTGTTGTTGTTGTTGTTTTTATGTTTACATGTTCATTTGATATGTACAAGATAATTTTCTTTCTTCTTGATTTGATTGGGGCTCAGTTCACACACTTCTCACACCTTTGTGTTTTTGTGGTTGGGTTATTCATTTTTTGTGTTCTTCTTTTCTGTCTTTCAAGGTTTATATCACTGAACTTCCTTTCTTATATTTGTTGTGTGATTGGATTTATGTGGAATGTGCTACACACTATTCAAATCTTTTAGCTAATGTCATTTTTGACATTTATTGTGTGTTTGTTTTCAAGCAGGTTTTTATTTCACAATTTCATTCACATTTGTGTTTTCTACCCTTTTGATAATGAGAACTTAAGATTCTCGAAACGTCAAGGTTTTATAATACTAAAGTTTTCGTAAATTCAGGCAATATACGACAACGACAATATTACAACGATCATTATATATGTATATATGTATAAATATGTATATATATATACATATATATATATATATATACATATATATATTTATATATATATATATATATATATATATATATATATATATATATATATATATATGAATATATATACATGTAACTGTTTATGTGTCTGTGAGTCTTTAGCGGTCACAGTTTTGTTTTCAATTGGAATGGAATTTGATATTTGAGGTGCTTTTGGTATATCAAATTCGCTAATAAGTAAAATCGGACAAGGGGAAAGAGAGGTTAGAAGAAAAAGGGAAACACATAATTTGAAAATTTACTAATTTATTAGAAGTAATGTTTACACTAATTCTTAAAGTTATACTAATATTTACAGAAATATTTACAACTGAAGATTTATCGCAGACATAAATGTTTGGAATTAGTGTTCATAAAATGGCCTAATTAGGTCGCATGTTTGTGGACACGATTACTCAAAAACGAAAAGAGATAACGAGCTAATTTTGTGTGTGTGTTCTAGAGCTTAAAACTAAGGTCAAGTTCGTCAATTGGACCATGTTTGAGCAAAATGGCCAAAACTGACTATCTTTGACACCGTAAGAGATAGAACAAAAATGTAAAAACAAAAAATGTTCCTTTTATATAAGGAAACTTTTGTTATAAACTTTTCTACATAAATTCAAGATATACCGGGTATTTAACAATTAACTCAGCTAGTTGTTATTTTCATTGAGTTGAGGTTGAATAATTCTGCTGCTAAAGACTAAGTGAATCAAAGGTAATAATAATAATAATACTACATAAGACGGGTACCGCAAATGGGTACCAGTGCCCTCTTATTTTCCCGTATGCGGTTTTTTAAAATAATATAAATATTTTTCAAGGTTTCTGGTGTTTTTAAACTTATTTTTAAATTAAAATTCATTAATTTCGGAACACACTGGGCTTTTATACTGATTTTCAACTAGAACAGTACTTTAGGTATGAGTAAACTGTAGCTATGAATTAATTATTTTGTTATTACTTGTAATATAAGTGTATGGTAATGATTTAATCTAATCAATAAGACGAATGATGAATGTTTTGACGGTTGATATTATTAATTCTTTTAACATAATTTGTGAGATCAATGCTTGATATGAAAAATCACACAAATTTGGGCTTGGGGTTGAAGCCAAACCAAAGGCTTTCCGGCCTCAGGCCAGTGCTTTATCAACTTAGCTGTTCAGATGCTATAGTAGGATGTTATAATTTTTCACTATCCGATGAACATGCGTTTATATTATGTATTTTTGGTTATGACAATTTGTAAAGTTTTTGTAAACTTTTTATGTCTACTCATTCATTATGAGTATGGTTGCCTTTCGATTACTTTATTCTAACGGAAGTGATTAGCGTTTTTTTAATTTGACATTTAAGTAATATTTGAACATTAATAACATTATTTTTAATATCAATATTTGGTATGAAAAATCACACACATCTTCAAATGGGATCAAATCCAAGCCTCATGGCTATCCGGATCAGTGCATTTCCAACGGAGCTACCCATATGCTATAGTAGGATGCCTTTAATTTCTCATTTTTCCAACTATCCATTTTGTTCTAGGATTAAACTCATGCCTCCATTCAACGAAATGAATAATTAAACATAGTCTATGATTGACTCAGGCATATATACACATTAAAATATTGCATAAAAACAAAAACTAATCTAAAATATGATCAGTCAATCTGAACTAAAAAGTTAACTGCACTGCTGTATTCAGGTTGGTTTTTACCACAGATACAACACACCGATGTCATATCTTTATGAGCCATGATTAAATGAGTTTGTTATTTGGTTGGTGATCTCTTGTTTATATTGTTAGGTTAAATTTGATATGTATAATATATGAAAGTTGTAATAGACTCGTAGATTTTATACAGGATGTTTCGTTGTAAAAGTTCTAAAATTCCACATGAAGGGTTACGTAGAGTTAACAAATTTTCGAATGACGTTATGAAATTAGCGATTAGTAATTTATCACAAATTTGGATTTGCGAAAAATAAAAATTTGCCTTTTATCTCAAGAAAATCAAAATCATAAACTTCTTGAGGGTATTCTAGAGCTTAAAACTGCCACAAATAGTTAAAATAAAAATTCGTTACGCAGGAGCTGCTTCAACTTAGCGAATTTCCTTAAAATATATAAATGACTTACTAGCGATCACAATTTTAGTCTGATCAAAATGAAATGTCGAATATGATTTTACTATATGCAAGGCTAATTTTATGAATAAATGTCATACGTGAAGCGGAAATGGGGGCATAAAGAAAGAAGAAAACACAAAATACAAAATATCTCTTTTAATATTAGAACAATAAAAAAATGCGTAAGGAATAAAGTTGTAGAAAATCATGTTTGCTACAATTCATCATCTTATCATTTTTGCTCAAACTCAACAGTGAACAGAGATAGTGAGGAATTTAGTTTTCAATCTTAAACCGTCAATATTTCTGTAAATATTAGTGTAACAGAAAAAATGATAAGAAACAAAACTACAGTAAAATTTAATACCTAAAACTTTACTTCTTATAAATTTTTAGATTTTTCGGTATATATATATATATATATATATATATATATATATATATATATATATATATATATATATATATATATATATATGTTCTGTTTCTATATATGTTGTTCTAAATAAGTATGAATTTTAATGCAACATCCTATATTCAAATAATATTAATATACACAAAATTGACAAGACAGGTATATGCTGTTGTTATAACTGTCAACAATGCTTTTGTATAACATGTGAGAACTTAAACAACTATTAACAGCATACACATACAATAAATACGAACACATATACCAAGGTGTATCAAACACACTTGAAATATACTCAGCATATCACATCCAGGCGGCCTATTCATTCATACAACTTATGTCAAATATTACATTTTCGATGAGATGGTATACTGTGTATAAATAGTTGAACATCATCACCTTACCTAAAAGATAATTTTTCTGAAATAATTTGAAAAAATTTCGTTCTAACATATGCATTACAACCTATTTCTGAGACATAACAATATTATTACGAAGATAAATATATTTTATTTGATGTGAAAATGTCTATTCTCATATTACATTGGTGGTCGGTCGGACATTCGTGTTTGACAAAATAATGTAAGACTTCAATTACTAATAGATAGATAGATAGATTGTAGAGGCTGCCCTGGGCGGGCAACATTGACCATAAGGTCTATTGTGATGCCTAAGGATGTGAAAATGTGAGTGGAGTGGAAGTAATTTTTGTGTATAGACTAGGAATTGGTAGGATATGCGGCTGCAGCCAACTATGATAGGAACTATGCCGATATTCATCTGGAGATCGTGAAGGAAACTGCAGAAAACCTTCTCAAGCATAGACGGTTACTTTGTTCTTGTCCATACGCCAACAGTTTAGTCAATTATCCTCTTTTTTTTTAAATAATTAACAAACTGCCGATGTCGGGATTCGAACCCATAATCTCCCAGTTTCCAAGTAGGCATACTGCGCAGACATAACGCTTTAGACTGCTCGACCACTTGGACTAGTTCAATAGCTAATAACTTCGAGACTAATAATGCCTTAACAATGGTTGAGCCCACAACATGCAATAGTGTCTTCACGTATCTGTCACGGTGTATTTGTTTTGCCTTTGTTATCCTACTAGCTGTAGTTTATTGCGCGTGAATGGTTATGAATTAGCTAGGACATTGGTTCTGTTATCATTGTGAACAGCTTTCGGATCATACTAAGACAATAAAATCATTCGCCACAATATAAGTAAAAATCGGTATTCAATTACAAAATAAAGAAGATTTTTTCTCATACTACTCGTAAATATGCTCGGAATTATAAAAAAATATATTTCTTCGAGCCTAAAAAGATCAATCCTGAATGCGAGAGCTACGATAGTGTCGAGAGAGGAATGGAAAAAACGCTGCTCATCGAGCATGTTGTGGTCAGCGACAGTCCAAACTGTATAGGACGTTTTCACGAAAAATCGATAACGCGAAACCGAACTGCGTCTTTCTTCTTCTTGTATTATATTTTATTATATCCATTTTGTTGTCTTTAATCTACGAAGCAAATATTCTACAATAAGATCTGAAGCTTCAAAATTGGTCAAAACTTTAAAGTTTATCTAGATGCAAACTACAAAATTTTTCTGTTAGGGGTTCCAGGGTCCGTGAATCCTTTTTTAAATCAGATTCTTTTAAGTTATCTTTAACAATCGTTCTAACAAATTATTATGCTTTAAAAAACTGTTTTATAATAGCAGTCTCTTGTTTAACCCGAAACAGTGAAAAATGAACAAAAGTTATATTTGATTTTATGAGATACAATTTTTTTGTATTTAAAAGATTTCACTATCCTGCATCGTTTAATAAATGGGAAAATTTAAGATCATGAATCACTTTTGAACAATGACAATGGTCCAGCAAGTATATTTATTTGCATCACTTATTCGGGCGTGAGATGAATTTCAGTAGAATCGTGAAAAGTAGGATTATGTTGCCGTACTTAATGGATACATACAGATACAATTCGAATTATAAATCTTGAAATAATTTTCTATTTTAAACGATGACATTATGAATGTCTTTCACTGTACGAATGTGATTGTGATTAAAGATAACATCTCATCACCATAGTGTACCAAAAACATGATGAACAAATGTGTAAGGTTATGTGTACTATGCTGCTGTGTTTATTTACTAAAATTAACATGACAGTATTCGAATTTTTGTTTTGTATGAGCAGAGATTTTATAATTACCATTAGTTTGGATTAGTAAAATTGTGATATTCATGTATTATTTTTGTTGTTAACTAGACAACAGGGAAATAGTGAATGGTAACACATTTTGAACTTCAAATCTATAATTGAAGAGTCAAATCTATAATTGGGTTTGTTTTTTTAATTATTACTTGCTGACCCCCCCCCCCCCGGTTCACACGGGTAGCACTAATTATCAATAGCCAGATGAAATTGCAAATATGACACAAAATTGCCAAAAACCCAAAAAAACATTTATTTTTTATATTTTCTCCTAACTCTACCCTAACTTCTATCACTACCAAACTATACACGGTCACCTGAAGATTACCTGGAAATTTCATCAAAATCGCTTCACTCCTTTTGGAGTCCATAGAGTCCAAAGGAGTCCATATATATATTATATAAATATATAGATAGATAGATGTGAGAAAAATAAATCAAAACCTAAACGATTATTAAGAATTGTATTTTATTTATAACACTAATTGATTATTTCTAAATGGTGAACATCTGTTTGTTTCAAATACAATTCTTATTAATCGTATTAGATTTGATTTCAATTCCGTATTCTGCCATAATAGAGTTCACAAAACCAATTATTAATTTGTCAATATCAGTGCGAGTGTATTTGTTCAAAATTAAAAATATATGTGAATAAAAAAAATGTAATGTAATCACTAACTATATTACTGTGTAATGAGGTTTTGTGTCTTAGTGGTTACATCTTTTTCATATTTTTAATTTAATTTTGTGCTGATCCTTTATTCAAATGGTTCCCTGAAAAAGAATATTCGAATTTCTCTCTTAATATTAGTCAAATGGAAAAATTTATAGTTAGTAAAATTGTAGTAAATCATTTTCCGACCATATTTACTGTAGCACTAATATTTACAGAAATATTTGCAAACAATAAAAAAAAACATTATCCATAATCGTGAATACTACAAATGGCATCACCAAATGGTAAGGTAACTTAATATTTTTAATGTATTTAATGTACTTAATATTTTCTAATAATATTTTATTCTTTCTTTAAATGCCCCTTAACCTTGATCGATTCTATTCATTAACGAACTAAACCTTTGGAATGCCTAAAGCATACCAAATATGAAAATATATTTATTTATATATGTGTCTGTAGACACTATAGAGGTCACGAAACATTAATATGATAAAAGTTAATTATGGTGGTGTATTTATTCTAAAAAAATTCGCTTAGTTGACGCAACTCCTGCGTAACGAATTTTTTTATATTACTTCAAATAACATTTCTAATATTTTGAAGAATCAAATGAAATCTGAGAAGGACAACGGTGGGTTTCAGGTATAAACATTGTGAAATGCTTTTTAGACAAATTTTTTTGTTCACTGAAGACATTGAACATCACGGCATTTAAATTAGCATTGCAAATAAATAATTCTTGCAATATATTCCACACAATTTATGACAAAAGCTATGATCCCAGAATTTGATTTAATATAACTTTTCTCATCCGATTTTCCTATGTATACATTATACATGTGTATATTAAATTAAATCCACTCTCAATTCCCATTAGAAGAGCAGAGATTCCTATACAATTTAATGTATGGTTATAAAATTTTGTATGTAATAAATTATAAATTTTGTGACATTTCTTCTTATATGGTGGTCAGAAATAATATTACATTCAACCTCAACAGCAAACTAATACAGATTCATGCTGAAGACGAAAAGATGAAATAAACTCAAGGATAATAGGAATCACTAAAGAAAATAACAACGTATCGTCTTGTTTTATGCTCATGCATCATGTACAAACATAATGTAATAATATAATGTATTTGTTTGTAAAACCACACGTTTCATCATGTTTAAACATCCCGCCTTTCACTGTTAACAATGTCACGTCCGCCACTAACCGGAAACGAACCAATCTCATTCTCAAACAACATATACTCTACACAAACACTCAAAAGATAAACGGAACAACGATTATTATTATTATTACTTCTCTTACAAAACACTACCTATATGTTGGGTTCGTTGAGTAAGAAAACTCTGTCATCAACAGCAACTTTGTCAAATAGTGTTGGTTTGAACAAATCTGATTAATCCAATGATTTCTATGATTTGAATCATTAAAAAAGTTATTTTGTTGACTGTTCATTACTTTTATAAAAATGTTCTTTATGTAATTCCATGACTAAAATAAACTTTGAAGTTACAAAATACATCAAAACAATTTGGTGAAAGGTAAGGAAATCAAAATTAGTTTACTCCAATGAATCCTTAAGCTGAAGTAGGCAAAAAAGTTTAAATGAAAGAGTCTTTTATTCAACATTATAAATATGTTACGGATTTTAAATGGACACAAAGTATCTTTGGCAGATAATAGCTGCCACGTTAGTTTCAATAACTTTTTTACATTTACAAGGATGATAAAAATAAGCACGTCAAATTGGTTAAACATTGATCATGTTTTTTCAAGAATCCGTGGCATCACTTCCCGACATAATTTCACATTTTTTTCACAGATTTGTTTCATTGTTAAGAATCTCTAGTCTATTTAGAGCATAGACCTTCGTGGGCCGCCATATTACTTTCATCTAAATTTTTAACACTACCGCGAAGCTGAAACGGGAGTGTTGTTTTTAGAAAATCAGTTAGTTGTATGGGTATCGGGTATGGTTCCACTTTGATGCCCAAAAGCCTGAACTGATTACGACACATGTCGTTTCGTTAAAATGCTGGTGACAGTCTGAGTAACACATAGTGGGCGACGTCACAAAATATGAAATTAGGCGGATGTCGACTACCATGTTGACCCGAGTTAAATATAAATTGCTTCAAATCTTAAATTTAAGTTCGAATTTTGGAGTAATTAGGATAATATTTCGAAATTCTTGAAATTTCAAAAATGCTGTGTCCGCATTATAGCTGGAATCGGGCCTAGAGAAACATGCAAACCTCACTTCAGAGCCCTAAACATAATGACTGTTGTTGACATGCATATACTTGCATGCGCATGCTTTGTCAAACAAAATTTTGCATTGTTCAAGTCAATTGAATGTACACATAACTACATTACACGGAACAATAATAAATTGGTCATATGCCAAAGTGCATACACTGTTTTCCATAAAAACTGCAGAAATTTGATTATCAGAATCTTAAAAAAAATACCATGCGAGATAAGTGATCAACCGATGATCAAATTTAAGAAAATACTTGGTTGCTCGATATCATTATGATTTAAGTGAACTTTTATATTCTGATTTTTTATGATTAGTAACTGAAGTGGGCGCATTTTATATTGTCTCTGTAACGGTCATTACTAACCATTTAAAATTAGAATATAAAACTTCACTTAAATCACAATGACATCGAGCAATCATAAATCTATACTAATACTATAAAGAGGAAAGATTTGATTGTTTGTTTGCAAATAAATTAGGGAAACTCCAATAGTGTAACCCGAGGTGTAAAAAGGTGGAGGTTCTGGGAAGCTACATTACATTTTAATTCTGATAGCGGAAGTGCCCGGAGCAAATCTTGGAGTTCCACGGACAACGCCGGGAATTCAGCTAGTATATATATGTATATATATATATATATATATATATATATATATATATATATATATATATATATATATATCGTTTTGTTTCATCTGAGTATTAATAACTGTAGTTGCACGAGCATTTAATAATTCTGAACTGTTACTTGACTAGACTTTCAATCCGATGAGGACTATTTTAACATAAAATACTTGTGTTCAATGCAATTGTTGACAAAGCGAAGATTGATAGATAAACAGTTCTGTTTAACTTACAAAGCAAAAGCATTTAATATGAACGAATGGCTTCTTTCGATGAAGTCAATCAAATGAATTAACTCTGAATCAGAATTTCTCAATAGAACATTATTACCAAAAGAGGTCAGCTAGAGTGTGTACGCCACTGAACGACGTTAGTGTAATCATGATTACATACAAATGTATTATTTTTGATTAAAATGACATCCAATTTTGTTTTATATGATTTAAAATAAAAAGTTTATAAATTATTTGTTTGTTTTCTGTTTTTTAATAATGATAAATTTTTTTTATTTATTTATGCGTCATGTAATTTTTTATTTTAAACATGTATTTGTGTATTTTCAAGAGTGTTAATGAGTGTTTTATTTATGGTTTAATATTAGTACGGAGACTAAGCGACAAATGTCAAGGCTGCAAATGATTTACACAATAGTTTATTTTATATAGCAAAACCACAATACGGATGGATACCTCTCTACTTGATTCGTTTATTTTACGAGAATATCGAATGTAACGTTTTAAGGCGTGTACGCACTAAGTTCTTTGAATTAATCCCACGAGTAACAATCTTAACAAATACAATTTATTGGATTGCAACAATGAATTTAATAACAATCAAGTAATGGTCACATTCAATATTTGCAATAATGAACAATATTTTAACTAAAATACCTTACAATATTCACGTCTATAAATCAACAATATAACTACACCAATCATTTTGAATCGACAATCGCTTTGAATTGCTTGTTATCTTTATCGAAGTCCGATTATCTCAGAAGTTCGATTCCCGTTCCTACTGAATAGATCTTTCTAGAGTATAATTCTCCAATCTTCTAGTTATCGAATACATCAAATGTACACTATAACCTAACATAATAATTTAATAATTTAATTTAATTGTAAGCAGGAGTGGAGTGGGGAGGACATGTACTCCCTCAAGCCACATACCATAAAATGGTACACTGACGGGTCAAAGACCAACGAAGGCACGGGAGCGGGTGTATTTGGGCCTAGAACCAGATACTCTGAACCCATGGGGAAGTTTCCCAGTGTTTTCCAGGCGGAAGCTCGTGCAATAACCAGGTGAGCTGAGTTCAACCTGAGCAGGAATTACAGGAAGCGGGACATAGTGATCCTCTCTGACAGCCAAGCTGCCATCAAAGCACTAAGTGCATGGAGCATCAACTCTAAGATGGTGTGGGAATGCCTAGACCTGCTAAACAGGCTAGGCAACGAGAATGACGTTTCTCTGAAATGGGTGCCAGGCATTTAGGGGAATGAGACTGCTGAAGAACCGGCATGGAAAGGGTCGTCAGACCCTTTCATAGGACCTGAGCCGTCCTGTGGTATAGGCGAGGCCTACCTCAACACATCTCTCTGGAAGACAGAGGAAGCAGAAAGAACCAAGCTATGGGAAGATTCCCCAGCGCTGCGATAGGCCAAGATCCTTCTTGGGCAGTATAACCGAAAGAGATTCGAAACCTGCATTAAGCTCACAAAAAATGAGCTACGAATCCTAACGGGCTTTCTCACCGGGCATTGCCGGCTGAATGGGCACCTCCGCAAAATGGGAATCATCAATGACGGCTCATGCAGGTTCTGTGAACTGGAGAAAGAGACTCCAACTCATCTCCTACTTGAATGTGAAGCCGTAGCCCGAAGAAGGGCTGCTTGTTTCGACCAGTACCTACTCCAGGAGGATGACTTACCATCCCTGCACCCCAACCAGATCATCAAATTCCTCCGAGAATTGAGACTGATTGAGGAGCTCTGAGGCAAGCCTTAACAGAGCAGTAGTAGGGGGTCACAATAGATCATATTGGTCGCAGTGAATAATAACCTCCAAGTAATAATAATAATAACAGAATAATTTTCAAACACCCGTGGCGTTCTTTACACACTTTCTTTAAATTATTTAAGTGTCTGATACATTTTTTATGGTGAGGCTTTGACATGGTAGCCCGCAGATATGTTTCAAGAATTGCATCATTACCAATATGATATCGCCTTGGCAATTTAATAAGAAATTTTCAAATATATTTACCGACTATTTTTGCATTAGAAGTTGTATTAGAAAATATAGTTGAACTATGTTAACAATGTTGAAATTTAAATAAAAGTGGCAATGATGTATAGGTTTCAACATGTTAATGGGGATTTCCTTCTTTTTAAAGGTAGAAACAAAGTTAGAAAGTTGCTACTGAGGTAAAAGCCATAATAAAACACATGTGTTTCTTATATTACGCTATGCAAAATTTGTAATAATATGTTGCTATGATTTCATCTGAAGCCGCAATGGACAATGCTAGAGCATTACTATAAAATGTGGACATCGTTGTAGAGCGGCCTCTTTTCACTAACATGAAGCAAAAATATCTTGAAAACGAATGTTAGCAAATGATTTTTTTTTGTAAATGGTTGAATAAGGAAGCAAAAAATCACTTACACGGAAGGATGAATCAATCCCAATTTCTAGTTAAAAAGATAATAAACACAGTGCATATGAACAAAGGGCCGAAAATAGTTTTATTTTAAATAGAAGTTTAAAATTGAATGGGAATTAAATAAACAAAGATGTTGCTTTAGTAAATATTCGACAAATAAAATATTTAACCACGCTTAACCACGCTTTGACACTCATGATTGAAAAATCATGAATATCTTGGATAAGGATCGAGTCCACGAGGTCTTCCAACTAACTAAGAGGAGGCATGACTTCGGAATAGGACTTTGTAGGACTGTAGAACCGCTTTAGAGTCATCGATTATAGAAGTAAGCCCGCTAGCTAGTCAAATACGAGAAAAAAGCTTAGAAAAACGCTCAAATTTTGACAGACGCTCACAGCCTATGTATTATACATTTCATCATAAATCAGAAAGCTGTGTTTACTAAAGGTTGAATAATTTATGGTACAATAATCTACATGCAATTTTAATGTTCTAATACTAAAATGAAAGTATTATTGTCATCAAAGAAATTTCATTGGCAAACTGCACTGGCAAATTATACACTGTATTCAGTAATTTTTTTAGAAACTGTAGAATTATATTTTTAAACAATTAGATACCACTGACTGTATATTTGCCAGTGATAATAATTTCTATTTTGAAATTTTTATATGCATGTATTTATTTATTTTTATAGTAATTGACACTCTCCGTGTAAATCTTTTATCTCCGGATTACGAAACTTTTTATTATTTATTTTAATTAAATGACGTTTACCGTAGAAATTTGTATATACCGGAATCAAACAATATATTTTTATTGGAAGTGTAGATCTTTCATCACCGGAATGCGAAATTTTATTCACATATTTAATATATTTATTATATATTTTATAATATGTTTCGTTTGTGATTTTTTTTCATGGTTTGTCCCGTGAACTATTAAACAAATGTTGCAACGTTTCTTGCTTCAAACATATGTTTGAAGAGGACCATGTACGCACACTTTTACGGGTGACTAATTACGATGTTTTTTTTTCTCTTTGAAGTATTCAATACAATGTAAAATTGTTTTAGTTGAATAAAAATTTATTATTATTATTATTTGCTATTCATTATGATTTCTCCCGGTCTAAGGAGAATTCGAAAAAAAATATCGACCTAAGGAGAATTCGATAATGAAAATTTGGTTATGTAGAATCCGTTCCTTAATAACACGCTTTAGTTAATTAAATTCATATATCATCAAAACTCCCAACAGTGTTAACTTTACAGAAGTAAATAATATTTATAAACATTTTTATTCAAGGCTCTGGTGATGATGATGATGATATTAAGTTTGCTTTCATTTGAAGTGGGTTCTTTTAATTTGAATATATTGGGTACTTGATGAACAATAGATATGACTCTTTCATTATACTCATGCATACACACTTATAGCTTATAAGCATATACAAGAAAATACTCCCAATTCAGTTTTGTTGGAATTGATACACCAAAAAATATTTTGAACTTGCTACCGAGGTGAAACTACGTATCATTAACAATATTGTTATTAAGATGTTAGAATAAGACATCCACATTCATTCGACTTGGACACCCCTCGTAGGTAAGCAGGCAATTTAGTCTTTCCGTAGGTAATTTCGTATTTTACTTATCGACTTATAAAGTCGCTTAGCTACGATCATAAAAATGTGTTTTGTTATTAGTGCTCTAAAATATGTTTTAAGTTTCAAAAATTTCCCTAACTCAATCATCACATACTTTTATCAAAATTGGACAATTTTTTTCATATAACAGCAGATGATTTCTTTCCTATATTATAAAAATAATATACAAACACAAGAAGGTGGAATAAATAATACAATTTGACTGTATAAAAATAACATAAAAAGTTTTTTTTTTTGATGTGCTAAAAATGTCACAAAATCGTATAAAAATACATTTTATTTAAAATGTAAATGTGAAACAGCGTCATAACATCATGATTGTTGTTTTTGAAAAATAAAAAAACTGTTGTAAAACATTATTAGATGTAATATTTGTTCAAATATGTAATAATTTTGTTTGGTTGGTTTTTTGGAAAATTACATAAGGAAAAATAAAATTACATTGCCTCCAGTGTTCTCAAAATGTATTTTTCTAAAAAATTTTCATTATCATAAATATGCTATAGTATCTATTCTCTAAAAATATGAAGTCGAAAATATGTTTCACTTTATTTGAAAGCAGCTTTTGTGTTTTATATATGATATTTACGTCGTATTTCTTTGTTCCACATATAAAAACAAACTCAAGAAATTTTTTTAGAAAAGCAATTAGTGGAATATCAAATTACACTTATTGTACATTTATTTTAATAAATGTTCTTAGGGCTACGGAACCTAAGCGCGAAATCGTAACGGAACATGTAACGAACCATAAAGTTAGTAGTAAATATTTTGCGCTACTATTTTACATTTTTTCAAAAAACCGAAAACAAACGAAAAAGTCATCAATCCTTCTTGAAGACCACCTCTTGCGTATAGGAACATTAAAAACAAAATTTATTTCATTATTTTCATTATTTATTATAATATTAAATAAACAAATGTCGCTTGAAATTATTAGTTTTTTGTTTCTATTTTTATGGTAGTTCGTATACATTAAAAATGGAGTACATAAAAAAGTTTTTAAAACTGTTTTTTAAACAATACACGTTGTAACAGTATATTAAATGAAGTATAAATATAATTCTGGTTTAAATGTGGTCAACAAAATTTAATGGATAGAACAGTATAACAATAATATTATACATTTAATGTATTACAAAACCTTATCAGTAAAGTAATTAATAACATATAACATATAACATATACATGTGTATTATTACAATATACATTATATTACGTTTTATGTATATATTAATACTTAGTCGTCAAACTTGGGTATAAGTTGATTTATTATGATTCAGCTAATTTCAATCTGGGTGATAAACAACAGTAAATACATATTTTCAAATCGACAGGTATCTAATATTTGTTATATAACTGATAAAGGAGAAGATGAGATGGGCTTGCAGAAAAATGATGCCATATGACGCGAGAGACTATAAGCGTCTGACTAAAATTTTGTTTTTATTTAAGTAAAATTTTGTTTTAACTATATAGGGGGTTTTGAAGAGAGCTACCAATTTTTCTATGAACACATTATAATGTTATAAACACAAAAAAAACAATAATATTTTAAGAAAATATAGTTTTCAAAAATAAAAAATTATGTTATTTGCCCCGTTATTCCTCGGGCATGGGGCAGAACGTGGTGGTAAGGACAGGTTATTATAAACACATATCACACTAATTTTATAATAGTTTTATGCACAAAATTCACTAACAAGAACAGCCTCATCACCTTCGCTATCTATTCCCTCAGGTTAAAAAGAAAATGAAGAGACTCTGTTGTTAGTTGTCATCCTAGGGGCAGTAAAAATAGCATCTTCACTTAAGGCCTATCATGTCTGATGTCAGTTGTGCCTGCAGGATGACATTGTGAAACATTGCGGAAGAACGCTGAATGGCGTTCCACCCCAGAGATACTATAGAAAATTAAACGTACTTCAAGCATGTACTAACTGAAGTTGTAATGTAAACAAGTATGTATACATTATCTTGGTGACAAGATCATCGTAAGTTACAATACAGGAGGAAAAATCACACAACTAAAACTTCAGGCACCAACGGCCAAGAAAACTAGACAAAAATGAATGTCTTGAACAACCACAGTTTGGTCTAGTTCTACGTCTGAGCTACTCGCTAGTAGCACCCCCTTGACACCGAAAATTGTCAAATTTCATCATACCCCGGTATCTTGTTGTACCCCCAGGTTCCCTTAAATGGTTCAGATACTGGTCTCAGTCAGTAACATGTGAGACTTCCTCATACTCAAAATGTACATGTGGGCACAAACTAGAACCCTTTCATTACAAATCGTTTAAGTGTCGCTTAATGTAGACACAATGATCGTTATTCAATTCCATAATGATAATATGCCCGACCTACATGATTTTGTGTATTCAGATTACAAATGTTTTAACGTTTAAAAGCAAATAACAAAATGATAAATTATTTATTATAGTGATTAAATCAATGCATACCTAATTGTCCAATTTATAATAATATGATATATGTATATCTATCTTACAAATATGGACACTAGACGGACAATTACATATGTGTTTTAATTTAGTATCGTTAATAAAATGAATGACGTATCATAATAATATCTAGATGAAATTATTACAAAATGAATGTGCTTAAAGCAATTCAAAACACTCATCCAAATAAATTTAGTGAATAAATTGTATATTCCTATTACACAAATATAGTGTGTCTCATTTAATACGGACAAGCAAAAAATACATTTACTGTACTGTTGACATGAACTGTGATATCTAATTCAATATCTAAATAGGGAATATGCATGAAAATTTTTTTTCACATTTATTTTCAGAATATGAAAATACTGTTAATACTGTAATAATATTTAAAAACGAAATTAAAATCCGACAAATATCAAGGAAGCTATAAGCTTTTAAAGATTATTATCTGTCTCTTTCTTGCAAAAATACGTTTTACGTGTACTTTAAATGGTGAAAGTGTAATATGACGTCACATAACATATCAAGAGGGCTATCACTCTCTTTGTCTAATCGGGAATTTCAATCATTCATATCTCGCTTATTTTTAAAGTTATTTAAAAAGTAATTTTACCTTGATATTTGTCAAGTAAACATGCTTCAATTCAAGTGAAAAAAAATTTTCATGCATATTCCCTATTAGTGATATCTAAATTAATAATTTGAATGTGGCTGTTATCATCGCAAGTAATTTGTGCAAATCAAAATTTAATTTAGATAATACTATTAAATTCAAGTAAGCTCAATGAGCAAAGTGAGCTCAATATAATTCTTTGAAATGAAAAGAGAAAATTTAAGTTTTTACGAGTTAAATAGAAGAAAGTGGTATTTTCATTACTCAATCTTCAATTCATTTAACAAAATAGCTTTAGCTAATGTCGTAAAATTTGAAAACTAGCAACTCTATTTTCACCTGCTAGCAATGATTGCATTTGAAAATTTGTAAATTAATACAATGACGTGTAATAATAGAAAACCTAATCCACGATGGAACTTGATGGAACTGGAAAAAAATATTGTTATGATAAAAATAAACAATTTTTGAACTAATTTTGGTGTAAATAATACAAATATTTATATCATAAAAATACACTTTTTAGCGAATTTCCTCCAAAGGAAATGCAGCTATTGTTTTTGCGCTAATGTTGAAATTTCGTAAAAATTTCTTCAAATGTCCATCGATCCTACCTATTATATATGTATAGATATATATATGTATATATGTATATATGTATATATGTATATATGTATATATGTATATATGTATATATGTATATATGTATATATGTATATATGTATATATGTATATATGTATATATGTATATATGTATATATGTATATATGTATATATGTATATATGTATATATGTATATATGTATATATGTATATATGTATATATGTATATATGTATATATGTATATATGTATATATGTATATATGTATATATGTATATATGTATATATGTATATATGTATATATGTATATATGTATATATGTATATATGTATATATGTATATATGTATATATGTATATATGTATATATGTATATATGTATATATGTATATATGTATATATATATATATATATATATATATATGTATATATGTATATATGTATATATGTATATATGTATATATATACATATATATATATATATAAATATATATATATATATACATATATACAACATGTATACATATATACATATGTACTTTTTTTAAATGTCTGCGGACTCTCTAGCGGACACAGTTTTATTCTGATTGGAATGAAATTAGGTATTTGAGTCGTTTTTGGTATTTTAACGGTCAAGTTCGTTAATGGGTAAAATCGGACGAGGAAAAAGTGGGTTTAGAGGGAGCGGAAAACACAAAATTTGACTATCTCCCTTAATATTTGAAAAATCGAAAAATTTATCAGGAGTTAAGTTATAGGTACTCAGTTTTACTGTAATTTTGTTTCTAATCATTTTTCTGTTACACTAAAATTTACAGAAATATTTACAACTAAAGATTGAAAGTTCAAATTCTAAATATCTCTGTTCACATTAGACTTTGAGAAAAATGATCAGGTAATAAATTGTAGCGATCAGGTAATGAATTTTAGCAAACTCGATTATCTACAACTTTACTCTGATACATTTTTCGATTATTCTAATGTTAAGAGAGATATTTAATATTTTGTGTTTGTCTGACAGGAATATTTGAAATATATTTTATTGTAAAAAAAAATTTAAAAAAAAATTCAACCGACTTCAAAAAACACAAAGAGTCACTATATTAAAAAGCTAAAAATAACAATTAACAGATTTAATCCAAAAGACAATTCTTGTCCAAACCTATTACGTATAATTTAGTATATGTAAATATACAAGGTATACCTAGTATATTTATATTATATTTATATATATATATATGTTAAGTTTGATCACGACTGTAACGCTTAAAAATATTGATCGAAGGCATGAATGTTTGGTATATGTGTTCATAAAATTTGGCCATATCCGCATATCCGTCTGTCTGTCTGTGGATACGATAATCCAAGAAGGAAAAGAGGAAACGAGCTGAAATGTGTTCTAGAGCAAAAAAGTAAGGTCAAGTTCGTTAATGGGCAAAATAGGATTATATTTGGGCAAAACTGCTTATCTTTGAAACAATTGGAACATGTATACCTAGGCTCGGGAGGGGGGGGCGGCATATATACATCTTTAAAACCGTGACAGAAAAAAAAATTTGTTAACAAAAAATATTCTTTTTAAAATAAACAAGTTTTGTTTGAAAAAGATTTTCATTAACTCAATAGTTTTCTCATAATTTGAGATTACATGTTCCTCGGAAAGAATTGTTAAAATTTCGAATACGCAGAATTGTTAACAATTTAATCATTGATACACAACTCAGTATATACTAGGTATTCAAACATGTAAGTCAGTTAGTTGTTACTATACTTAACAGTCGAACATAGAATCTCCTCCTTCTTTTTTTGGAGTTAGTTAAAATAAACTAAAAAATTATTTTATTAAAATTTTGTTTTAATTTTGAAATGTCAATTTAGATTTTCGTTTCCATAGTAACAATAAACTATAATCGTTATATATCGTTCTATTTTGGCTATTAATAAATTTAATTTTTGCAAATACTAAAATCATATCAGATATTATATTTCGTTTTGATCACACTAAAATTATGACCGCTAGAGAGTAATTTATGCATTCTAAGAAAATTCGTTAAGTTGACGCAGCTTCTGCGTAACGAATTTTTTTATTTTTGAATACTAGTTTTGGTGTAAATACGAGGCGTAAATATGGCGTAAGTTTTGTATTTATGCCACAAATATTGGGCGCATGAAAATAAATAACAACAGTTGTTTGTTTTCATAAGATAAACATTCTTATTTATTTAAAGATTTTCCCTATCTGGTTTAGTTGCTGCTTACTTCTAGCAATTCTGACTATGATCTCCGTGGATTTGAATTGAATAGATGAACTTAATTTAATAAAAATTCGTCATGTAGGACTATAATGAGAATAAGTAACCGTGGTGATATTAATTATTACAACATATTATTTTCACGAGCTTTTAGATATATATATAATATATATAAATATATATATATATATATATATATATATATATATATAAATACATATATATATATATATACATATATATACATATATATATATATATATATATATATATATATATATATATATATATATATATATACATGACGAATTTTTATTAAATTAAGTTCATCCATTCAATTCAAATCCACGGAGATCATAGTCAGAATTGCTAGATGTAAACAGCATCTAAATCAATTAATTCAAATTTTAAATAATAAACATAAGATGCGAATAGTCTTTAATACACCAACGGCATTCCAAACCATATTCCTGTAGAGAGATTAATATCTATTTTAATAGTATTTGCTTTGATATATGTGTCTTAATCCCTAAGGTTTAAGTAGGTCACTAAACAATTAATTATTGCTCATTATCTAATCCCAACAATTAATATACAAGAGGTTTACATATCCATGAAAGCTAAATTCAATACATTAAGAGGTCGTTATAACACATTCGTTGAAGCTAGATAAGACAAATAAACACAAAATAAAAATCATAAAAATGGAAATAAAGATATCAAAGTTGTGTCTTACGCCTGAATATTCGACATTACAATACTAATTATTAAACCTAAAATGAATACCTATATCGTTGGAAATCACTTATATTAACATTTTAGCCCTTAATTTTCTATATAAATTTTATATGGAAATTGAAGTAAAATTACTATGAAAATTAACCATTCATGATTTTTATATGTCAGAGGCAGACCAGTTGGTCTAAAATGCCAAAGGTCGTGGGTTCGATTCCTACCCTAGATGTGTATAATTTTTCATATACCTATAAGCATTTGATGCCAACGAATGGGATTGAAAATATTAATGACAAAAAAAATTTGGGTCAAGTGTTCATAATATGATCTTATTAGCCCATTTCTGCATGCCTGCCCGTTAGCACCATAACTCAAAACCGAAAAAAAGATAATGACCTGAAAATTGTGTTGACTAGAGCTAAAAACTATTGTCAAGTGAATGGGTGAGATCGGACCCTGGATCCCCCCGCTTGTTTGACACTAAAACTATTAGTTTACCGCAATTTCAGCTTAAACATCTAAAATTTCTCTTGCCAAGAATTTCAGCAACTCAGTTAATTTTATTTTCAATTTTTTGTTCTAATAAAATTTTTCGTTTCTAGAACCGTAAATTTCAGGTTTCTTTTTCCTTGGGCCCTAAGACCGACATTTCTACAAAAGTTTCTTGCTCTTCTAGAAGTTGTCTAGAGGTGCTGATGCTCGTAGATCCAGCTACAAAACTATCACTTTTTGGTGTTGCATTTTTCGTTAATATTATAGTTTATCCCAAAATGCTCATTTCCCCAAATTTGAATGCAACAGTAAGGAGCAATGACATAGGGGTGTCGAAATAACTGCGAATAAATTTTGGTAACGAGAACGTTAGAGCGCTAGGCACTTGAACTGGTGTGCATTCAGATACAAATACCAATAAATTATAATCAGTGATGTAAATTTTTTTCAGCTATAAACAATATTTTTACTATCATAAATAAATAGATATTCGTAGACATATCATATTTAATGTGTGTGCACATAAAGAGCATTGTATTCTTGAAGTGAGTACTTTGTTATTATTTGTTAATTTAAGAGGACTTCAGTACAATGATACTTGAGATAATGTTATTTCCTTCATCAGAGAATGAGTCGTTAGTATTCTCTTTAGTCACTCTCACATTGGAGAAAGTGTACTAGTTAGTATTATAGTCATATTACAACAAACATTCATGCAGATGGTATAGAACCCTAGTGAGAGATGTCAATGATAACGATGGTGATGATAATCTTCTTCATATGATGACTGACTTCAAGTTTGTGTATATTCATTTATACTTTATGCGTATAGAGTATGTCAAATAAAACTTGAGAAATAAAACTTTACAATTATGTATTTTATAATGCTATATAAATTTAACGCTGGTGAACGAATTTACTTTTACTACATATACTTTTATTCGACTCAGGTTCTCTATTCGTCTCAGATTCGATTCCAAATACTCTTTGTAAATCAGTATTTTTGGCGTTACCGAAAAAATCAAATGCTAAAACATGTGATGAATATAGATTAATATCACTAATGAGTCATGTAACAAAGATTATCTGTAAAAACTATCTCTTAAATAGAATCCATAATAAAATACAACCAGAAATAGGAGAGGACCAAAGTGGTTTCGTTCATGGGAAAGGTACCCGTAATTCATTGTTCCAATTCCGAGTTTTATGTGAAAGATCACTAGAGGTGAATAAATCACTATATATCTGTTTCCTGGATTTTAGTAAAGCATTTGATAGTGTGCCACATGATATGCTTTTCTCACTTCTCGAAACAATCAACATTGACGAAAAAGATCTGAGGATTATAAAATCTTTATATTGGAATCAAACGGCAGCAATAAAATTTAATGGGGATATATCAGAATACGTAACAATAAAGAAGGGAGTGAGACAGGGGTGTATTCTATCACCTGACTTATTTAACTTATACGCGGAATTAGTTTTTGCAAATATCGACGATTTTAAGGGAGTTAACATGGGAGGAAAAAATATAAATAAGTTAAGATATGCGGATGATACTGTGTTGATAAGTGACAGTGAAGACAATTTACAAGGTTTAGAGTATGATATTCTTACAGAAAAAAAATTCTGGATCTTTGGCGAGAGGAAGAAAACGCCTTTGTTATCTTAAAAGTTTAAAATTAAATATGTCAAATATCGACATTCTTCATCTCGCCAACGACAGGGAGGGGTGGAATGCCTTGATCACCAACGTTTGTTAATCAAACATGGTACTTGATTGATTGATTGATTCGACTGAGGAATTATATTCGACTCAGGAATAAAAACTTTCTTAATCCAAGGTTATATTAATTTTTCCAGGAACTCATTGTATGTAGAGATGATCTAACGGTTAAACGCTTGTCAAGTTATTTATTAATACGAGATTTAATCAACTATAATGAAATATTATTATTATTAAAATATAATGATGATTAAATCTCGTATTAATGACAAGCGTTTAACCGTTAGATTATCTCTGGATTCATTGAGTTCCTGGAAACCTTGGTTTAAGATCTCGGTTTGTGTAAAAAATATATTTTTCTCTTAAAGCTTCTGTTAACTTATCTTCAAATTTTTATATATTTGTTCCTGTTTAAAACATTAAAGTCATTCTTCTCCAATATTGAGGGTCAGCAATCGGAAAATATATTTGACAATAATGAAAAGTGTTGGCTTTTATATAGTGATATTCTTAATCATTTTATGTTTTAACCCAACTGATGTATCCCATCGACATAAACTCACACAATGCATTGATTTTGGTAATATTCCAAATCAATCCTATACTAACATAGCTTTCGAGGCTATATATAGGTTTCAGAGTGACATCATAATTATTTCTAAGGCCATGTTGATTTTCAAAACTGTTATTATTTTTTACTCGCCTCTTCTTTGCGAGCGACATATAGATAGATAGATTGTAGAGGCTGCCCTGGACGGGCTACACTTCGACCATAAGGTTCACTGCGATGCCTAAGGATGTGATTGGAGTGGAAGGCATTTTTGTGTATAGACTAGGAATTGGTAGGATATGCGGCTGCAGCCGACTATGATAGGAACTATGCCGATATTCGTCTGGAGTTCGTGATGGAAACTGCAGAAAACCTCATCTCATCAAGCATAGCCGGTTATTTCGTTCTTGTCCATACGCCGACAGTGTAGTCAATTAACCGCCCTCTTTTTTTTCTTAATATTTGACAAACTTCCGATGTCAGGACTTGAACCCATAACCTCCCAGTTTCCAAGTAGGCATACTGCGCAGATATAACGTCTTAGACCGCTCGGCCACTTGGACTGGTGCGAGTGGCAGAACTCGGTATCATTGTTTTCTTTCACATATCACGTTCTATCAACTTTTTTATATACACTATATAACATCATCTCAAAGTAAATGACTAGAGGAAATTTTTTTGTTTGTTCGTTGTAAATTATACAATCAAACATTATATTATCGAATGATAATTAGTGAGATCTCTAGGTTTCTGAAATAAAATTTCAAATTTTCCCCCTTTGCCTAGATCAGTTTTTTTTGTATTATAAATACGTATTTCGACTATAATGTAATCATCATCAGTATAAATTAGCTAGTCGTACTTTACTCTTTGACAATTAGAGATAGATATAAAGTCGAGATCAACAGACAAAAAATGAAAATAAATAGAAAATTAACTAGATTAAAATATACTAGATTTAAAATATAATAAATTTTAAATTATATTGAAATGCTCTTGTTAAAATTTCCTTCATTCACATTTGTTCCTGTTAACAGTTGATAGTTTCACGCGTGAAACTGTCACCAAATTAGTAACAAGTAACACATCCTGCGACAATATAAGAGTAATTTTAATAAGAGTAAAATTAACAGGAACAAATGTGAATGAAGGAAATTTTAACAAGAGCAATTTCAATATAATTTAAAATTTATTATATTTTAAATCTAGTATATTTTAATCAAGTTAATTTTCTATTTATTTTTATTTTTTGTCTGTTGATCTCGACTTTATATCTATCTCTAATTGTCAAAGAGTAAAGTACGACTAGCTAATTTATACTGATGATGACTACATTGTAGTCGAAATACGTATTTATAATACAGAAAAACTGATCTAGGTAAAGGGGGTGAATTTGAAATTTTATATACAATCAAAGCGAATCTTAAAATAAATTAATTCAATAACTATTCAATTCTACAGCCGTCCCGTTTTTCCTTACGCTTACCTGCTGCTTAAAAACAGCATCCGTAATTAAATAACAATGCATTTGACTGGTAAATTTTTGATGCAAAAATTTACTCTGGTTTCCTAAATGGAATGATTTGTAATGAAAAGTGCCGCAATTTCTTTGTTTAATAAATACAGTCTACGTGCGCTGAATTAGTTCCTGTTAAGGATTAGGTCCCGCAGAGTGTATTCTCCTCACATTCACTAAAAATAATTTATGTTCTTCGACTAAATGCAGCTTTAAAAGCAAAATAATATAAACAGAAAGCATAATATAAAAATATAAAAATAAATTAAATAAAAATCCAATAAAAATTATTTTTAATAATAGAAGTTAAAAAAAAACTCAAAATCAGTTCTTTTTTCTATGCTATGGCCTAGAAACTTATGACCATTAACAATATATGAAGATCATATTCTACGAATAAATTATTATCATGGCAAAGGTAGAGCATTACAAAAAAATAACCCTTTCCAACAAAGTCATTCAAATCTACAACAACAAAAGTTTATATACTTCTAATAAAGAAAACTAAACTTATTCGATATAACCCATTTCAAATCCATAATACGAGAATATTACAAGATATGTATGTAATATTTGAATTTTAATTAAAATTCATATGAACTCACTTGTCATAATAATATTTCACTAAACACGTTTTCTTCTCAAATATTTGACTAAATGTGACAGCATTGAAATAACTGAATCAACCAGTAAGTAAGTAACGAATGTACATGATGTTGTATCATCATATTAATTTCATTTTATATGTTGATTCCTAACAAAGTATGACAATTATTATTTCATACTAATCTAATAGATATTACAAAACTTCTATGAAGTTAGTTTCAGAGTAAATTATTAATGTTTTAACATTATTATTATTATTAAATTCGATTTGTATAAAACATCATCAAAAATAAGATTTTTATTTGATATGCCATATAATTAAAAAATTGCACAGAGAATTGATTTGAAAAAGTCTAAAAAAATTGTTTTTTTACCATTCATGAATTGCTAAAGTCTTTTCTAATAATCTCCCTTAATATTAGAAAAATTGATAAATTTATAAGAAATAAACATGTAGAAAATTAGTTTTACTATAATATTGTTTTTAATTATTTTTCTGTTACACTAATATTTACAGAAATGATGGCAATTTAAGATTGAAAGTTTAAATCCTAAACACCTCTGTACACATTAGAGTTTGAGAAATAATGATCAAGTTATAAAAGTTAGTACACAAGATTTTCTACAACTTTACTCTATATACATTTTTCGATTGTTGTAATAAAACATCAGAATAATGAAATATCAAAATTTTTTTAATTTTCCAACGGGGATCTTTTTTTAAATTCTTCAAAGAATAGCTCTCAGAAATAAGAACAAAATTTCAGACTTTTATTTAAAAATTTTTCGGGGTTATCCTGATTGGAAAATTTTTATAATTAACAAAAGCATAGTTAATGGAAACATTAGTGTGAAAATTTTTTGCCGACAGATTATTGTTTAAGTATTCAGTAAGTACCTGAATTTTTCTTTCCTTAATATTCATATTTAATGGGTTAAAAAAATTTTTTTTTTCAAGTGTCGGAATCAAGCGTCGAATCACTCCTTTTTAAGCTCTATTTTCATCTCTCAATTAATTATATAAATATTAGTGGTGCAGTTCCCGTAGGTGAGACGTTTTTTAGGAAATGTTCTGCTCTTTAAGAATCTTTTTTTCCGATATTTACAATAGTTTATGGATACTTTTGCAATTTTTTTATGCGGGACTTCAACTTTTTCAACAACTTTCTAGCTGCAATTTCGAATCGAATGACACATAATTTTGATCATAATTTTCTGAGAAGGCGAAGTGGAATTCGAAAAGGCACATGTTGACTATTCTAAGACATTCTATCAAATTTTAAAGTTTTTCTAAGACATTTTAATGGGGTAGGCACAGGGCACAACACAGTTTGGACTAATTTTTGATATCTAATAGATATCAATAAATTGGGCATTTCGGACATTTATATAAATAAAAAAACTGATGCATATACTAAGGTTATATTGTTATAGGAGCTCTCTCTGTATATTTGGAACATCGTCATAATCGAACCCACCTGTGTCTTTTTCTTAGAAGAAAAATCGAAATCCTATGGAGTATGAAGATCGGATTAAAATTTTTATGCATATAAAACATGTTCAAATCATTAGTCTAAATGTAAATATGTGTACATATGACACACACATGCCAATTGAAATGTCATTAAACATAATGGAAGTGGTTTGGTATGATTCTACTCTAAACATTTAAAAGATAAAGCGATTAATGATTATACATTACAATAAATTAAAGTGAGAACAGTCAATGAGAGATAAAATAATAATCTCGATGAAATGGACTTTACAGCAAGGGTCAGTTATTTGTTCATAAAAAACTGAATGTAGCAGCTTCTGTTGATCGAATCGGAGAAAATTTGTACTAACAGTACACATGTTAGTAAAATAAAGCACAATATTTTTTTAAGATGATTCACCACAGAAAATTGTGAACGATATGTCAGGTGAATATGCCTGGTTCGCTAATGACTTTATTGAATCAAACCATTTTTGAGATCTATATCATAAGAGGTCTTCATCTAATAAGTTAAGTTATAACTTTATATAAGACTATAGACTTCATATAAGTCTACAGTCAAATTTTATCTTGGCTCCCTAGTTTTGACTCAAGAGCATAGCTCTTGTACATAATCCACAATTGCAACGACTCCTGTATAAAGCATATGGACAATACAAGGGACATTTTTCGTTCTATGAGACGGATTTTAGCAGCTGTCTTTTCCAGCTAATTTCATTTCCTTTGGCGTATTTGCTGGGTTTTCCAATTCCAAAATAATGCCGGGTAAAGATTTAATCAATAAAATATTTTTAGTTAGGGTCGAATATAATGAAGTTTAGTTTTTCCTCTTCCCCTAGGTGTGGTGATTTCTAGTTTCGAAAATGTGATTTTAAATCTCGAAAGTCATCTGTGAAAAAATGTATGAAATATTTAAAAAAGGATATAAGATCTTTCTATAAATTGGTGAAATGTGTATACTTAAGGTCATATTGAACTCGATTATGATTTTTTTTAGTTCGAGAACAACTGACCTATTGTATCTGGCAATACAAATATAACATTGCGATCCTATTTCTGTCTTCTAACGTCTGGTTTAAGGAGTATCGAAAGAGAAAAAAAATGCAGAGAAGTACCTGTAAATTAAATATGTTACAAAAAAAGTCAATACGAATTCATTGAATGTTTGTTCAAATGCATTTTTTCGTTTTTTTCGACATTGAAAACCATACTGTTCACATTGGGTCTTATGGAGAAACTACAGATTTAATATTTATAATCGAATAAAATATAGTTTAAAATACAAAGAAGTTTTTTATAAAACTATGTAAATTGTTGTTAAATAAACAAGGATTCATTTTTATTTTAAATAAAATAAATATTACGAGTCACGACTCACGAGTATTATTATTCACCAAATAACCATAGAATATTTAAATCTAAAATCATGCGCAGTCGCTTGATACCCCCGTACGTCTTTCCGCAAAAAGACTCTTTCGAACGCCCTTAAATTAAGACGTCATTTAATACTTGATTCCTCGCCTTACTTGTAAATATCAATCGATAAGTCTATAGATATTTTTTTATAAACAGTTACACTTTTATATAAGAAATTAAATTGTAAAAGCAGTAAGTTAAACACAAAACATTGTAAAATTCCTACATAAACAAATATTCATTAAATATAGGTTATGGAATATAACTGATACATCCTGTGCAAATGTGTATTTATACATTGTATTTATTGTTGTTGAGTTTACATTGTTCATTACAAAACTTATCAACCAATCTACTTTTCGTTTGTAATACTGTTGTTTGTATATTACACAAACAAATATCAATGTAATAATACTCAGATAACATATTACATTTGAGTGGACACTTGATGCTTTAACCTTTAAATAAAGCTTAGCTATACATATACATCTATATATACAGGTATATGTTTATGGTTAAAACCATCTCTCCATTTAACAAATTATTATCAATCTATTCTATTCTAATAGTATTACCTACTACTACAAAACACATTGTTATATAAATTGATTGTGTACAATAATTCTTTTTATAGTTGTGTCAAAACTGTTCCCAGTAGACATTTTTATACCCGGTATATGTAAATATACCAGCCAGGTAGCCGCGCTTGTTAAAGCTTTGTGTCTACTTGGAACTGGAACGTTATCGGTTCAAATCCCGACACCGGTAGTTTGTCAATAAAAAAAATTAATGGGGCGGTTGATTGACTAAACTGTCTGCGTATGGACAAGAACGAGTAACTGGCTATGCTTGTAAAGGTTTTCTGCAGTTTCCCTTCACGAACTCCAGATGAATATCGGCATGGTTCCTATTAAAGTCGGCTGCAGCCGAACACCTACCAATTCCTAGTCTGCATACGAATTCCTGATCCTCCACTCACATCATAAAAATGTAATGTAAAAAATTAATAGGGGTTAAAAAATAAAGATGTGGGTGGCCCCTGTTATAGACCGTTGCGTCTCAAAAACGGATGTTAAACTCTATTATTTATTTATTTATTTAAAACTAAGAAATTCGTTAATGGGAAAAACCAGACCATATTTGACTTAAATATTTTTCTTTTATACTTTCTCTGGTATGTTGAACTTTTCTTTTATATTTAAAATTTTACGTTTATATACTTAGAAATATGTGTTGGGTTCAAAAAAATTTTTCTGAATAATTTTCAATACAACTTCTTGATTCAAAATTCCCCCGTGAATTCCGCTATTGAAACAAATGCATATGGTTTTATTTTTTTTAAATGGCATTTTCTATCTAACATTGTAGAAATTTTTCGAATGTTTCGGTCAAGCGCTTTTAACTTCTTGATTAAACATTCCCACGTGAATTCCGCTATTGAAACAAATGTTTTAGTTGAAAAATTGAATGACATATTAAAAAAAAATTTGGTTGGACCCTAAGAGCTTCTTGTTAATGTAGTCCCTGTAAACATGAGAAAATGAAGACGATAAAATAACCACCGCGCTATTTGATGCGATTTATTGTATTACAACCTTTATAAATACAACGTATAGAATAACGGGAAAGCAAATGTTAAAAATAAAGTGGTTAAACTTGTTACTTTTGCCTTTGCAGTGGCCAAATTGCAATACTTACATTTGTTAAGACAGCTCCTTTGTACACGTGTTGGTTTCATTTCAATTGTTTTACTGAGCAAATGCAGTAATTTTTATGTTTTTAATTATATCAAAATATAGATAGACGGCTTCTATTTTGATGCAAAATTTCATCTAATTTAGTGCACTGTTTTGCGTATTTTTGATACCTCCTTTCTTGTGATTTGTGTACCAAGAGACTGATGCGTTTAACAAAAAATAAATATTAAACAAGAAAGGAATTATAGCTATTAAAAAACATGCGACGGATAAATTTCATTGTGTGAACAGCTACGTAACTTATGATATATCTAATGTTTCTAACGTTATTGAAAACTTTCATCAAACCATGAAATGACTTGAATTTCGTTCGATCATTTAAGTGCAAAAAATAATGATTTCACTCACAGCAACCAAACTGCCTTTGATCTCAATGTGTCCTTTCAATTGACGACATTTTTGAGTTGTAAGTTCTTTAGAATTTCATTTCTAAGTTCCTGAGTTTCAAAAACCAAACAAAACGATATTCAGGCATAAAACGTATTTTCAGCAAAAAACTGGAAAGCTGGAAAGAAAATAGAAAACTTGCACTATTTATCGATTTTTTGTTTTGATTTTGTTTACATTGTAACTATACTTACTTGAAGATATCTAGATGATTCCATTATCTGGCCGATCCGCTATAATTATTGAACGGGTTGACATGTTATTCGTTTCCCCTCGATTGATGTATTCTAATCAGATAGCCTTTACCCTAATTTCTAGACCCAAACTTCAATCTTAAAATAAAAATTTTAACGATAGTGATTTTTGACATCTAGTAGGTAGGATCGATGGACATTTGAAGAAATTTTTACGAAATTCAAACAATGGTACAAAAACAATAGCTGCATTTCCTTGAAATTCGCTAAAAATATTCGTGCAAAAAAAACCTAAAATCGTAAACCCATGATCGTAACATAGCTTGTAGACTTTGTAAACATTAAATGTAAACTTTGACATATCTACGTGTTTCTAACCTCCGTTATTTGTATTCTATATTACTGCTTTTATTCTTTGGCAAAAAGATACATATAAATAATAAAAATAGTGAGCAAAAGCAGTACTGCTTTTCGATTTCCATCAATTAAAGACAGATTGTCTTTAAGGCATTTTGATTAATTGTGTTCTAAAATCACACTTCCATTACCTCTCATGAAGTCATGTAACATATTATTAGTCATTCAATAATTATTATGGAAAATAATATTATTAACAAAAACTTTAGTTTTTTCTTTTTTCACTTATTACACTATAAAACTTCGCTAAAAATCAGATAAAAATTGGCTATCGACAAGATAATGAATGATTAAAAACATATTTCTTACAGATTAATACTACATTAATGATATACACACAGATAATCTTACTTGAAAATTTTGCATATAGAGTTTTCTATTTCTATAACAATTTATACCAAGATGATTATTTCTAAAACTTATTTAAATAACACTAGAAAGTTTGACAATCCTCATTTTGATTATATATTCAAATAGTAATTTAACCAAAAATTTCTGTAATAATCTTTATTTCATTATATTATTAATAATAAATCTTCAACCAAAATTAAATAATATTTTAATTGATGTTAAGAATAGCATTAATGATAGTTGATTGTACTTGAGAATGGAAGAAACTACTTTAGTACTTGTTACAAGAACTTTAGTTCTTAACTAAATGAGTGAATTATTATTGTATGTGTGTGTGTGTAAGCCTTAATACTTGAAGTATCATTATCATCAACATCGTATATAAGTAGTCCTAACCGAAACACCAAAGAAAGTTTCCTTAAGTCGTCAACTATTCAACTAATAATTTAAATATGTTACTTTATGAGATATTAGCAAGTTTTCATCTAGGGAGAAGTGAGGTACCTTTAATAATTTTATTTTGAAGATAATATGATTATTATACAAAGGTAGTATACGAAGTAGATGCTTGTTTTCTTACCAACCATTTTCATCGAAATTGATACTTGTTTGGTTTGTGACAATTAATCATAGAACATAGATTTCCTCAAAAAATCACAACAGAAGCAATTAATGTTTCATCGATACACGCCAGTCGAATTGAAAAGTATGTGCTATGTATGATAGATAGATTTGAGAGGCTGCCCTGGACGGGCTACACTTCGACCATAAGATCCATTGTGATGCCTAAGGATGTGAGGATGTGAGTGGAGTGGAAGAAATTTTTGTGTATAGGCTAGGAATTACAAATATATATATATATATATATATATATATATATATATATATATATATATATATTTTATATATATATACATATTATGTATAATTTGTATATATATATATATATATATATATATATATGTATATATATATATATTATCAGAAGTTAAGTTTTAGGTACTTAGTTTTACTGTAATTTTGTTTCTTATTATTTTTCTGTTACTCTAATATTTACAGAAATATTAAATATTAAAGAAACAATTAAAGATTGAAAGCAATGAATTATAGCAAACTTGATTTACTACATCTTTACTCGTTATACATTTTTCGATTGTTCCAATATTAAGAGAGATATTTTATATTTTGTGTTTTCTTCTATCTTTATGCCACCCTTTCCCCTTGACGTATGCCTTTTATTAATAAAATTGGCCTTGACACTAAAATGATATCAGATACGTCATTTCGTTTTGACCAGACTTAAATTGTGACTAGTGAGTGATTTATGTATTCTAAGGAAATTCGCTAAGTTGACGCAGTTCCTGCGAAACGAATTTTTTTTTATATCTAAAGAACTAATAGAAAAAATTTTTTTCCAAATTTTCATAAATTTTGTGTGCGGAAAGATAGATACAAAGATAACCTAAGACAAAAAAAATGTCATATTCGTTAGAATACCGTTTCGAAAAAGTTTTTGGTGAAAGACTCGCGAATATATAGCGATTCAAAGTTTACTGTTTTTTTTTTAAATTCATCAAAGTAACAACGTAATTTACTCATTTCATTTGTATTAAATTACCTAATAACCTTTTCACCCGTAAATTTTATATAAAAAAAACCGTTAAGTTAAAAATTTGATTTCGAGTTAAATATTTTTTGAAATACAATTATTCTTAGATAACAAAAGAGATTTTTTCTTTTCTTTATACTTTCCTTTTACACTTTCTCTATTTTTTTTTCTTAATAAATAAATATATAATATCTACGTGAGAATTGTATGGGATGTGTGGTAGTACGTTCGTTCAATTCGAACGGACGAATACTACTATCGTGTATGTTAAACTTAACTTTTTGCCATCTGCGTTTGTTCAAAATGTATTTATATATATTTGAGGAAAAACTTTTTGAGATATTAAACATGAAAAGAATACTATACTTTTACTAATACTTTTTTACTCATTCACTCCTTACTGTCTAGGATGGTGTTTTTTTGAAAGGTGTGTGTGTGTGTGTGTTTGTGTGTATTTTGTGTAATAGACAAGAGATAGGGTAGTTAGTTAGTTTGGTTCCTACTAGTAGTTCTTCTTTCTTAAGTAAGTTAACTATACAGCACTGTTGAAAAGTTTAAAAGCATGTTTAGGTATTATACAGTTCGATGGTGTTAGATACTTTTTAAGTAAATGTTAAGACAGTACACATTATTGTTGAGTTCTTGGTTTTTGAAATACAGTGTGATGTAATTCTAGAATCGAATTACAAACAGTAGTTCTAGTAGTAGTAGTATTAGAAGCGGGGGGAGGTTGAAACCTGTCAAGTAGGCCTTTCTTACCGACCTCTAAAGGACAAGGAATTTGTTTGTAGACTAGGAATTGGTAGGTTGTGTGATTCCAGCCGAATTCATCTGGAGTTTGTGGAAGGAAACTGCAGAAAACCTCCACAAGCATTGCTGGTTACTTTCGTTCTTGTCCGATAGCTTAGTCAGTTAATCGCCCCAGTATTTTTTTTTAAATTAATGTAACTGACAAACTGCCACCGTTGAGAATCGAACCAGCAGTCTTTCAGTTCTGAGTAGAGCGGTTTAATCAACTGGTCCACTCGGACTGGTATTTCAAACAGTAAGATGCTTTTAATTTATCAACTGAAAATGGGCGAGCTTTTGTTCATAGTGACATATTGAAGAAAAATTTTATTTTCTACTTTTTAGTTCATTGAATAAAAGTTTGTTAAGAAAAAAAACTTTATGTTTATTTTCTACTTTTAAAAGTGTATTAAATTTAAAACTTTTTTGAAATTTAATTATTTTTGTTGAAAGATTAAAAAATTCGTTACGCAGGATCTGCGTCAACTTAGCGCAGATTTCCTTCAAATACATAAATTACTCTCTAGGGTCTCAATTTGAGTTGGATCAAAATGAAATGCCGTATCTGATATGATTTTAGTAGGTATTTGCAAGGCCGTAGGTATTTGCCATTTTAAATAAATGGTAGAGGTCAACGGGAAAGGGGCATAGAGAAAGAAGAAAGCACAAAATATAAATTATCTCTCTTAATATTAAAATAATCGAAAAATATATAAGGAGTAAAGTTGTAGAAAATCATGTTTTCTGCAATTCACTAACCGATAATTAATTTCAAACTATAATATGATTAGAGATATTTAGAATTTTAACTTTCAATCTTAAATTGTAAATATTTCTGTAAATATTAGTGTAACAGTAAAAATGATAAGCAACAAAATTATAGTAAAAATAATTTACTACAACTGTACATACGTTTGAATGTTTGAATATAGCAATATCAGAGAACAAACTATTTGGTTATAGGTTATAGAAATAGTTCTATAGGAAATATGCATAAATTTTTTGTTGTTGTTTAATTCACTTTTTACTTCATTATAACATAGTAAAAAATATAAATACTGTTGAAAATGTTTAAATTAATTTTAAAAATAATATATAAAATACCGATTAAATTTGACATGTTTGAACGGCGCATTTTTCGCGCGTTTTGAATGACGTCACATTACATATTCAGTGTTGTTTACTGTATGCATTGACAGTTATTAGTTAAGGATTTTCAGTTTTAATCGATACTTCGATAATGGAGAAAGCTAAAAAAACACTTTATACGTATTGTTTAGTACCGGAATGCAAAAACACTACTATAAGTACACCAGATACTGTTTTTTTCTGTTCCAAGAGATGCGAAAATACGTAAGCAATAGTGTAAGGTTATGAGAAGAGACGTAGTATCTCCAATATCGCGTTTACATTTTTGTAAAGATCACTTTAATAAAAGTATATTGTATTAAATTATTCTATTATTATTATTATTATTATTTTATTATTCTTATTATAACAACATTTGAGGTTATGTTTAGGTAAATACTGCTGAGGACATGTATTTACTAAACCTATTTAGTAAAATATCATGTATTACAATAATTATCGTTCAGCTTACACTCATTTGACCTCAGCGGACGTAAAATCTGGATTCGATACAAAATATGCTGTCATCATAAAAGCATCTATTTTTGGTAGATTGTACGATTGTGCTTTGACAAAACCACTTTCAGTCATTGTTTTTCACAATTTCTAATGTCACTTTATACCAAAATCGCACTAAGTAATGGACAACACTACAGAAATATAAATAAAAACAAATTTTCTTTCAAACACGACTAACACAGTATGCATATCGACGCCGATACATCTCATTATATGTTCTGTGACGTCATGCTTCGATTCAACCTATGGTGATGCGTTTCGCAAATTTGAATTTCGCTCGCTTATTTTGCACTATTTGATTAAAATTCTATGGAATTAAATACAAACTAAATGAGAAAATAATGGTTCAGGTGTAATGTCAAGACCATAAAATATGGGGGGTAAAAAAGTCAAGTAAATTTAAATTACTTGCATATTCCCTATTGCAAAAACCAAAATTACAAAAACCATTTTGAAACTTTTCAACAGTACTGTAGATATAAAAAAAAAGAATCGTACTGGTGTAATTTTCTACTTTATATCTTCGTCGTACTCATTCCTATTACACACGTTTTCAAAAACTCATCATCACTTTTCTATATTTTATTGCAGGTAAAAAGATGACGACATTTTTTTACTCTTCCGCCGTCATTACCACTTTTCATATAATTTTACTCCCCCTTACTTTATTTTTTTTTGTTCCTTCCATTCTTTTTTCCAATTGTGTTTAAAAAATATTGTGTGAAGAACAATTTTATCCTTCTTCTTCATAACATTTGGTATTCTGAACATATGATCAAGAGTAGGTAACTATTGAGTGAGTGTATTATTATAATATACAACATGATACTCTTATCTTCAGAGACAAATTCATCGAAAATCAACCATGCGTCCATATCATAGTCGTCATACCTTGAAAGATAATATTGTTTGGAATGGCGCTTTCTATGGAATGGAACAGAAGCTGGATTTATACCTAGCGCATACAAAATGTGCTTTCTCTTCTGCGTTACTTATCTACCGTATATGCCATTTCAAGTGGCCGAGCGGTCTAAGGCGTTATATCTACTTGCAACTGGGAGGTTATGGGTTCGAATCGAGACATCGGCAGTTTGTCAATTATTAAGAGAAATAAAAGGTGGCGGTTAATTGACTAAAATGTCGTTGAATGGACAAGAACGAAGTAACCGGATATGCTTAAGAAGGTTTTCTGCAGTTTCTTTCACGAACTCCAAATTAATATCGGCATAGCTCCTATCATAGTCGGCGCAGCTGCATATCCTACCAATTTCTAGTCTATACACAAAAGTTATGGTCAAAGTGTAGCCCGTCCAGGGCAGCCTCTACAATCTATCTATCTATCTACCGCATTTACTTTAGCCGGCTGAAGCATTTTATATTAAAAAAAGTTTTTTATATTTCTATTTAAAATCATCTAAGGGGTCAGAAAAACGAAATCAAAATTTCTCGAAGTCTACTAACACCATTTATGGAAAGACGCAGATGTGTGTATGTGTGTGTATGAGCGTTCGTAGGGCGTAGACATATTTTTCGTTTACAAAATTTCGTGAGCCAAAACTAATATTGGTTTTGTTGAGGTGTCAACCGAAGCGTCTTAACTTCAATATACTCTGAAAGAAATATGATCAACAGAAACGTGGGGCTTCGAGGGAGGAAGATCCTCAAAGTTTGAACTAATTCCCTAAATACCAGTTAAATGTACAAATTTATTATAACTAAAGTTGCAGTAAATAAAATCTACAACAATTTATCTACCACCTTTTTTTCTCTAACTCAAATATTTTCAGAAATAATGCCGATTTTATGTTTTCTAATTTGTAAAAATGAATTTTTTTTTTTGCCGACATGTATACCAATAAATTGCCGTTATTATTTATCTTATAATTTTTTTTAAAAATTAAGTAAATCAAGTGAAAGATAAGAGAAATCTTTGTTTTTAAAAGACTAACTGATGCTGGGGGTTTTTTAAACGTTTTCGAAAAAAATTGTCGAAATGTCTCATCGTTAAGTATTTAGATAACAAAAACAAATAGTGGGAAGTCGTCGTGTAAGCATCATGGGTCGTACTTAGACATGTATCTCTCAGAAACAAATCCACTCTACGGCTTGTTTTCATTTTGTATGGGTTGTTCAAAAATTCAAATTAAAAAAAGCTAAAATGAAAAATTTTAATTTATTTTGTATTTCTTAATTGAATATTATTGTATTGTCAACGGTTCTTAAAACGTCTGCAAAATTTCAGATAGTTCAGACGTCCGAAAGTGTATAAAAACTCATTTGAAAAATTCCATTACATTCATACATAGATACATACAGGTCAAGCTAATGAAAGTATGTTAAAAATAAAAATTTAAATTTATGAATAGCAAAATACAAATTTGCCTATTTCTAACTTATGTATAATGATTTATAGTGTGCTAGTATAGTTAATAGTTTCCATAGATGTGTCATCAACAAAATCTTAATAAAAAAAAGACATTTCCAACTGTCAAAATTTAGAAAAAAATAATTAATTGATATAAATTTCCTATACTATATTCTATATATACTTTCTTTGGTAAGCATTGGATTCATTATATCACTGGTATGAATAATAATGAAGAATGAAACTATAACACAAAAAATAATTTTGTTTTGAAAAACAAAAAATAAAATTTAGAGTTTAAAAAAACTAAAAAACATACTTTTATTGCAATATGAACTAAAAAATACAAAATAATTTTAAAATAGAATCGAATAAACAGATTGACAACAAACTTTAATGTAAACAAAAGTATTGGGTTCTCTGTACTTACTCTTGTAAAAGTAGAGCAATTATGAAACCAACTCAACACAACCGAACCCTTTTCGTTTTGAAATTCAATTTATTTTTTCATTTTAAGTAAAAACTATTGTAAAAAAATTTGTTTACCACATTAAATTGTCGGGGTTGGATTGAATTGGGTTGGGTTGGGGTGTTTTAGTGGGGGGTTATTTTCTTGGCGAGTATTGGGTTGGGGTAGTTCAACAACCCGCCGGCAATTTAATATTGTAAAAATAAATTTTCAAGGACGAAAAGGATTTCAAGGATTTCAAGGACGAAAAGGAATTTCACCTCCTCGAAATCACTTCCTATGTTGGGTCGGGTTGGGTTGGATTAAGGATTTCGACGATTAAAGGACTTTTTCCTCCTTGGAAGAAAAGGACTTCCACCCATTTTCAACCATTTTTACTGGGGGTGGGTAAAACGAATAAGTCGCTATTCGATATTTATCAACATTTTTAAATATCTGTGCTATATTGTGCAAACTGAATTTTTCCATCGATAAATTATAGATTAATTATTTTCAAGAATATATTAAGTTTGAATATTAAAAGCAACTGTCACTATAATATCATTCAACACAGTTTAACAATTTTCAAAATTCTAGCAGTTTAGGAATATAAACACAGTTCATTACAACATTTTTGTTTTTATAATAAATAAACATCAGTTTTTTTATAGTAAATTTACTTCAATTTAAGTATATAGGAAATACATTTATATCGAATAGGAACGCCTATGGTATAAATAAAAATTGACAGTATTAAAGAAATACATACAAACGTATGTATATACTACTCACACATAAAAAAAATTTGGTGTTAACGACAAACAACCTCTATATACAGACTACACTGGGATATGGTAAGGTAGTTTCAAGATTGCATTACGTAAATTTTTAACCCGACTTCAAAAAGGAGGATAGTTCTCAATTCGTCTGTATGTTGCTTTTTTTATGTTTTTTACCTCAGAACTCCGTCATTTATGAAATAATTTTGAATTTTTTTTTATAAAGAGTTTGATTTCCGATTGATCCCATTGTCACCAAATCGTCCTCATTTTATATGTGATCACCGATATCTGCGAAAATGTTTTGTTTTGTTTGAAAGGGTATACTCATTCATAATGGAAAAATAAGCATTTTTTTTAAAAACCGACTTCAAATGAATAAATTTTTTACAAAAAAAAAACCGACCTCAAAAAAAAAATTTTTACAAAAAAAAAACAAAATGCATGTAAAAAAAATAAAAATCTGTTATGAAAAAATGCACTAAAAATTAGTAGGTCTATCCATATTCAGACAAATAAAATGAGTTATAGAACTTCAATGTCACTAAAAAGCGAGAAATAAAAAAAAATTTTGACAAAATGGAAACCCGACTTCAAAAACCAAATATTCTAAAACAAATAATGCACTAAAAAGTAAAAAAATAATTGCATTTTCTTGTGTCAATTTTAGTTCACCAAAGCAAAAATTTTTAAATATATATATAGACTGCTTAAAAGACTATCAAATTATTAGCATAATATAATGTACAATTATTTTTATTTTTGGAGTCTAATTAAATTAATCATAGTGTAAAAAGTATTAGCTGATAAAAAAACACAACGCATTTTAACACTTGATATCACTATCCATCAAATTGTCGTCCCGATTGTTTTCAATTAAAATCGATTCTTAAGGAGTAAACTCCAAAAATTAGACTTATATTATTAAGCTATTATAAGTAAAGCCATTACACAGTTTTTTTGACATGCCTAACCTACTTACGATATGGTTGTGCAGCTAAATCGTTTTGTTCAAGTTCAATTATGTCATACACAAGCTTTTATAATCGATCGTTCTCCATTTTTAATTCAAAACGATGACTACCATACAATAGAAAGAACCTTGGATTAATATAATATTAGTATTTTTTTACGGGTGTACATGTCAGTACTGCGGAACAAAATTTTTACCCAACCCGAAGCACCATGTGTTTTCTTTTTCAATTTCAGAACGATGTCATATTCGTTCCGTGCTAGTCTCTGGGGTAACCGAAAGTATCGACGCGCATTGTGATGAAATAAAACACACTGGCCGACTGCATGATTAATATTTTACAGAGAAATTGATGGTAATTAAAAAATATAATGACTCACTTCGATAGTGAATTATAAAAATACGGGTAAAAATAGTAATTCGGATTTCTAAAGATGAGATTGCGGTTATATGAAAAATAAACTAAGTAACATAACACTTGCACTGTACGTGAGACTACAAATGTATTAAATGAAGAAAATATTTATTGAATGAAGTGTATACATATTTAGTAATTTCAAATTAATATTAATATTCTATTACAATAATTTACTTCTGTCTGTATTATTTACTTCTGAATATTCTGCCCCTATAGTAATAACATATTTAACAGTATGTTCATTTAGTAATATATTAACAAACAATTATGTAATTATTTTCTAGTTCGATACCATGGTTTTCTAAAATCTAGGAACGGATATGTAGTCAACCTTTTATTTGCAAACAAAAAATCGGAGTATCAGCTACGTTTCAACGTTATTTTATTCCGAGTATAATACGTAGATAATACATGAATCAAACATACTAGATGTTTAAGGGAAAAATGCAAAGTGTTGTACAAATTATAAGTCAGTGTTGAACAATATCTTAGTCGTTTACAAGTTGAATAATTAATTTTTTTTCTGTAGACATATAATTTTTATGAATCGAAGAATGCAGAAACAGTAATTCACACTTTGCTTTTCACGATCTAATGGAGTCTATCACTGCTGTCATTCATTCTGAAACGGTAGGACATAATGATAAAACAATTATTTGTTCAGGAATGGCAACTTAATTTTATTTCAGAATGAATTATTCGTCATAGATATATGTATAATAATAATTGAAAATTATTACATGTAATTTTAAATAAATCTTGATTTATGAATAAGTTAATCGTAGATAATTTAGTTTGTTTTTTAAGAACTTATAAAAGTAAATAATTGATATATTAAATAATTATTATTTAAATATATATATAAAATGTATATAAAAAATATAATTGATCTTTATTGATTTGATTTATGAAATATTATTATTTTAATTTGTAAATTACCATGGTTGTTAACAATCAAAGCAACCGTGATAATAGAGGGAAGTTATAGTTGTTATGCAACAGATAAAAATGATGAACAAAATTATAATAATAATTTAATGAAGAAGCGATACCGCTACAAACTAAACTTAATTAATTAATTTACTCAAATTAAACAATTTTCGTACATTTTTATGACGTATACTACAAATTTTATAGTTTTAAGATCCATGAGGTGTTAGTAGTAAGCAGCCCACAAGTGATTCATATTTTTACCAACATTCAGATAATGCAAACAGACGTCAATGAAATTCCCAAGTCAGTGCTTTAAGTAAATACTCGGTGTAATATCAACACTCTTGTTTGTGAATAATTTTGTGAACATCAAACTGAATGATTCAATGTTCAAATAAGGGGCAGATGAATATTTACCAAATCATTATTATTATAACAAATTTATTTGACATTTGTCTTCATAAATTGTGCAACTTGTTACGTTCAATTGAAATCATATATAAAAGATACTCCACATCTCTTTGTATAACCATTAGCTCTTTATTATATACGAGTATCTATATACAGAGGTAAAAAACACACATATATGCCTTCTAGACTGATAACAAATGATTGCTTTATACAACAACGGAACCATTCAGTTTTTTGTTTTGTATCGTGAGTAAAATGAGTCAGATAATAATGACATGTACAGAATGATTCATTACGTTTCTTGCGACTTAAACTATGTGGAAAATATCATGTGCATGGTAAACTAATTTTTTGCCATGTCTTTTATTTGTTAATTCAATATTTCATCGATAATTACTTGCAGGAACTGGTTAACAGGTGGAAATTATTCAATTTTTCCTTTACTTTATCTATAATCTATTGACACTTGAATAAACTTGAATTAATTGGCACTTACGAGTTAACATAATGGTTTCAAAATTAAAACATACGATCGAAATTCTGATTGATTGATTTATCTTGGGGTCTAAAAAGTATTGCACTTCGACCTTACGGTCCATTGTGCTCCCCCTTCTACCTCAGTCTGACAAGACTCGCTTCTCCCATATGTTGGCAATAGCCTGGAGCTTGCTTATCAAGTCCTCCCGAAGGTTCATATATTCGGGATGAGATGCACCGAATATCCTGTATCTGCTGTAACCCAGAGGTTCGCAGTCAAAGATTATGTGGCTGGATGTTTCCTCCTCCTAGGCACACAGTGGATCCGTTATGGAGTTCCATTGTGTGTAGATGCTTCCGCAGGGGATAATGTCAGGTAATGAATCTGGTAACCTTCCGCAGTTGCATCCTGTTCAGCCTCAGTGTATCGAGAGATAGCCTTTTGTTGCACTCTGAAGCAGTACCTTCCCGAGCTCTTGCCGCAGTACTTTTTCCCAGTGATCACGGTGTTTAGCATTTGACCACTCGTTAATCACGTGTTTACATGCAGCCTTTGGAATTCCTTAAATAGACTCTGGGTCTATGAAGGGCATTCCGACTCCGTTCTTTGCTAAGGTATCCGCTTTTTCGTTTCCTTCGAAAAGGAATAGTAACTTTTAGAAACACTCGTGGAAAAAAAACTATTACTGAAACATCATATATTCGTTCAATGTTTGATGGAGGTGATCAGGTGATACACGTTTTATCACTTGAGTACTCCCCGAAAGTTAGCCAGGCTCCCTACCTCAAAAATTGCTTAGGAAGTTCCCTAATTATTAATATCAAATATCAATTAATCGATTATCATAGTTGTGGAAAAATGATTGATTATGTAATATTGACATTAAATTGAACATAATTAGATATGAAGAAAAAATGAAGAAGGAAGTACTGCTTCCCGAGCTCTTGCCGCGAAATTCAGATTATTAGAATCATGACAGCATCTCTTGTCACCAAGTTTCTTTACCTCCCTTATAATATCTACATCCGTTAGTTTAAATCAAAATATTATATTTTTGTGAGTATTATTTATGTTGGGGGCTTTTGGTAAATTATTCCCAACATATTATGCAAACAGCGCTGTATAGACCATAAGGTTTTATCGTTTGCTTTCTCAAGTGACAAACATGATGAGTATATATTTAACTGTTTAAATAAATTATGCCTGTAATTAGGTTGTATGGGTACCATATAATATGCGAATCACTCAGTACATTATAAGGAAGGATGATGATACACATCCAACGCACTTACAACTGGGGACAATTTTTTTCTCTTGATTTTCAATTTTGTTTCATGACGATTATCTGATATTATCGTTCATAAGATGTAAAAGAATTCGAAAATAATACTGCTACCGTATGATTCCCTTCTGCCGTTGGTGCACGGTTTTCAGTGTGTATGAGGCGAAAGCTGTGTGTCGATATGTAACACACACATAATAATATTGATACATATATTTTATATACAAAAGGGTAAATAAAAAACAGTGTATAAAAAAATACTAGAAAATAAATAAAGACAGATATAGATGGATATAAATATATATCAGAAAGAAAGTTTTTAGTGTTTTTCAAATTTCGACAAAATTAATATAGTTTTCTTCTTTATACACATTGGTAAAGTATTGTCTTACAGTGCTGTCAGAAAAGTTTTGGGATGTAGATAAAATTTAAGTCATTCATTTCAAAATATCTGTAGAGCATATTTGACAATTTTTGACTTTCTAAATTTATGGAGAAAGGAGGAGATTTCTATGGATTCCCGATATGGTAGATGATAATTATAAAGGTGTGTCTTACAGGATTTCCTTTTTTATCATAATTATTTTTTTGGCTTATTTTCATAGTACTGTTTAAATAATAGTCGTAAAATTTTTCATGATAATAGTTGAAATAGTGATCTTAATAAACTCTTATTGTACGTTAGTTCAAAACGAAATAAATTTAGCAGCATCAACAAAAAATGGAAATAAATACCCTTATTAAATAAGTAAAAAAATAATTTTTAATTAAATACTGATATGAAAAAATTTACTCGTCAACCAGGAATTGAACCTCGGGCCTCTGGATATCTAGTCTAGTATGCTTCCGCTACACCAAAGACGACTGTGACATAACAGCCAACCTTTTCATGTCATTATTGTTTTTATTTATTTAGACAGTATACTTCTGTCGAAGTTATTATTCATCTATATTTATGTGTGTATACTTATGCGTCAACATTACGATGTTTGTCCAAATTCCTTTCGGTTACGTAAGACAAACTGTAGAAGACTTAAGCGTATACTATTTGGACAAATGTCATTGTCATTGAATTTTTAATTAAATATTGATATGAAAAAATTAACTCGTCAACCAGGAATCGAACCTCGGACCTGTGGATATCTAGTCCAGTATGCAGATATGGATACGGATATGGATATAGGAATAAAATTATATCGGTTTCGGATACGGTTACGGATATGTAATTATTTCGGATTATCCGTTAGTTTCGGATAGTTTCGGTTACGGATATTAGATTGAAGTAAAATATAAACACAAATAGTATGTAATAATTTGGTTTTATTTATAGGTTTTATCTAGTCTATCATTTGGTATTATTATCAGTCATATAGGTAAGTAATTATTATAAACCTAATCAATTTTAAGTTTTATCTATTAAAATAAAAATGCAATAAATTTAAGAGTTGGAGTCGAAATATGTCGTTTTATTTAGACTCCGCCCTTAGACGAAACTATCCGAAACTTGTGAAACGGATACGGTTATGATTACGGATATATATTTTTTCGGATATCCGATAGTTTCGGTTACGGAGCCCCATAACATCCCTGATACATATATGTATACGATTCGAAACCATTAGCTCTATTTTCTTTCAGGAAATTCGCTAAAAGTAAATAATATATATATATTATTTACTTAATATATAATATACTTAATATAATATATATATATTAGTTAAAAAGTCAAGTCAAGTTCAATGACTAATGAACTAAATCGATAGGTGTATCCCCCCGTCATGGGGAAAATATATATCTTTGAAACTGTAAGAGATAGAAAAAAATTGCTGAAATACCGGGCAGTAGTTATATTCACTTATTTTGAGTCATTTAATACAATGTACATTATTAGCGAATTTCCTCCAAAGAAAAATGCAGCTATTGTTTTTGCACCAATGTGTGCAAATTTTTGCAACAATTCTTCCATGTTAAAAATCACTATCGCTAAAACTTGTATATATGTTTATATATAAGTTGTATTTATATAAATATATTTATATATATGTATTTATATATATGTATTTATATATATATATATTTATATATATATATATATAAATACAACTTATATATAAACATATATACAAGTTTTAGCGATAGTGATTTTTAACATGGAAGAATTGTTGCAAAAATTTGCACACATTGGTGCAAAAACAATAGCTGCATTTTTCTTTGGAGGAAATTCGCTAATAATGTACATTGTATTAAATGACTCAAAATAAGTGAATATAACTACTGCCCGGTATTTCAGCAATTTTTTTCTATCTCTTACAGTTTCAAAGATATATATTTTCCCCATGACGGGGGGATACACCTATCGATTTAGTTCTTTAGTCATTGAACTTGACTTGACTTTTTAACTCTAAAATATACAACGAAAGGCATCGAAAACTGCCAACAAACCATAACATTCGCTCGATGGTTGCGTGACAGATGTGGACAATATCTCGAGCTAAACCGATTGCCATAAGTGTATATCGTATGCAAAGGAAGCTGGTGATTATTCTAAGCCAAAAATAAGTAGTGTGCTGATTCGATCACGATCTGCTTGCTTTGTGGGATAAATATGCATGGGAAACGTTCAAATCAAATGACTGATATCCTCGGGTGATTTTCCGTAAAGAGTTGGAATAATAAGATGTTTAGTTTCCCTTCTCAGTTTGTATTTAATTGACATCACGTCGTGTTCTTAATTGATATCATGTGTTGTCAGTAGTATGTTATATATATGTATATATATATATATATATATATATAAGGTTTGTTCTCTGATAATAGGGCGGCTAGTGAGGATTGCTTATGGCTATGGCCTAGTGCCCATCTGGATGTAACTACCATAAATATACAAATGATAATTAGTGAGAACCCTAGGTTTTTGAAATAAAATTTCAAATTCGCCCAATACCTAGATGAGTTTTTGTATTATAAATACGAATATAGACTACAAAGTAGTCTTCATCCGTTTAAACTAGAAAGTCGTAATTTACTCTTTGACAATTAGAAATAGATAGAAAATAGAAAATAGAAATAAATAGACAAAAATAATAAATAAAAAATTAAACAAAATAAATTAAAATAAAATAAATTTTATTGAAATTTCTCTTGTTAAAATGACTTTCATTAAATTTATTGTTAACATCACTCTTATTAAAATTAGGCTCATATTGTCTCCGGATATGTTATTCGTTGCTAATTTATTGAGAGTATCACGACGATTCTTGGTTGTGCCATGCTTATATATGTTTAATTTATTTTATTTTTGTCTATTGATTTCTATTTTCTATCTATTTCTAATTGTCAAGGAGTAAATAACGACTGGCTAATATATACTGATGTTGAATACTTTGTAGACGAAATACGTATTTATAATAGAAAAACTGATCTAGGTATTGGGGCAAATTTGAAATTTCATTAGCATAATTATGTAAGAAGATTGCCATTCACAGGTTCCTCCAAGGCACCTGTGAATGAACCACAGCCTTCCAAAAATTTTATGTAATCCATTATACCATTGAAGTCGTATATTATATGTTGGTCAGTATTATGAATGATATATTTATATTTCACACATAATTATTAAATTTCGTGTTTTCTCTTCACTCTATGCTCTAAAAGACAGTGTAGTATAGCCTCGTAACTTGAAGAAAAAAGATTCGCTAAAACTGAGATAAAAGATTTCGGTTTGTTAAGAGATTTTGGACGTGAAATAAAATTGATCAAAATTAAACGATTTAACACGAAAGTAGATCAAGTCAATAAATAAATTTAAATAAATATTATTTTTCCCTCTCCGATAAAAAATAGAGCTGTCTTTTCTCATACCAAAAACTTTTCACCTTTGTGGACTTTCCTGGACTCTTTGGATTGTTGATTCTCATGCCAAAAAGTTTACCTATTAGTATACAATATGAGTGATCTTCGAATTGGGGCACATTTGAATGTATTCATGTACTTTACACCGTCCCAAGAATACTTATTGCTAAAAAAGTTACTGTTACTCCACTCCAACTTTGCTATAGTCGTTCCGAAACACGTGCCATGATCTTTCTTTGTTTGTAGTTTGTTTTATATAATAGGTTCGTACAGTGGCAAAAGCGCCGAGTGTTAGTACTAGTGGGTAGCCTAGTGTCTATCTGGAAGTAACAACCATACATACGAAGATTGGCATTGCTGGTTTTCTTCCTGCCATCGGTGCCTTCCTTATATATTCCAAATATATTCTAGTCAAACTTTTTTTTATAACTCCACTAATAAATTCCACATAACATTATTAAGGAAATTAAATACTGATATGAAAAAATTAACTCGTCAACCAGGAATTGAACCTCGGGCATCTGGATATCTAGCCCAGTATGCTTCCGCTACACCAAAGACGACTGTGACGTACCAGCCAACTTTTTCATATCATTCTTATTTTTATTTATTTAGACAGTATTACTTCTGTCGAAGTTATTATTGATATATATTTATTTTTGTATACTTAAGCGTCAACAATACGATGTTTGTCCAGATTCCTTTCGGTTACGTAAGACGGTTATTACGGAAAATTGTGAATAATGAATTATCTGAACGGTTTCTTTTGAAAATTGATAAAATGTGCTCAAACTTTTGATTCAGTGAATGTGTAAGAGAAAATGAACGGTTTAAGTATTAATACATGACCTTACGTTGCACTCGTATATTACCGTTGCGTTGCAACTTTATTGTCTCTTTCATGTATCATTTTATGAGATTATTTTATATATGAAGTAGTATTTACTTTAACTAGAATAAAATTGTATGTGGAAATATAATGGAGATGTATTTTAATAAAAATAAATGTACTTACTCAACATATGCGAACAGTTTCAATATACGAATTCAATGTAATTTATAGCTTTAAATTTTGTTGGATGTGTTGTGTATGTTTTATATAAATGTTTTTATATATTTTATTTTTTTTTTATATTTTGATTATCAATAATAAATTTAGATATTTTTTTATGGTATAATCAAATATGTGTCATTCACACTTCATTTTGATGTTGTTCCTATTGTTGTTCATATAATACTATATAAAAGCATCGACTCCTACCCTACTATGTTTTACAAGAAGGATTAAAGACCATCTTTAAGCGTCTGTATTTCAGGTATCAAAAAAATTATACAACTCAAATTATTTATCAAAAGTATACAAATGATTCGTAAAAATCTATTGTGTAAGTTTTTCAGGTGCAGAGTATCTCATGTTTAATATGCAAAGAAAAAAAACTTACCAAGTAAAATGTGAAATACCCAGCACCTGAGAACCTAACACAATAAATTATAGCAATCATTTGCATTCTTTTAATAGTTAACTTTATCCTCATTAAAAACTAAAATATCAAGGAAAATCTATCGCTATATAAACCATTTTCTTACTTTTGTTATACAACTTGACTTTTACATAGATTTCACGAATTTTCTTGGCAAATATTTTTGTCTTTGCTGGAATATCACTACTTTTTGTATGCGAAAACTTTTCCCCTGTCACATTTGTTATTTTGGAACCACATTTTCATACAATTTAAGTAAACCAAAAAATTGTGAGAAGCGTTGACAGTTTCAAAGCAATATGATCAAAAATATTTTACAAAAAGTAATATTTGGACATGTTAATATTGACCAACGAGATAATGTTTTAGACACCAACTATATGTTTAAGAAAAACACATTTTCACGCAATTTAAGTAAACTTAAAATTCGTGAGAAGTGTTTTGCAGATTTAAAGCATTTCAGTCAAAAACAATTCACAAGAAAACATATTTGGGCATTTATATAGTGGTGTATGTGACTAGTACAAAAATCTGGAAAGTTTTGAACCAATTTGAAAGTGAACATGAATATATACATGCTCACTTTACGACCGTTCCTGAAAATAAGGCTTTTTCAGATTTAAAGATTTAACAGACATCAAGTGAATCGTCTACATAAAAGTTGTTAGAGGACTTTGACTGTTATTTTAAAATCTTGAATGTTGTTTGCCTTCTAAATCGTGTATAAACAGAATAAAGAGATGCGAATATAGACTATCTTCTTGTAGTACGCCCTGGGATATCCACTTTGAAATAGTTTTTTTACACTCTAAAGTTAAGAACATGACAGCTTCGTTGTATATGTTCCCGATTAATGATTACTTTCGTGCTTTAACCTAAAACAAATACATTTTTTTCACAGGAGTGAGTAATCTTCAGTATCGAACTGTTTCTTTAAATTTATGAAAGATGCTTTTAGCTCACCATTCGACTGTGACAACCTTCTACCAATTGCACTATATAAAATGAAGATCTTAACTACCTCCACCTTGTCAGAAACCTAATTGATTTACGGGGTGCAGAGTTCAAACAGAGTTAGAAAAGATGATTTTATTAGTAATGTACTAAAAAGCCAAAAATATTCACGTAGCTCCTTGTAAAAAATGTGACGCGTTGCGTTGAAGGGCGACCATTATACTCTTGTCTAAGAAGTTTGACAAAAAATATTATAAGCTGGATTTTTAGTATTTTATTGATCAATTATTATATTTTGTAATCGTGTCGCGATTGTGTTGTTCGTCATTCGGATTCCACAAACCGTTCTGGCTTACCGGTTAATTGTAAACCTAGTTATATTAATAGAAATATTATATGTTCGATATGACTAATAATAATACTGAAAATACTCATCAATATTATAATCCAAAGTAGTACATTAATTTTTTGAGGAAACTGGATATGATCTTCGCGGAACTGGTGCAGGTTTTCATTATCCCAGTAGCTATGCCTGTTAACAAGCCCGTTAAGGAAAAAACAAGAAGAAAGTTCGAAAACATAATGTATTTTTGTCTTGCAAATAATGGTGGCAATTTTGAACATGTCATAAAATAATATCTTATGACTGTAATTTAATTCAACAGTGTGTCCAATCCGCAATGTTTATATCTTATGTGTAGTCTATCTTAAGAGCCAATCGATCAATTTCATTTTTTTATCATGGTTGAACAGAGAATTTTATGCCCTTTCAAATGATGTATCACAAGGTTGGGTATGCTATTTGAAATTTCAATTGGGGGTGGCTTGGGCGAAGGGATAAAACCTAAAATTCTTTAGGAACCATTTTTGAACTTCCCCCTCGATATCTAAATCGACGTGTTTTCACTCAAAACAATAATCACATCAGGTCAAGAGTTATTAAGTGTGGATACTTTTGAAATGAACACACTGTTCATTATATTAGGATCGCAGGAACGATGAAGAAATTAAACTTACGTTGTTGTCGTTGTCGAAAAATAATTATAATGTATCTTTTATTAATAACGTTATTTATGAATTTAAATTAAAACCTTTTTTTTTGATGAGGCTCATAGGGTGTTGAATAATTCAGTTGAGTATTGTCGTTTTCCCTATGTATCAGGTTTTTTACATAGAGTGAATAGATGCTTCTCAGGTACTGATGCAAGATTGGCTTTTAATAACTTATTAAAAGTTAATTCATTATATACGAGATTAAAAGAACAACTATTTGGGGGGAATTACATATTTCCGTGCTCATGCGAATTATGCTATATTGGATATACATGACAATACTTGGATTCGAGAATCACACAACATATTAGAGACTGTACGAATGTTCATTATTTAAATGATAACAAGATTGCAATGACGTCTCATCATTTTAGTCTACTTCATGATTTTGAGTTTAACAATGTGAGTGAAATGATTTTCATTATTCAAGTAAATGAAACGGTTAACAAAAAGTCGGACACGGAAAACTTAAGTATTTTATATAATGATATTTTAAATGATTATAAAAATAATATGAGATAGGTTAAAACTTGTTTTTAAATTTACCGACTCACAGTTTATCATTATGACTAGCGCCACATGGGACAGCTTTTAGTACTAAGAAATTTCATATTAACTTGTATATAGTATAAAGCTGAGATATAGTTTATGGTGTAACTGTCAAGACTATTGTACATTGTGAAATTTAATTTTGTTGTTTTGATTGTTAAATTTTTTATGCTTAATGGATTTTTATCAAATCTTGTTAATTTATAATGAGTTGTAAATAGCATTATGGTTTAATGTATATTGCGAAGTTGGTACTTATTACGGTAAATATGGTATTGCATATGAACGTTGGATAATTCTGTACTATTTATAACATGTGTTTCTGTTTATTACTTTAGATGCCTGATGAAGGTCAAATACTTATTGACCGAAACGTTGCTAAAATAAAAATGTGCTGATTAAAATTTAAGCATTTTTTCCATTCACGTACCTGCGGTCCTAATTTAAAATATGAAAACATCGCAGTTTATATATCAGTTAATCTCATCCAGCTGTTATTTTTACAACTTTTCTTGAAACCCAACATTTTTTATGAAAGCAGATTGAAAAATTTTTGTTGTAAGATTTGACATTTGACTAACATACTACGCTTGTAGTATATAAATAATAATAAAATTGTCTATGTTTTAGCAGAAATTACGATAAATCTATAAATTTTATGAAATAAATTAGAACAACTATACAACTAAAGGTTGTTACAACAAGAGGTTTTTTGTTTTTAAAATTTTTTGGCTTTAAACATCTCTTCAGTCTCTTACAGTTTTCAAGGTAGACATTTCTTCTGTCCCTCCTGTTGGAGGGATGGTAATTTGCGGTGTACATAATTTTCTAGATGGTTTTAGCTTAACACTTATCTTTCTACCAAAAATCAACTTCCTAAGACTAGTTTTGTTAAGGATATCCTATTCGAAATTCGTAAGTACTTGTTTCAATCGTTATGTTGCCGAGTGTTTTTATTCCTTAATTTATTATTATTTTTAATAAATTTATTATTATTTTTGCTTATTCTGTTTCATAAACACAATAATTTTGAAATTTATTTATGAATAAGGTTACAAAAATTCAATTTTATATAAATTTAGTTAATTAAAGTTAATTTTCACACTTGAATTACGATTTGTAATACACACGCATGGTTGGCTAACATACATGCCTCTATGTTTATACCTCACAAATTTGCATGTTCTTCTCAAATATTATAAACTTTCTAATAGTAATGCTTGAACATTTTAATGAGTTTGAACGGTTAAATTTTGGCACTGTTTTTTTAACACCCTATGTATTCAGATTTTAACAATTGTGAGATTTGTAATACTCGACATGAGAATTGTATGTAATATAATGTAATCAGAACGGGCTTAAAGATGATTCTAGAACAGAAAATATAAAGGTTGTTTCTAGGATATAAAAAAAAGAAAACAAACGAGGTATACGAAGAAACCATCATTCGTTCTGTACAATGTACAATTATAGTATAATTCATTCACTAATGCAAGATACATATTTTTATACCCAGTATATTTGTAACTAAACAAGGTATATTAAGTTGTTCCGACTTTGTAAATGCATATCTTATAAGCTTTGAATTTGAAGAATTGTTGAAACATTGATATACAACTCAGTATATACTGGGTGTTCAAACAATTAACTCAGTTAGTTGTTACATTACTTGTTTTTTACTAGGATCCTTGGATATCTTGGTATATTCGTATTAAACAGAATTTAAAAAAAAGAGTAAAATCAATACATTTAAAAGAATTTTACTATGTTTTTTAAGACGAATTCTTTAAGACTCGGTTAATGTGTGTTTCATTAAATGGATGATCTCTGCAATAATTAAAGTGGGTCAAATTTATCCCTTCGACGGTTTAATGACTTTAATTTTATTGGTTAAATTTCTTTTCACTATAGTTTCTGGAGTCCAAATAAAATTATTGTTACGAAAATCTGAAATATATATTTTATTTCATAATTTAAAAGGATTTTCGTCACGAAACGACTAATTCAATATAATTTACTGAAATATTTTGCAATTAACATATAGACCCACAATATTTAATAATACAACTGTATCACCATGGTAACTTGATTTGATAGACATTAAATATTATCAGGTAATAAATTGTATTAAAATTGGTTTTCTAAAACTTTACTATATACATACATATTTTTCAATTTTCCTAATATTAAAAGAGATGTTCAATATTTTTAGTTTTCTTATCTGTTTAAGCACTACTTTCTCCTATTAAATTTCAAAAAAAAATAAGGTACGAAATTTTATTTTGTATGAGAATAAATAAGTTTCTATTAAAAAAACATTTTTTTAAAAACATTTTTAAAAACAAGCTTTTTATAGTAAAGCTAATTTTCTACAACTTTACTTCTAATGTGTTTTTCAATTTTTTCAATATTAAGAGAGACATACGAAATTTTGTGTTTCCTCCTCCCTTTAAACCCCCCCCCCTTTTCCCCTTGCCGATTCTTTCTTCTTCATGCTTACCATAAAAATGCATTGTCATCAGAACTGAACCAACATGTAAAAATGCAACTCCGTAGGATAACAGGAAGTGGTTCTAAACATACAAACATTGCAAGTTAAATAAAACTTGTAAAATTGGCTAAGCTGACTTAGCTCCTGCGGAACGAATATTCCTGTTTATTATTTCGGCATTTTCTTTCTTAGTATTTTAGGATCATTGGTTTGAAGTGAAAGGGGAGGATTACCTTTTCACTTTTCCACAAACTTATCAACCTATTGGATATTGAATTATTTAACTAAACTAATAATAACGTCGCCCCTTTAACTTTTCAATAGTTCGTATAAATTTATTTTTTCCAAACTTTCGCACAGAATATTTCGAAATTATAGCCAAGCATTTGTTGCGAGTTTTATAAATTAGAGCAAAAGTTAGTATGATTTCAACTTTTTAACTTTGTGAGCATACGTAAAAAATTCAACTATATTTTAGTTTTTTTTCTTCGTTTATAAATGATAATATAAAAAGAAGCGTTATGGCATATCATTGTAATAAAAGAACGTTAAAACTCGCGTGCTTACGTTAAGTCGTTGTCTAAGTGGTACTCTCATAGGAATAATATTTTTCTGATCATAATTTTCCAGACTTCGTCAATATAATAGTTTCATTTTTATCTACAATTTTATAACTGTGTTGGTTGTATGATGTAGGTGTATATATATTATATTATATTGCATGATTATTATTAACTGTTTGGATTTTTTTTAAAATTGAATTATATGCTGTTCATGTAAAAATTTCCTGGTCTTTCTTCAATGGTTTTATCCAAAATGAATTGAAGACAAAATAGTTTGAGTTTTATGTTTCCTATTTTAACTTTATACCGGTTGTTTAGTTTACATCTTCGCATCGCAGATCTCCCACGAGTATGAGAAAGTACATATGTATACATTAAGCAATATGTATGAGAAGGAGGTCTTATAGGTTTGTTTTCTTACTTAAAGTTAAACTGTTGTGTGTCGTATGTGTCGTACGATACGCATTCAGTTAGATGACGCTTGGAAAGTGGGGGTTTTTTAAGTGAACAGATCAATTGTTATGATTTGTTCTGTTGTTCAGCACACAACAGTTTAACTTTAAGTAAGAAAACAAACCCATAAGACCTCCTTCTCATACACTTGTTGCTTAATGTATACATATGTACTCTCTCATACTCGTGGGAGATCTGCTATGTGAAGATGTAAACTAAACAACCGGTATATCAGCTTTATTAAATAAAACTCGCTCTGTTCGCAAGGCTTGATCTCCGATTCGGTTTTCAGCCTTATCCAAGTATTTCACGTCGAAAAAAAAAACCACATACTTCTCTAGCATGCCTAGAAGTGGGCTATATTTTGTATAGATCAGTGAGTTGCACAAAGGGCTGTATGTATTATGGGATATTGGAATAAATAACGTCTAAAATTTACTTAAAGTGGATCAGTGATTTTTAATTAAATGTAAGATTAGGATTCAACCTTATTAGCTTCTTTTAGAGTAGATTAACATATCCACAGGCCATACGACAGGGGAGAATAGAGTGTTTGCCCCGAGCCCAGATTTTCAAAATGTATTGATGAGTTTTTATTGTAACAAACGAAATCAATTTGATCTCTCAACATGTTATATTTAGAGCTCTCCAATGATAGATATTATCTCTGAAAATATCTTTAAATTAATATTTATAGTACCTGTGGGTCAGAAATTGGTCGTAATTACCCAAATATTTCCGTGAATTGCTCAGTGTCAGAAAATTTAATAATTATTTTGAAATTTTTTAAGGTCACAAAATATTGTGGATACTAAAATAACTTCTAAAAAAACATCTTGGTATAAATTTTAATTTTAAAATTCCGTAGATAAAAAAAGGTTTGAAAAGTCTGCGTGTCTGATGTTTAATAATGATTTTACAGAGAACTTTTAACGCAGATGGAAATAGTTTTGGAAACAACCAGCCAAATTTTCATTCGCTTAAAGAATGCATGATCAATTAAAATAAAAGACTTCATAATCAACTGATAAATATTTGTTACAATCCTATCGTTCTTTATAAAAATGAATAAAAATACGATAATACTACTTTAATGAATTTACTATAGTCTATATACAACATTTAATTACGTAACATCAGAACATGAGATTAAGAAAATATGAGTTTTATAATTTTTTTATTACCTATTCGTCTATGTTTTTGAAAAACAGTCATAAAAAGATTGTTTATTCAATTGAAATCAATTTGCAAAATCGAAAGATCTGACCTTAAATTGCAAACAGAATTAGTACATTATTTTTTATAAAATAAATCCATCCGTACCAGATACAATAAACTTAACTAACTTGTAATCACTCCTTCGTTAGTAATTTTTGAATAATAAAAAACACAAGAAGTTGAGGTATGAGTATTTTATGAGATATCATTAATTGTAATATTTGTCTTATATATTACACTTGTCAGATGTCTTTAATGAAACTAAGAAGAGAATCCATACAGCCATTTTGGTGGTACGAAGGAACAAATATACGCACAAGGTTGAACAAAACCCGTCCTTTACAATCGGCTACTAAAGTATTAAGTATTGATTTAAATGTTGGCGCAAAACATTCACCAATTTTATTTTAAATATATGGAAGTTATAAGGAGTGTTTTTACAATTGAAGTCAATATATTATTTAAATTAAAATTAGCATGCCAAAGTATAATAAATTTCTTTTTTAGATTTACCTTATTTTACAATTCTGCACCATTTTTAATCGTTTATTATAGTGCTTTTACAAGAAAAGGTATCAACATTTTTTCGATTTGATAAATGTACTACTAAATAGTAGATAGCAATGTTTATATTGACATAATACTTTTTTTATAAAATATTGATTTGATTGTCGGACTGCAGTCGTGCAAACAGTAAAGTCGTGGAAACTGTTCTTTTTTTATACCACCGTTGATTCTAAAATTTTGTAAAAAGCTTAAAATGAGTTACTTAATGACAACGACTTTTTACAAAGTTTGAGAAATACAAAAAAGCGATATGAATTTAAAAAAATTACTCAACAATTTATTTTCCATCGATTTATTACCCTCTCCCAAATTATGAACTCAGACTCGAAAGAAGTAAACTGTACTTTAAAAATCGTTTTCATGAAATTCAAACAAACTTTGTAGTAAACATTTTTAGAAAAACCGAGTAGATTCGACCATAAAATTATCCTCATTTGTGACTTCATGGAGCAAATTACTGTTATCTCTACTTTTATAAAACTGTAAATAAACCATATTTTGACAAAATGGAAACCCGACTCCAAAAATAAAATATTCTATAACAAAAAATGCACTAAAAAGTAAAAAAATAATTGCATATTCTTGTGCCAATTTTAGTTCACCTAAGCAAAAATTTTTAAATATATATGTACAATTATTGTTATTTTTGGAGGCGGTGTCCAAAAATTATATGAATTTCTCTATGCTGACACCGCCTCCAAAAATAACAATAATTGTACATATATATTTAAAATTTTTTGCTTAGGTGAACTAAAATTGGCACAAGAATATGCAATTATTTTTTTACTTTTTAGTGCATTTTTTGTTATAGAATATTTTATTTTTGGAGTCGGGTTTCCATTTTGTCAAAATATGGTTTATTTCTCGCTTTTTAGTGACTTTGAAGTTCTATAACTAGTTTTATTTGTCTAAATATGGGTAGACCTACTAAATGACTTACTAATTTTTAGTGAATTTTTTGTGAACACATTTTTTTTTTACCCGTTTTTTTTTTTTTTTTTAAATTTTAAGAGCATTTTTTTATAACAGATTTTCAATTTTATTTACATGCAGTTTGTTTTTTTTTTGTAAAAATTTTTTTTTTTGGGGTTGGTTTTTTTTTTGTAAAAAAATTTTTTGAAGTCCTTTTTAAAAAAAATTTTCTTATTTTCCCATTATGAATGAGTATACCCTTTCAAAAAAAAAAAAAAAAATTTCGCAGAAATCGGTTATCACAAATAAAATGAGGATTTTCCTCGATTTTCCGGGAGTCCCCTCATCAGAATGCGATTTGGTGCCAATGGGACCAATGGGAAACCAAACCCTTTAAGTCAAAAAAAAAAAATTCAAAATCGGTTCATAAATGTCGGAGTTCTGAGGTGACACACATAAAAAAAAAAAAAAAAAAAAAAAATACAGACGAATTGAGAACCATCCTCCTTTTTTGAAGTCGGGTTAATAAATCTCCACTTTTATAAAACTGTCTGTTTATTTGTTCGAGCATCACACAAAAACTACTGGACCGATTTTGATGAAACTTCTTTTTTTTTAAAAGCTTATATAGACATATTATCTCGCTACGAGAGATAAAATTCGAGAATATTCGCTGAATTAGAAATTTGTTCGATGTGTCTTATTTCTATGAAGAGATTGATGTCAATGATTCTCGCCGAATTTTTTGGTACAGTATTAAGAGAAACACCTTTGTCACAAAAAACATTTGTCACAATCTTATTGGTGTAATTCGTTGTACTTAACAATGTTATTAATTATAACAACAGTTTTATGTGAACATTTCTAATTAATTGCGACATTATGATTGTAGAAGTGTGTATACGCTAGTAGTGTGTATACTGTACCAAAAATTCGCCGAGAATCATTGACATCAATCTTTTCAAAGACATAAGAAACATAAAAGTAGTACATAATTTTGTACCTTTAGAAATTTAAAATTTTGTACCTTTTTTCTAAAAATATCTTAATTGCACTTCTTGGAAGCTGCTCTTCAATTTTTTCACTGGCATTGTATGTAATTATTTATTTATAGTTAAAATTAAAGTTGACTTTTTACATGTATATCCGTATGTTTAAAATTAATACAGTTTTCGTTTCAAGATTGTTTTACATTTTAACCGAAGCGATACGATCAATAGATAGATAGATTATATTAAACGTAAAGAGTACATAATTTGAACATCTATACATACATTTGAGTATCTATGATATATACACGAATAATAAAAACCGAATGCATTACTCTCACAGGTAGAATGATGATAACTTTTCAGGGAAAAAACCACCACGTAATACACTTATAGAACCTTATATACCAAAACAATTCTATAACTACTTTTCTACTGTTTAAAAAGACGTCAAGTAACTTTTCAATTTAACTAACATTAACATTATTGAAAGTGTTTTTTTATTTTGAATAAGAAGCTTCTACGTGAGTGTCTTTTTATCTGGATTTTATTTCACAAACCAATTCCACAAATTATTTTGATAAAAACTTCAAAAAAATTACTTTTATCACACCTGTTTTGATATTTCATTTTGTAAATAATCCAAATTGTGTTTTTATGAATAATAATAATAATAAATGTTATTGAATTTGCCTTAAAGCTTACAGTGTTTGATACATTCTGTATACTATTATTAAACAGTGCTTACTTTTAAAATAAATAAATAAAAATGTATTAAATATCATAAACTGTAAATTTAAAGAATCTTGCACTGAGTATAATAACGTTAAACAAGAAAAAAATAAATTGAATTATTAAACAAATCTTTTGTACATCGAATTATTTCCAAAGTGCATGAAATGAATTAAACAGTGCAATTATTCATTTAAACAAAAGCTCCTCAATTTGAGACTTCCATTTACAAAGTAAAAAATATGATTTATTTTTTCTGGGGATAAATTTGACAATAAGACCATACAGTTATTCTCAATTAAAATTTTGATTTAAATATTTACCGTTCATTCCAAAAGAAAATAAAATAATGTTTCAGGCTTATTATAATTACAAATTTTACAGAGGTCTTCTTGTTTCCATTTATATAAATAATCATTAGCCTGTATTTTCACGATTTGCATTTCTGAGACTCTGATTTGGCTAACTAGCTTTATGTTATTAAAGTTTAAATTCTTTTTTAGATATTTTACCGTGCCGTCGAAAATACATTGATACATAGGGCTGTAACTGGAGTTCAAAATTAGGTTTTTATCAAGGTTGGAAAGTTCTCTTTGAAAATGTCAAGTCTATCGAATGCACAAGGTGAGAGCTCCTAAAACGAAATATTTCCTCTTCCGTTTTATTGTAGTAGTACAATCATTAAAAAATAAAATAATTGACTATATAAACCCACAGTTAAAGAATTTAGATAAAATAAATACCGTGACTAAACAACTAACCAAGTAACCCAAAACCAAATTTGTATTATTTGGTCTGATTCCCCTTAAGGACGTTCGAAAGAGAAAAAAAATGCGGAGAAGTTCCTGTAAATTAAATATGTTATAAAAAATATCAATACGAATTCATTGCTATGCTTCAAAATGTTAGTTCAAATGCATTTTTTCGTTTTTTTCGATATTGAAAATCATATTTTTAACATTGGGTCTTTTGGAGAAACTACAAATTTAATCTTTATAATCGAATAAAACGTAGTTTAAAATGCAGAGAAGTTTATATAAAACTATGTAAATTGTTGTTAAATAAACAATGATTTATTTGAGCCAAAGATGAAAGTATGATATATAAGTATTTTATCATTTTAGAGAAGCAAAACACAAGATTTACTTTTTTATTTAAAATAAAAGAAACATTACAAGTCATGACTCACGAGTATTATTATTAACCAAATAATCATAGAATATTTAAATCTAGTTTCAACGTATACATTAAATTCGTAACGCTGTGAGCATTCGCAGTCGCTTGATACCCCCTAACGTCTTTCCCCGCAAAATGACTGTTTCGAACGTCCTTAAGTTGGTATGAAATATTCGCACAAACTCCTTTCAAATACTATGAATAACTATTTTTATAATTTTTTTAAACTTTATAATTATTTTGTCTACGACAACATCCAATCGTTCTTGTCAATGTGGGAATTCATATCTAATATTATCAGCATAGGGCATTGGCACAGGCTGGACGAACTGCAGTCAACGTATTAAGAAAGACTTATAATCTTGTTGTATGTTTGAATTACTCAACAACTATCTCATACGAAGCGAAATTAATTTTCTAAGCTAATATTTCTTTAATACCAACAAGAAATGTATTACAAACATTATTTTTATTACATACATAAGTAATATTTATACTTATTATAAAAAAAAATTGTTTTTAATTTTTCATTATTTCTGTTAAGTTAAGCAAAATAAAAAATAGTAATATGATGCAAAGAATAATTCTACGTACGAATGTTGATGGCGGTGGTATAGTAGAAAAATATTATAAATAAGGTACCAACAAATAATAATACAGAAAGTATTAAAAATATTGAAGCTTGAAATATTTGTATAATAGTAGTTCTGATAATAATATGTTAATATGTTCAATTCTTATGTTTGTTCTGGACTACATAGGATAGGTATCGTTTTGGCGGCTATTTATTACCTCGTAACATCCAATCGACTGGATGGATTTTCATACATGAGGTATAGATTTTTATCCCGAGAGTAACATAGTAGGCATATATAAACTGACATGAAAACTCATACGTCAGGCGTAATTATATAAATAAATTAAAACGCTAAAAAGACAAAAATGATTACTAACCTTACCTTAATTAGTAAATAAACAATTTCGTATTACGTTAAATAAACCAATTGTTTATAATATGTTTATAAAAATCATTTCACCATAACGAAAAAAATCAATACAATATTTTGCTTTGTAGAGTACGAATAATGTTAGAAGGATTACCATTTGAAATTTTACCGACCTTCATTACCGTCAGAGGTACTATTTGACATGATACATACTATTTATGTTTCGACACAAGAACTTGATTTTAGTTACACCATGCAAATTTAAATGCTAAGGCAGCAACTTAAGTTACTTATAAAAATAGAATTCGACAAAATAAAACTTGAAACCATCATCAAGAATTAAGTTAGTTCTATTCGATAAAGCTTACCGATTTGTGATAAAAGGCGATATAAAAACTTTTTAACAAAAACAAGAACCGACGAAAGATGAAAGTAACTGAAAAACAAAAAATAAAAACTTATACAAGAAATTAAGCCTTCGAAAAAAGATAGAAACTGAAAAGCGAAACTAAGTCAATGTAAATACCTAAGTAATTTTGAGCCGGCACCAATACAATGGCATCAAAAATGATAGTGAAAGATCATATGCATAGTACTACCATAACATCTAAGGTAGCTCAGTTGGTAGAGCATTGGTCTAGAATGCCAGAGGTCGTGGGTTCGATCTCCATCCCTAGATGTGTATGATTTTTCATATCAAGCATTTGATGTCAAAAAATTTTAACAAATTTATAAATCGTAATAAACCTCTTTTATTCAATAACATGTACTTTTATCGTTATATTTACTTGATGAAATGAATGCTTTTTATAATTTTTTGACTCTATAATATTGTGTTATTCTTAAAATGTAAGGAGTTAATACTAGAACAGAAAAAAAAGAAAACGTGAGTTGAATGATATGTTTCTTAGTAATTATATATTAAGAAAACAATGTTCACTTCTATTTAATTCAATTTCTATTTTTCAAATGTGTATTCATCTTATAACATGCCTTATTTTATATGATCCGTAAAGAACATGAGAGATAACATCAAGGAGTTATTTTAAAGTGGTGTTTTCCATGGCTTTTATATCTTCAGATGAGATAAATGATTCTAAACAAAATGTCCTACGCGTCAATATTTCTAAGCAAAAACAGTTTATTTAAGACTTCTGGTTATATGTTTGTGAAATTTAAATTTGGACATGTTAGTAGTAGTTCTAATATCGTTGATTACCGTATCATGTATACTAATGTAATATTCCATCTACAAAGATATCTTCTCCACAAATCTAACTTGGGACAATCGCTATAGAAGAATACGAGAATACGAGCGACTGTAATTATCTCGTAGACGTGTAAGGATAGATGTTGGTTCGTAAAAATATAAGATGAGCCTTTGTTTTTGTTGTTTTCTGGAAGGCATCGCTAGCATCTACTTCTTGTACTCTTACTATATTCGCACCATACGGCATTGTTGTTTACTAACACTCCTAGCATGAAGAATAGTACCTGAAACAGATATTATTAACCAACTGATGTAATAATAAATTGTTAATTTAAATACAGTGTATTAACATATATGTATAAGCGAAATACTACTCACTCACTCTCTATCGCCCAGCCAAAACTATCGCAGTAAAAACATGAAATTTGGAAGATATGTAACATAGAGAGTGGAACGGTGCACTAAAAGGATTTACACCATTCACTTCTGAGGGGGTAGAACGTTTTTATTGGGGTTCCGTTTTTTGTTAAGATAGAAACAAGAAAAATGGTATTTAGGCTCTTAATAATAAACAATGCAATATGTGTTTAAGCTTTGTTAAATCAACTCTTAAGGTCCAAATACACCTACCGAGTACTCGGACGAGACAGCGCACTCGTCCGAGTAAGCCGTAATGTAATCGGCCGAGACAATACTCGGCCGAGCGACGGGCGAGTGATTTTGGACGAGTCAGTGAATGGAATCATGTTCTATTTTCTCGGTCGAGTAGGGATCCTCCACCACTCATCTTCTCGGTCGTTCACCACTCGCCCTCCCGGTCGGGCAGTATAATCTCGTTTAAGGCTGGCGAGTGCCCGTATTCTATTGCAACTTTGTTATGATTATCCATTATCTGTCAATTATTGTCCCTCTTTCTTTCAATTTGTTTTGTTTTTTCGTTTTGAAAATGTACACACTTGACAACTATCTCGCTCTGACCAGCTGGAATGTAATCACCTACTCGGCTGAGCTACTCGGTAGGTGTAATTGGGACTTTAAGGGGTTAAAATAAGGAGTCTGAGTATCGATTTTAGCTATTGGAGTCAAAAACATGATATTTGGATGATATGTTCCTAAGAAAGTGTATAGGTCCATCAAGAAATGATTTTTCGAAAATCATCTCCTATGGAGGTGAAACTGGAGGTGAATGTTTGTATTGGGGTCCCACTGTTTTGAATTAGAAACATGATGTTTGGAAGAAATGTTCCTTAGAGAGTATAGAGATGCACTAAGAATGGATTTTTCCAAAATCAACTCCTAAGGAGGTAAAATAGGGAGTCAGAGTTTCTATTTTTTTGAGAGAATTTGTTTTGAAGTTTAGAATTTTTGAAGTTAGTGACAATAGTATTGATATTTTACTTTTGAAGAAAATCAGTCCTCGGCGGGTAGAAGTATCATCTCATTCAGTGATAAGGTCTTTACAATTACAATTTCGCGAGCGAAAACGCAAAAGCCAATGCTAGTATTATTAATATATGACATAGCTGGAAATCAAAGGCGAAATATTATCCCAAATTGATGACTTTTTCTGATGTGCTGAAACTCATATAAAAAGCCCATAACACATACTCTGTCATTCTTTTCAATTTGTACTTTGATATACGTGCATATTTGTTTCTATATTTTTACGCGCTTTTTTTTCATGCTTTAAAGGGTTCTATGGACAAGAACGAAGTAACCGGCTATGCTTGAGGACGTTTTCTGCAGTATCCATCACGAACTCCAGATGAATATCGGCATAGTTCCTATCAGAGTCGGCTGCAGCCGCATATCCTACCAATTACTAGTCTACACACAAATTCCTTCCACTCCACTCACATCCTCACATCCTAAGGCATCACAATGGACCTTTTGGTTGAAGTGTAGCCCGTCCAAGGCAGCCTTTACAATCTATCTATATAAGGGTTCTACTACGTTCAATATACACATACTCTGTCATTCTTTTCAATTTGTTCTTTGATATACGTATATTTTTACGCGCATATTTTTCATGCTTTAAAGGTTTCTACTACGTTCAATATTTGACAAACTCTATAACTGACTGTTATTAGTATAGTATTGCACATTTGTAGTTCGTAGTCTCATGCAACACAACATATGCATAACTACATAATACAGATATACTATATACACATGCAATCATAATCATCATAATATAATTTTTATATATTCTTTACAACACAATGATAATAAAGAATCCTGAATTATTGTTGTTGGTTTTCTACCATATATATCTACCAGTAGTGAGTAGTGACTATAGTGAGTGGTGAAGGTAGCACAGGCTTACTACACAACAGTAACAACAAACTACGTTGGTATATATGGTATAGACATCCACCATCACACTATACAACACTACTCTATATAGAGGAGAAAACACTCATATTCGTTGTGTATGGAAAAGTCTGTTGTAAAATTATTATCATGGATGATTTTTTATTTTCGTAACATATACAGAGTGAAAATATATGGATAGATATGAGATCCTGGTAAACAAAAGTGTCACCATGCTGTTTGTCATCATTTGAGTGCATTCAAATATATAATCTTAATACTTTTAATAAATCGAATATTGAACTCAATATACCTTCGACCTATTAACATTGAAGATCAACACTAGCTTTAAGCACCTTAGTTAAAATAACTGACCTATCAGATAGAATCTTGAAGATATGGTATTATATGATAAACATCAATTACCATTTATAGTAAACTCAAACTTCACAGTCCATCGACAAGAACATTCAATGAACACGTGAACATGCATTTTCGTTTTTATTCATATAATTTTGTTTTAAATATGAATAGAACGGATTGAAATAGTAAAATTAATAACAAGAACAAATATAACAATAAAAACTAAAAATAAATATTTAAAAGAAATCAAACAAACAATCGAATTTTTGTGACCCATCCTACAAAAATTATAGCAGTTAAGAATAATTCGATTACAATCAAACGAACAAATCGTATTGCACCATGTGCTCTGATCATGCGCTTTCTTTGTTTATATAGACGGACCTTCTAACTTGAGTATACTATAGATATCAACAATTTGAGAATTTCTATACAATTGTTTCATATGTTTCAAAGTTGAACTAAATACTTTCAAAAAACCTATACTACCATTATTAAAAACAACTTCATGTTAAAGAATAATTATCACTGTCCAAAGTCTTTCATAGTACAAAATATACAACATTCTATCATAAATGTTAAAACACAATCGGGCACGGATCTAGAGTTCTAGGGTGGGGCGGGCACAGATTATAAAATAAATAAAATAAGTATAAAATAGTATTTTCTTAAAAATTGTAATAAATTATCCATAAAAAAAGTTTCGATTATGAAATTAGTTTTATTTCAATTACTAAAGCACTAGAAAAGATTATTAATCTTGGGAAAATAATTTTTATTATTATTTTTGAAAAACTTTCAAATTAAGAATTATAATTAAAGAAAACTAGGTTTTTAAAACTAATTAAATATTTGAATTGTCAATTTTTACAACTAGAAATCAAGAATTATTTAATTTTAAAAAGTAAATAAATATAATGAAAACAAAAGTTTATAAAGAACTTTAAGATATCAATATTCGAATAATTGCTGAAGATAATTTTATTCAATTGAATTAATTTTCTTTAAATAGTTTTTTTTTCCTTAATTTAAAAAAAATACCATTGAAAATTATTTTGAATAATTAATTAAACTTATATCAAATCAACCATGTTTATCAATAACCAATGGGAAAATATTTGTTACTCATGAATTGATAAAGTTTGATTAAACAATAGAATTTTTTCAGTAGATTTCATTCCCACCATTTAATTATCTCAATGTAAGTTTTGAGTAAATTGATAGACCTTTTAAGTTAGGTAAAATTTCAAGAAGTTTTCATTGTATCTTATAGGCTATAATGGGAAAAGAACCAGTATTTTTATCTCTTTAGTTGCAAGGGAATATTTGTAAGCTTACATGACAAATAAGTGAATTTGAAAATAAATATTATGTAATCTGACTTTGTTATGGATAAACATCAAAATTGCGCAGATGCTGTTTTTCTTTTGTTAAATATTTTAGGAATCGCTATGCCTTGAAAATAATTTACGAAATATTATGCTATAACGGTACACACGGTACAAAAAAATAGCCAACAAAAAACAGACAAGCAGATGTATAGTTGAAAGTATAACATGTTATGTTTAACTTTTTAGATGAACGTGATATAATTTATTAAATAACAGCTAATATTCATACTTGCTCTTGTATTTGTAGGAGCTGTTGTAATACTCTTCTGTTCGAGTCCTTAGCCACGTTAGCCAGCCAGCAGTTCGCCAGCAAGTAATATTTATTCATTTCACAGCTTCATATATTTTTTTATATTATAAACGAAATGAATTTTTACAAATTATATATAAATATATATATATATATATATATATATATATATATATATATATATATATAAAAGACTGTTACTGCTCTGAATTATATATTATTACCACATTTTTTCAATGCAATTTTGGGAAAATTTTTGTGGTTTTATTATTATAGTATAAATGCCATAATTTTCGTAATTTTCTATGCTCCACAAAGGAAGGAATTTGTACTTACGGCCAGTGCAATACTATTCAATATGAGCAAGAGTATGGCTAGTAGAGGGCAGATAATTTTTAAATTTTTGGAAATTTTTTAAGGTAAGTCGAAAGGAAACGAATTAAAAACAAGTGAAAATATCTAACAAAGCAATTAACTGAGTTAATTGTTTCGATATCAGTTATATCTTTAATTTCTGCAAATAAGTTTATAACCAAATATGTTTATTTTTAAAAAAGGGACATTTTTAGTGTTTACATTTTTGTTCTATCTGTTACGGTTTTAAAGATGGACATTTTTGTCCATTTTGCCCAAGCATGGTTTGATTTTGCCCATTCACGAACTTGACCTTACTTTTTAGCTCTAGAACACACACACACAAAACTTCAGCTAGTTATCTCTTTTCTGTTTTTAGTTATCGTGTCCACAGACAGACGAATATGCGGGAAATGGCTGAACAAGGACATTTTATGAACACCTATTCCAAAAATTCATTCCATATACCGGATATAAAAAGTAAAATAACAATTTAAAAGGGTATCATTGCCAAAAAAGTTTTATATAAATTGGTTTTTACTCTTTTACTTCGATGTAAAATGATTTCCTTGAATAGACATTATGCCAATTCAATCAGTATCGAATCGATGATGTATTCATGTACATAAATCAACAACGAGATGTTACGTGAAACAATTGTTTCCAAACTATCATAAATACTTATATAATATATTGAATAGATGTTGTGAAATTATACGTATTTAATAATTTCAAAACTGTGTATGTGATAACTTTATATCCCAATAATATGAAGTTTCGACGAATATATCACGAAATGTTATGTTTTTGTTAATCATAGCAATCCAACAATCCTATGACAAAACTGATTTATATTTATCATAACCATACCTAGTGAGTTTAGCCTTAGAATTGCCTGAAAACAATTTCGTTTGGCTTTTGTTAATCAATATTTTTGATTTTTTACCGACGAAAAGAAGGAGGTACTCAATTCAACTTGTATTTTTTTTTGTTATGTATAACTTTTTACAGAGTAGTCCGATTTTCATAATTCTTTTTTAGTTTGATGGAAAATTTTTCAAAGTTGGTCCCATATAAATTTGAAAAAAAATTAAAATTTTGGCCACAAATAAAAAAAAAAGACTTCCCAGCGCTTCCACTAAAGAACAAATATCATAATCGCTGTATATTGTCTGTATATATTGTATTGTATATATAAATATATGTATATATCTATATATATCTATATATATATATATATATATATATATATATATATATATATATATATATATATATATATATATATATATATATATATATATATATATATGTATTTTTACAGAGTAGTCCGATTTCAATAATTCCTTTTTTTATTGGATAGGGTATAATTCTAAGTTGGTACCATAGAATTTGAAGATAAAATTTCGCCCCTAAGGATAGAAAAATAGGGAAAAATGGATTATTCACCCACTGATTTGTCACGTGTGAACCGATTCTGTTGAATGTGGGCACATTTTTTTAGTTTTAATGACACTATAACATGTACAAAAAAAGAAAGGCACTGAAAAGTGAAAAATAAAAAAATAGAACCGACGAAAGAAAAATAACTGAAAAGCAAAAAATAAAAAAGAACTATTTTAGTCTAACTAAGTCTTACACTAATGTAAATACCTAAATAATTTTCGGCGTCAAAAAATCTCCATCCAAATGGGCTAATGGTGAATCTAACTTTCGGTTAAAAGTAAATATTACAAAATGTAATATTTTGTAATATTTACTTGGATATTTGGAGCCGACTCAAAATTATTTAGGTATTTACATTAGTGTAAGACTTAGACTAAAAAGGTTCTTTTTTATTTTTTGCTTTTCAGTTACTTTCGTCGGTTCTAGTTTGGTTAAAAAGTTTTTATAAGTCATATACCCAGTTAAATCAGCGTAGCTCATTAAACGAACTCTTTTGTTTACATTTTTTTCCAATTTTCAAGTTTATTAAAGATAAATTGATAGTGACAATTTATCATCTTGTCTCAGATTCTTGAAACTTTGTGAGGTTCGGTATAGTAGCTTTCTTTGACTGTTTCACCTCCCTTAACTGACAGCTTTCTTCTTTCGTTTGTTTTATTTAATTTTGATTCGATGTTTTTTTTATCTTGTTTATTTACTGTGGTGATATTCATTTGCTGAGTCGTTCGCTTAGGTCTTTTATTGGTTTTTCTTTGTTTTCTTAGTTAGGTTTTCTATTTCACTTTTCGTATGCTTTTTCCATGATTTATTTGACTTTTTCTTCTATGGTCTCGATTTTTATTTCTTCTTAGAGTTGCTGATTTGATATGTATCAGGGAGCTCTAACGGTGTACCTTACTAATTTGTTGAGCTCTGTTTGTAGTTCTATTAAATGGTTTCTAGCGTTGTATTTAGCCATATTCCTCCTGCAACCATCTTGATAATTTTAATTGTAATACGTCAAGAGTTGAACAAATTAAGGTATTTCCAAACAACTATTAGGTTGTCAAGAACTTCACGAAATTTACAATATAAGTAAAATGAATCCTCAGAAATCAGCTGAATTTTTTTAAGAATTTATCCCAATGTCGTTTTTGAGAAAATTGTTACATAAGTAGGAGAAATTTAACATGCATCTTTATAAATATGGCGAAATAAAATGCACGATTCCGACTGTTTTTATTAAAACATTGGGAGAATGCCCATCGAGTTGTTAAGTTTTTTGATAAAATACGCGTAAAAAAGTGTATTTTCTTCATATCCGCAGCAGAAGGTTATTTTTTATGATTCACTTGGTATTCTGAGTACCGGCGCGCTGTTTGAAAGTCGTTTAAAATTATATAATAGTATATGCATGATGCTGAACAACGCACAGAGGTACCAACATATTTTTTTAACGCATATAATTTTCTATATAGTTTTTTTCGCGCGGGTTCCCGATCAGAAAATTGAATTAACTTTTTCATTTACAAAAAAATAATTTTATGTATTTAAAATATAAATGTTATCATTACAAAATAATAGAAATTTCAGAAATTTTAGAACTACCTAACGTGATTTATTGATGTTAAAAGAATACTCTAGAAGAATAATGGTATTCTTGAGTGAACTATATACTCAACACACTATTCAGTATTACCTGATATATATATATATATATATATATATATATATATATATATATATATATATATATATATATATATATATATATATATATATATATATTAATGTGTTTCATCACGCGATTAATACATATAATAATGTATACTATATCTATAAATATTTAATTCCACTACACATAAGTTATAATTTAATATTACTAATATTCATGATTACAATTGTTATTATTTATGTAAATAATAGATTATAAATAATTAAATAATTGTGTATATATTACAATTGTTGTTCATATTGTTCTTAATAGTTTAAATTGTTCATTTAATGTTTACTGTTCAAAAGAATTCATGTTTTACACATACGAGAATAATCCTTTATCGATTATTGCAATATTTTGCTATCATTTAAATTATGAACAAATAATTACGATAAAAATAAATTTAAATAATTTAATAAACCCTGCATAAATCCTCTTTCATAAAAATTATTTGTACTAAATAAGAGTCCTTGTGTCTTTAAGATATATTTTCGCTGAAATTCTACAAGAAACTATTATATTCGTGTTCGGTTTGTTAAAATATATGATGCATCATTATGAGATAAGGTTTACTTGGATGTGAAATTTCAATTTCGTAGGTATTAGAGTTTGGTTCTTACGATATTCTAGCCGGTATGAAGGTGGAAGACACAGATTGTTCAACAAAATTAAATTTACGATAATGACAACTATACATAGTTGTTTTCTTTGAGTATTTAGTGCATGTGGTTTTCATATCCAGAGTGAAGAATGTTCAAATGAAAAAAAAATTAATGTAAAAAAGAAACTTGTTCAAAAACAAGATTTTATTTAAATACTTTAAAAAGAAGAAAATAAAATTTAAATTAAATCAAACCCATCAATTTATTATATTATACAATTTATATGATAAAAACGCTTGTTGCGGGATTTACCTGTGTAAATTTATTTTATGAAATACATACATTTTTTCTTAGATTTTAAGATCGAGTTACATATTGTATTCTTTTTTATTTACACAGTGGTAAATCTTGCGACAAGCTTCTATATCATATAAATTGTATAATGTAATAAATTGATGAGTTTGATTTAATTAAAATTTTATTTTCTTCTTTTTAGAGCATATAAATATTTCATTTCATAATTTTCATTTCATAATTTCGGAGTTAACAAGTGAAGGGGTAGTAAATTTCGGAATTAATGGGAATGTGGTGCTTGGAGAAAGAAGAAACACAAAATATAAAATATCTCACTTAATATTAGAGAAAATTAAAAATGTGTAAGGAGTTAAGTTGTAGAAAATCATGTTTGCTACAATTCATTACCTTATCATTTTTTCTACAATTCGAATGTGTACAAAGATATTTAGAATTTAAATTTTCAATCGTAGACCGTCAATATCTCTATAAATATTAGAGAAACAGAAAAAATTATGAGAAACTTAATTATAGTTTCCTCTTGTCGATTCCGGTCATGCTTACCATAAAAATGCATTGTCATCGGAACTGAAACAACATGTAAAAATTCAACTCCATAGGATAAAAGGAAGTGGGCCAAATTTAACTTGCAAGATTCCATTACAGACACCGGAACACGTGAAACTAAATAAAAGCTTGTGAAAAGACAGTGATAGTACCCTAAAATTTTTCAATGACTAAGTAATAAACTGTTTTTATAAAAAAAAAAGTTCAATGCAACATTTTTAATCATGAATATAAGAAAAATATGATAATGGAAAAAAAAAGATCAAAGCATGTTGAATAAATAATTCAAAAGTGTTCTTTATTTAAGATATTTTTCTACGTTTACTTTCATAGATATAAAAATTATATGTGGCGTGTACTTATTTGACAAATTATCTATATTTTGAACGGTGCAAGCTCTTTAAATAAACAAATATTTGCCTTTAAATCTTTAAATAAAAAAATATTTGTCTCAAAAAAATATTCGAAATTCTTTTTTAAATGCATCCAATATTTCTGGCGTACATATAAAATTTACGCTACATTTACATCCGGTCCATATTTACACTATATTTACACTGAAACTATGAGATGTATGAAAACATTTTTTAAATAAAGTTATTTATTTTCTGAAATAAATGATTTACTTATTTAAAAATTTGCTGTATCTCGCATTATTCAAAAGATAGGTTGTAAAACGGATGCATAGAACAAAAAGTTTATACGTGTGATCATTGGTTACCACTTAGATAGATAGATAGATACATTTAAAGGGTCTAAAAAGTACCTTATGGTCCATTGTTCTCCCCCTTCTTCCTCAGTCCGACGTAATTCGCTTCTCCCATATGTTGGCAATAGCCTGGTGCTTGCTTATCAGGTCCTCCCGAAGGTTCATATATTCGGGGTGAGATGCACCGAATATCCTGTATCTGCTGCAACCCAGATAATGTGGCTGGATGTTTCTTCCTCCTCGACAAATAATCTGCACAAAATATGGACCCGTTATGGAGTCCCATTGTGTGTAGATGCTTCCGCAGGGGATAATGTCCGGTAATGAATCCGGTAACCCTCCGCAGTTGCATCCTGTTCAGCTTCAGTGCATCGAGATCACTTAGATTCTTCTCTTAGAATCATCATTACTAAGCTGCAGACTCACAAATAGTACAATAACTCAGTTTTTGACAAACTGAAAAAAAATCGTCGTTGTTTGACCGTACTTTTTGATCATAACACTTCACAAAAATAAATCAATTGTGATACTCATTCGACGAAAAATATCATGTACTTTAATTTATAAAGAAGTAATATTTTCTAATAAATGCATCTTTTAGAAACTGTCTACTGTTAGAAACTCATACAGCAAAGGCAGAAAATTATTGCAAACTTGTTTTCACTTTTTACATGCAAATGGAGAGATTAGAACCGTTTCCAACTTTCTGGGAATTAATTATCCTACAAACGTTATGTTATGATGTAATAATTATAAAGAAATTCATCTGAAATTCTTGTCCCATAAATTGAACGTGATATCTTTTAATGAACATACAATTATGAGTTTGAAGCAATAACTTGGAGTTGAGTAGCAGTTTTGATTTATCAGTAAATTAGTCGATAAACAACTTTCTATATAAAAACGAATAAAAAAAATTCGTTACGCAGGAGCAACGTCAAGTTCCTTAGAATACTTAAATCACTCACTCTCTTATCACATTTTAAGTCTGATCTAAATGAAATGTCGTATCTGATATCATTTTAGTATTTTCAAGGCCAATTTTATTAATAAATGGGATACGTCAAGAGGAAAGGGGGGAATAAAGATAGAAGAAAACACAAAATATAAAATATCTCTCTTAATATTGGAACAATCGAAAAATGTATAACGAGTAAAGTTGTAGGAAATCAAGTTTGCTACAATTCATTACGCTATCATTTTTTCCAAACTCTAATGTGTACAGAGATATTTAGAACTTTAACTTTCAATTTTTAATATTTCTGTAAATAGTAGTGTAACAGAAAAATGATAAGAAACGAAATTACAGTAAAACTTAGTACCTACAACTTAACTCCTGATAAATTTTTTGATTTTTCAAATATTAAGGGAGATATACCAAATTTTATATTTCCCCCTCCCTCTAAACCCAACTTTCCCCTCCCCCGTTTACTCACGGACTTGATCTTTTGAATACTAAAAGCATCTCAATTACCAAATTTCATTTCAATCGAAATAAAATTGAGACCACTAGAGAGTCCACAGACACATAAACTTATATGTATATATGTTGATATGTATATATATATATACGTTTATAAAAATTTTAACAATAGTGATTTTTGACATCTACTAGGTAGGATCAATGGACATTTGAAGAAATTTTTACGAAATTCCAACATTGGTACAAAAGCAAAATATGATTTCTTTTGGAGGAAATTCGCGAAAAACTTCTGATATTCAAGTAATAATTAATATACCTATTAATTTAAACAAACTTCAGTGTAGGCGCGTATTCTACAATATGATTTAAAAAAAATAAAAAGTGCCAAAAATATGTATATAACCTAAAATATTATAAGCAATAAAATTTTCCTATTATTTAATATTTACATAAATTGAATTTAATTTTCGGGAAAACTTTTTCCTGTACACCACCAACACACCAACATAAAGTACATTAACGTATGGCCACTTACTTTTCAAACTCTAAAAAAGATAATAATAATAATATGGTAGGTTTGTACATTACGTTTTTCACTATTCTGACATTAAACGCGTTCTATATAGTTTTGTTGGGAAAGTAGTGTGAGAATCAGTCAGCGGTATGAGGGAACGATGAAGAATATGAATATATGTTGGAAAACTAAGTTCGTTTTTCAACTAAACATATTCACACAAAAATATGTATATATATATATATATATATATATATATATATATATATATATGTATATATATATATATATATATATATATATATATATATATATATATATATATATATTAAGGATTAAATAAATGGCATCTAAAAGTTTTCCTATAACTTAGCGTGAAACATGACACCTTCACAAACAAGTACCAAAATACCTGGCTATATTAACTATGAGGAATAAAACATTTCATTTCTGTTTTTAATGTAAATTTCAAAATACTATTTATTTATTAATTTTATCTATTTATTTATCAAAATACAGTATGTACCAAATTTATGATGGCCAATTTTAAAAATTCAGAATATTCAGCACGTGAACCAAACATTTGCTCACACAGTTGCACTCCATGTACCGTTGGCGTAGTAGTACTACATAGTAGTACTACATAGGCGTAGTTAGGTAACCAAAGGCCCTGGTGCAAAAAACTTGGGCCCTAACTAAACTGATTAGGTTTTATCAAGTCAAAATATAAATATACGCAAATAAATACTTTAAGCAACTTTATCGTAGACTGCAGGGCACAGCAAAACTACTTACTACATGTATGTTCACAAGTGTCTTGTGTGAGCTTTAGTGATAGGTTCTACAGGTGAACAGTTTAGGAACGTATACTTGAACTAATAATATTAGTATTAAGCAATAAAACGGAGTAAATCAAAAGGTTTATGAAAGTATGTATGTAAAACACTTTATTGTACATAAAACATCAAAAACAATTTATATACAGATAAGTCATGTACAAAGGCAAACTTATCCCTTTAAGGGATCTCTTCCAGTTATTATATGAAAGCGGACCTACCTATTATACTGACAACAAAATAACAATTTAGTTTATAATCTTTTCCTATTCATAGTTTTCGCAAAAGTATCAATGACTTCGGTTATATCTAGGCTTGATGCGGCTTTGTTTTCGATTGCTATTAGCGTTAAATGTCGGAGTCGAGCTTGGCCTATAGTATTCCTTAAGTATATTATTATTATTTGCTAAATGATCTTTCAACTTCTGCAGAAGTGACAGGAATTGAATGGAATAGTAATATTGCTGTAAATACTCCTATTAGGTCGCATTCTGGCACTTCATATTTTCTCATTATTTCTTTACAGTATTGGTGAATAGTCTATAGTAATCTGCCTTAGTTAATTCAGGCAGAGGTAGGTGGTAAATATTAAGTAATTGAAGAGAATAGTTGGGGCCTATTATATCAAAATATTTACTTTAATTTCATTTTTAGCTAGCTTCGGGGCCCCGGTGTAGGGTACCGTCTAGCCCTTTGATAGCTACGCCACTGGTTGTATACCATGTGTCCCCGCTTTTAATACTAATCTGGCAACATGCATTTTTGGGTTCCTTGGGTTTTGAAGGATACAAATCAGTCACATAATAGCTCACTACTCCTAGTTTCCTTACTCAACCCCCTTCAAACGCTGATCTATTATACGTTTTCCCATTTGTATATCTATTGATAATGATGAGAATATATTTTTGGATTGTGGAAAAACTCGGATTTTAGAAAAATTATTTAGATTAAAGATTAAATATTTTTAGAAATATGAAGTGTTCGATGAGATGGTTGAAATAGTTCATTTTAGATTAATTTGTAGACACTAATAATGTTTTTGAAATGGTTTTAATAATAAGCAGATTTACTTACAAATGTTTTTCAGGTAATAGGTTGTTATATTTCAGGAAGTAACTTACCTGAAAAAAAAAAGATTTTTTTTTAATTTTAGAAAAAATATTATGAGACATTTCATTTAATGATCGTAGATAGTTTAAGGCATGTTTTGAAAGTAAATTTAAATATATGAGATGGACAACCCAGTTAAGTAAATCAACGATATGGTTTTTAATCTAAGCCTTTTGCACTTTCTTTGTGAAAATAATAGGCCTGTATAAAAAGTTTTATATGCAAAAGAACAATTTTTATGCGTCTAATACTTTTTATGCTAAAAAATATTGCTTACCCTTTTGCCAAAAGATCCATTCCCAGACGAAATTTCCAGAAGGTATATTTTTGGGGCAAAGGATATTCAAAATATTCAGAAATTATACACAAATTTTACATATATATATATATATATATATGGGGTGTCCCATTTTAACTTGATCAGCTGAATATTTTTAGAACATAGAGGCTTACACGAAAATGTTGTAAAAAAAGTTGCTAAGTTTAAGGGAAACATATTGCGATAATTATATTTTTGTTCCATGCATCTGTGCCGCGTAATATAATTTATCTTTTAAACAGAGTAAGGTAAGGAATGTTTTAAATACAAAAAATGTTTATATGAAATCATAAAAACAATTTTATTTGAAAGCATGCATGTAATATTTCTGACGTAAATACAAAATTTAAAGCGTATTTACATCAAAACTATGGAATGTATGACGAAAAGTGCAAACACAAGTTCTTTGTTTTTAAAAGATAAACTTTTTTTTTGGCACGGATGGTACTTTATAAGAAGCAATTTTTAACTGAAGCATTTTCGTGCAAACCTTTTTTTTTTTTAAATATTCACCTTAAAATCGATTAGTTAAAATGGGACACCTCGTATATATATTTATATATTTATCTCTGGAATTTCTGTATAATTTTCTTGAATATCCTCTGCTTTTAAAAATAAACCTTCTGGAAATTACGTCTGGGGATGGACCTTTTGCCAAAAGGGTAAGCTATATTTTTTAGCACGAACACACAAAAATTGTTCTTTTGCATATCAAACTTTTTATATAGGCCTATTATTTTCACAAAGTAAGTGCAAAAGGCTTATATAAAAAAAAATACAGACGAATTGAGACCCATCCTCCGTTTTGAAGTCGGGTTAAAAACGGTACCTTTCGATGATTTATGTAACGGGTTTTCCATCTCATAATAATTATCAAATATAGTCCAATATATTATTTAACTTTTAAATATGCTTTCTGCTAAAATATGGGTATTATTTTTAATAGTTTAATATACTTTCCTGTTGAAATATAATTGAATTATACCACAGGCATGAATTCGTCTATTATTCTGTCCATATATTGCATTTATATACTATTTAGAACACATTTTGTCTGTTAATAAATAATACATTTGTTTTAAAATAATTTTCTATATATTATAAATACATTTTAAAGCCATACCCAATATAAGGATTGTCGTATACATTGTTATTAACATACAAACCTGAATTAAACAAACGTTCTACTCAGTATTCCAAGTAACATGATACTATGCTAATATTGTACCTAAATCAATCAATAAAACGCAATCATATTAATCATCAATAATATTCATAAAGAACAGGGAGAATAGTATATAAACTGATTTTTTCAGAAATTATAATATTTACAAAAATGTTATTTCTTAGGAGATACCCGCGCCTTCGTTCACTGGAACCAACCATACCGAACCCAACCAAACTGAAGATTATAAATTTTAAAATAATTGGCTGACAATAGCCGGTTTATTTTATACACGGTTATTTTATCGAAAAATCAATTAAAAAATGTACCCTTTGTATTCCTCTGAATTTCTTTTTAACGTTCCAGAAAGAAAAAAGTCTAAAACATTTCTTAGAAATAGTGTTATGATATTGAAAGTTCATTAAAGGTTCTGTGACCGAATTGGACATGCACATGCTTCTCATGCAAATATTTGATTGGATTCCAGGCAGATGCGCGATTTTTCGCTTTAGTATTCTTCTAATTTGCTCTACATGTTTGTCTTTTAAGTTAAGTATAGAATGGAGTTGCCATTTGATAGTATAGATATAAATTAACCTTACGGGTAATATGTACAGTGCCGGTTTTAGCGCTACCAAATAACCATTTATTAAAAAAATTGAATAAAATTTTAATTTTCTAGGTTTTATTAGGTTATCAAAGTCGATGATTTCATAGTGTTTCAGGGGCATGAGGCGAGGCGAGGTTTTGGTATCACCACGCCTTGCCTCGCCAAAATTATTACTAACTTTGACTTATTTTGCATGAATGTACATAATATGGTTAAAAAAAACTTATATATATATATATATATATAAATATATATATTTATATATTTATATATAAATATATATATATATATATATATATATATATATGTAAATTTAAGAGACGATGATTTTCGAAATCTACTAGGTAGGATCGATGGACATTTGAAAAAATATTTGCAAAATTTTGAGTTTGGTACGAGACCAATAGCTCTATTTCCTTTCCGGAAATTCGCAAAAATAAACTAAATATACAAAGTAGAGAGAGAGTGAGATAGAGTTGAATAAAAGACGGCTGCGCTTTTTCGCGTGACAAAAAGACAGTCATCACGTTTAGAGTTGAAAAAATAACGTAAAGAACTTTTTTTTTCTCTAAAATAAGAATATGCAGTCGATCAACAAAATAAAAATAATACATTTAATTTTCTCTAAAAAATTTATGATTATTATTATAAAAAGTAATCAAAGCATAAAATTTCTGTTTCCTTTAAACTAAAACGTTAAAAAGAGATAGATAATGTGTTTCTCTATGGTCGAGGATTCCCGGTAAAATGAACTGCATGCAGTGCTCCAATCGAACGGATTCAACACTGCCAATCCAGTCTAGTGTTGACAAAATAACGATTTTTTCGATAAATTTAAGGAATTTACGAGTAAGTAGGCCTCGATCCTTTATACACGCCCCTTTATATACGGCGCCCTACCCTAACGCCGCTACTAAATATGTATTATGGTATTCCACGTATTATGATCTTACAGGTCATAAGAGTATTTTGACAAAATACATACACAAAAACTAAACCGTATTGCGCAAAATAAAATAATAAAAATAATTTTGCACAAATAAATAATATTAAAATGATTAAAATGATTGTTCAAGTACGGAAAGTATAGGTTAACGATAGAAATACGGCTGTGTTGTTACTTAGAAACATTTAACTAGAAATACTCTTTGAAATAAATAATATCTTGTGCTTACTATAAAGACATTGACCTTTAATATTCAATAAATTGTTTATGTGGTCAGGGCCTAGTTACCCTGACCACAATTCTTATAGATAACTTTATTTTATAACATGTGAAATTAAGATAATTTTGTTCATTTTAATAACAATAATTTTATTTAATACATTCTGACACTATTGAAAAATTTCCCTGCACAAACGCTTCAAAAGCAAATCAAATATAATAAAAAATATATTCGATTCTGATAAATTATTTTTATTGAAGCTCGAAAATAATATTGATATCATTTTCAATGCGCTATTATAATACATGAAAGGGATATATTTATTTGAACTTACATAACAGAGTTTGACTACAGTTAACGGGTCACTTTTGAGGTTATATAGCCAGTAAAACAAACAAATTTTACGCATAAACTCTATACAATTCAAGATATTTTGTATTTTCGTTTTTATATTTACCGAGAATTTACACTACTGTTATAAAGTTCAAAAAATAGTAGTAAAAATGGTAAATGTGCTACGATATTATATCAATTATTTATTTGTACTGTTTGTAAACGTATTTTGATTCAGAGTCACTGTTACTAGTGACTAGTCGTCACGAGTATGAATTCGCTTGTGGTGGATTGTTTGATGGATTGATTTATCTTGGGGTCTAAAAACTATTGCACTTCGACCTTATGGTACATTGTGCTCCCTCTTCTTCTTCAGTACGACGAGATTCGCTTCTACCATATGTTGGCAATAGTCAGGAGCTTGCTTATCAGATCTTCCTATATACAAGGTTCATATATTCGGGGTTACATGCACCGAATATCTTGTATCTGCTGTAACCTAGAGGTTCGCAGTCAAAGATACTGTGGCTGGATGTTTCTTCCTCCTCGCCACACAATCTGCACACAGTGGACCCGTTATGCAGTCCCATTATGTCTAGATGCCTCCACAGGGGATAATGTCCGATAATGAATCCGGTTACCCTCCACAGTTGCATCTTGTTCAGCTTCAGGGCATCGAGAGATAGCCTCTTGGCTGTACTCTGAAGGAGTACCTTCCCTAGCTCTTGTCGCGATACTTTTTCCCAGTGATCACGGTGTTCTGGTGGATAATCAATCATCAAATTTTGAGTTATTCATCTTAAATTTTGCTCCGAGGGTTGTTTTAAATGGGCCTCCTAGCTAGTCTATTAGTGATCGTGTTCAGATAGCAGTCAGTGCCCCGTTATATCTCAGCCAAAATTCTTAGATGATTTTTCCTCAGCTTCAAGTACTCTAATCCTCTTTGAATTAACGTTTGATAACGCTGTTTAATAATGTGCTACCTTTTGCTGAAATTAACGTTCATAAAGTCTGTTTGAGGAAGAACATGGACTTGTTTTTATATACAATATACCTCGAATTGAGCTACCCAGACTTACGCGAACCCGGATTTTCAAGTCTCGTCTTTTGTTTGAGCTCTACACAATCGAATATTCACTCTTCCCATACTATTGTTCAGCTAATGTACATGTTGAGAAGTGTTTCGCGAAATCGACATATAGCTACAATTTATTTTTGTTATTTATTTCTTATCTACGGAGTATGTGTTTGTTATCCTATGCTATAATTGTTATTTCGTGTTTGTTATATTATATCTATTGAAATATATTATAGGTTTTTTTTTGTTATATTATGTCTACTGGGTCTAAAAAACTTGATTCTTAGGCCCAGTTAATAAGAACATTTATTGACGCTTGGGAACTTGATAGAAGGTTTCAGTTAAATTGAAAAGGGGTTACAAATTTTAGAAAATATATATTCCACCGAAGAGCGCATTTCTGTACAAAACAAGGAATAAAGAAATTATTAACATGCTAGGAGAAAGTTTGGCGAGAGAAAAAAAGAATCTCCGTCAGACGCCTTTGTGAGATTTTATGAAGCCTTCTACATCAAAATAACTTCGGTTTGCGATTTTGTATTAGTTATATCTAAGATTTTATTAAACAAATTTTTTGTAAATTATTATTTTCTTTAGTCTACGGCCACAATTAAAAATAATTAATTAATAAATATAATATTTATGTATCTATATGCGAAATTATACCCCGACTTACGCGAATTCGACTTATCGCACAGTCGCGAGTATCGCTTAGTCCCCCTTATCGTACAAGAATTTGAGAATTATTTGGTTTAGATAAATAGATTGTAGAGGCTGCCTTGGACGGGCTACACTTCGGCCATAAGGTCCATTGTGATGCCTAAGGATGTGAGGATGTGAGTGGAGTGAAAGGAATTTTTGTGTGAGACTAGGAATTGGTAGGATATGCGGCTGCAGCCGACTATGATAGGAACTATGACGATATTCATCTGGAGTTCGTGAAGGAAACTGCAGATAATCTTCTTGAGCATAGCCGGGTACTTCGTTCTTGTCCATACGCCGACAGTTTAGTCAATTAACCACGCCTTTTTTTTCTTAATAATTGAGAAACTGCCGATGTCGGGATTCAAACCCATAACCTTTCAGTTTCTAAGTAGGCATAATGCGCAGACATAATGCCATATCAGCTCGGCCACTTGGATTTGTTATTTATTCACATCCATTCCTTATTTGGTTTACTTTAACATTTGTAGTGTTATGTAATCACCTCTGTGTCCGCCTGTTTGTCTGCCACAGTCCATTTTTGCGGAGACAGTTCTATTTCACGTAAATGATTAAAGATTGGCTGATTGAAACACAAACTCAGCAATATATATGATTTTTTTTAAACTACTCTTAAATTGCAGCTGTTCTACGCCCTAATTTCCAAAAATATCGCTTAAAAAACTTTGAGTAAAATCACGATAAAGATTATAAGGTATAGATTAAGGAAAAATTTTCATAATTTCGAATTAATTAATCGAGGAAGTTGAAACGGGTTCTGTGTAATTAATTTAAAAAATTTTTGAAGCATAAGTTCAGAAATGTGGTTATGTTCGTTAACATTTTTCTGAAAAAATGCTTTGAGATTGCTCTCCTCTAGCGTTTCACGATAATAAGACATATATTGAATAGGTAAAAAATAATGGTATACTAAACATTAATAATTTTTTTATACGTTTGTTTTCACGGAACAGTTTTTATGTGTACTTGATTGATTTTTAAATCATGAATTTAAACAGTTTCAAAGTAGATGCTTTCAACTAACTTTTAGCAGACAATTAGCCAACATTTATAATTTCTTCTTAACTCTTCAAACCAAAATTCTAAAAACGACATATAATTTTCAACAGTATTCTATCCTTCGCATAAGTGTCATGTATGCATTATCCAACCCATCAATAATAGAATATATTACCTACCTACCAAACGTAGCCTAAACGTAAGAAGGATTTTTGTTGAATGATTTGTCGTGAATTTATTGTGAAAATGTACCAACCATTTGTTTTACAATTTATCAAAATAAAAAGAAGAACAAAAAACAAGAAAGAAGAACTATTGTTAAAATACAACATATATTTGTTATATTCGTATGGTAAGACGGAACGATTCCGATCGATAAAATAGATCCAACTTACTGTTATAAAAGTTTTTTTTTAAATAGGTATATACACAAACATATCCCTTTTCTATACGTGACTCATTTCAAAATTTGTTGTTAGATAGATAGATACATCTTGGGATCTAAAAAAGTATTGCACTTCGAGTGACCTTATGATCCATTGTGCTCCCACTTCTACTTCAGTCCGACGAGATTCGCTTCTCCCATATATTAATTTGCTTATCTTCATGAAGGTTCCTATATTCGGCATGTGATGCAGCGAATATCCTGTATCTGCTGTAACCTAGAGGTTCGCAGTCAAAGATAATGATGCTGGATGTTTCTTCCTCCTCGCCACACAATCTAAATCCGGTAACTATTGCAGCAGTTGCCGCAGCAGTTGCAGCCTGTTCAGCTTCAGTGAATCGAGAGATAGCCTCTTGGTTGCACTATGAAGCAGTACCTACCGGAGCTCCTGCCGCGGTACTTTTTCCCAGTGATCACGGTGTTTAGCATTTGACCACTCGTTGATCACCTGGTTACATGTAGTCCTGGGAATTCCTAAAATAGGCTCTGAGCCAAAGAAGGGTATTCCGACTCCCTTCTTTGCTAAGGCATCTGCTTTTTCGTTTCCATTTAAAGCACTGTGACCCGGCACCTAGATCAATTTAACATTGTTCCGTTTTGCCAGCTCCAGCATTTTCTCCAGACAATCCTTGACAACCCTTGAGGTGAACTCAGTTGTTACTTATTGTCAAAACCAATTTTATTTTAGCTAAATCCTTTCATGGATTTGTTAGTAGATCACTTTCCAGTAAAACTAATGAAAATAAAAAGTCGATAGATTATTTTACCAACGGTCATATAAGTACAATAAATGTGTCAGACTGATTTTCTATTATTAACCCGACTTCAAAGAATGGTTCTCAACTCGTCAATTATTGTTATTTTTGGAGGCGGTGTCCAAAAGTTATGTGAATTTCTCTATGCTGACACCGACTCCCAAAATAAAAATAATTGTACATATATATTTAAAATTTTTGCTTAGGTGAACTAAAATTGGCACAAGAATATGCAATTATTTTTTTACTTTTTAGTGCATTTTTTGTTATAGAATTTGATTTTTGAAGTCGGGTTTCCATTTTGTCAAAATAGGTTTTATTTATGTGTTGAAAATAAAAATCAAAATTCGTATGTACAAATAGTTGGGTATTAAATCGGATAATGCAGTTAAATTACAGCCACAAATTAAGTTTATTCATTATGGGCCAGCGATAAGCATCATAGCCAGACCGGTAGGCTTTCATAATTTACATTTAGGTTTGTTGATATACATGTCTTGCAAAGAACCATAAAAGTAATTTAAAAATCCAGATCACCATATTTTTTCGAGACAAACTTATGTAGCAAGAATTTATAGAGGTATTATAAAACATCAGTGAATTGCACATTCTCAGTTTTTAATTTGAGAGTAACGCCATTGCAAAAAATTACCAATACTAGACAACTAAATTAAAGTTAAAAATACTAGTCCACGCACAAAATCATAAATTATCGACCTTCCCGAAAATATTTATAACATATTTTTATACATTGCAGCGAATAACCTCATAGTTAAAAGTACGTTCGAAAAAATAGAGGAAATGTAATAGGCCACTGCCGGCAATATGACCCATTTCAAACCGTGGATAGCCTTACTTCCATTTCACATTTCAAAACCCTGATAGAAGGAAAAAACTTACATTATCACTATACGGGTAATCTTCGTAAGAACTTTTGCCCTTATAATCTCTGAAATTTATACAACCGTTCTGTGAAGTACAGTCCATGTAAAGGATCCTATAGTCCATTAAATTATTTTTCACTTGATTGGAATGTCGATGTTGAGATTTTCATAATGCTTCTCTAGTTGGATCATTTTTTCTGATTCTGTTGTGCAAACTCAAACAATTCAGTATGGATGAAAGAGGTAAGAAATACATAAGAGGTTCGGGTATTTTAACTATATAAATACGTACATTTATATCAGATGAAGAATTCATCTTCGATATTCGTTTCGATATATATCCAATTCGATTGTCATTTTTAACTGTTCGATTTGAAACTTAAAGAACAAACACAGCCACACACACAAAACCATATATATATATATATATATATATATATATATATATATTCATATATATATATATATATATATATATATATATATATATATATATATATATATATATATATATATATATACATATATATGTATATATATAAAGCATATGTAACAACAACATCAATTCAAATCAATTTTCAAATAAAATACTTAAACTAATACAATGTTTTCTTTAAGTTGGTGGGATGGTAAATATCTTCTTTTGTAAACAAAAAAAAATTTACAAACACTTTTTCTATTTTCATTTTGATTATTTAGCATTTTGTTTGTTCGATTTTTACTTGAAAATACTAGACACGTAATATTTGTTCCAGAGTTTTATAGGTATAATACTATGAACAGAAATAACGGTGGACCATGTCAGCTATTTTGCGAAAATTTATATATATAAAAAAACTAAAAAATTATTGTAACCACACCAATATTTGTAACGGCCTTAGTAATTCTTTATTTGTTACTTTACAAAAATAATTACGACAAATGTTTAACGTGACTAAATCGACAATAGTATACTAAAGTCTAGTAAAGTAAAAGATTATTATAATTTTTCATACTTTTACCACTTACAGACAAATTGTATTATACTTAAAAATGAGACACGATTATTTTTATTATTTTTATATATTAATTCCTGTATTTTCTTGAGGGACGTAGGGCCGCAACAAATGCCTTCCACCGTACTCGATTCTGGGCAGGTTTTCCTTCTTCTATCTCTCTCTCGACTGATCTCTTTCAGGTTATCTTAGGTCTTCCACGTTTTCTGCTTCCTTGGGGGTTACAGTCTGGGGCTTGTCTGCTGATGGAATTACATGGCCTTCTTAAGGTATGGCCTATCCAACCAAACTTACTTTTCTTTATTGTTTCGTTTATAGCACTTTGGCTTGCTCTCCTCACCAATACCTCGTTCGTAATTCTGACCAGTGTATGTTGAAGATTGTTCTGAGACATTTGTTTGTGAATACCTGTCATTTACTTGCGATCGTTTTTGTCACTTTCCACGTCTGGCAAACATACAAAAGGACTGATTTTACATTGGTCTCGAATATTTTGAGTTTTGCGTTTCTCCTTATTTGGTTTGATTTCCACACTGTAGCGAGCTGTGCAAGCGCTCCTTTGGCCTTCCTTATCCTGCAGTTAACATCTTCATCAGTTCCACCTGCCTTTGACACTATGGTTCCTAAGTATTATTTATTATGTACACGTTTATTCGTCTTCAGCAGAATGTTCACTTAAAGTAATCAAGCTGAATTTAATTAGTCAAATATTGGACTTCATTTTCCTAAAGTTTGAAGCTGGCTACTTAGTGCTCCGCGTCCCGAGTCGATGTTTCTTTTCTCCTGTGATTAAGTGTAAGCAAAACACAAACACAACGTGAACGCGGTACTCCTCCACTAACCACTAAGACATAAATAAGCGTATCCACGTGCTGGAACGATAAAGAACTGACATTAATCGAATATTAGATTTCGGTTCTTTTTTGCGGTGCGGAACAAAATGACCATACAGCAAAATATACCAGGCTACCACTATTAATCCTCTCACGAGTGATAGGAAACCCTGTGACTCGCTTGTATCTAGCTGTAAAACATTTGAAAAGTTACGAACTCACAGTGCTCAGGTTCAGAAACGGAGTACGTTTAGATGCTAATATGATCTGTGTTATCCACGTTTGCTATTTGCCTTCATTAGTTTTTTTTTATTAAATGTGCCAAAAATATAGTACTGGAATGCACACATTGCAGCATTTGCCAGCAACTTCGGCGTCTATCTCTTAAAGCGCGAACTAAACCAAGTACGTTTTGAGTGTAGTGTGGCATACTTTTCGCCCCCAATAGTACTCTGCGTACTATTGGGTGCTATACGCACCACGAATCGAGCGGGAGCCACCTTAACAAATATTTTTTTTAAAGACGAACTATGCGAATAAAATCCAGTACACAATTAATTCCAAAATCAAATACCAAATTTCATTTCAATCGGAATAAAACTGTGACCGCTAGTGAGTTCACAGACATTTTAAAAAGTACATATATATATATATATATATATATACAAATTTTAGGGATAGTAATTTTTAACATCTAATAGGTAGGATCGATGGACATTTGAAGAAATTTTTACGAAATTCCAGCATTGGTGCAAAAACAATAGCTGCATTTCCTTTGGAGGAAATTCACTAAAAATAATAACTATATCCGCCAGAATTGAGTTTTCTTACAAGATTTAAAAAAAAAATTAATTAGTATAAAAAAAAATTATGCTTTCCTCATTATAATAAACTACGAGTGTCGCTATATACAAATTTAACAAATCTGTCTATTGTATTTTGAATTGTGAAAAAGGAACTCAGACGTTGATAATACTTTTTGTTAACTTGTTATTATTACACTGCTGCGATGTTTCTACAATATTACTACTAAAGATTTTCAACGACAACTTAAGACGTACGTAACGATGATGGAAATATGAGAATGATTGAAAAGCGAGACAACATTATTGCATTATTGCACGCCGCTGTAGTAGTGTTTTTAATAATATATGTGCAAAACGTATATTGTTACTTGAAAATTGATTTCTTTACAGGATGGTAAACGATGGTATGTTACTGTTTCTAACTCCGCAAACAAAGAAAACATTTTGTCTTCATATCTAATTATGTTCAATTTAATGGCATTATATATTACATAATCAACTACAATCATTTTTCCACAACTATGATAATCGATTAATTGATATTTGGTATTAAAAACTTGCTTTTGAGGTAGAGAACCTGTGCTGTATACGGTGCAGTATGCCTACTTGAAAACTGGGAGGTTATGGGATCGAATCCCGACATAGGCAGTTTGTCAATTATTAAGAAAACAAAAGGGGGTGGTTAATTGAATTAACTGTCAGCGAATGGACAAGAACGAAGTATCCGGCTATGCTTGAGAAGGTTTTCTGCAGTTTACTTCACGAACTCCAGATGAATATCGGCATAGTTCCTATCGTAGTTGGCTGCAGCCTCATATTCTACCAATTCCTAGTCTATACACAAAAATTCCTTCCACTCCACTCACATTCTCACATCCTTAGGCTTTACAATGGACCTTTTGGTCTAAGTCATTTTTGAGAAGGGAACCTGGCTAACTTTCGGGGAGTAGTCAAGTGATAAAACGTATAGCACCTAATCACCTCCATCAAACATTGAACGAATATACGACGTTTCAGTAATAGTTTTTTTCCCACGAGTGTTTCTAAAAGTTACTATTCCTTTTCGATGGAAACGAAAAAGCAGATACCTTAGCAAAGAACGGAGTCGGAATACCCATCATAGGCCCAGAGCCTATTTTAGGAATTACAAAGACTGCATGTAAACACGTGATTATCGAGTGGTAAAATGTTAAACACCGTGATCACTGGGAAAAAGTACCGCGGCAGGAGCTTGGGTAGGTACTGCTTCAGAGTGCAACAAAGAGTTTTCTCTCAATGCACTGAGGCTGAACAGCTGCAGCTGCGGAGGGTTCTCGGGTTCATTACCGGGCATTATCCCATGCGAAAGCATCTGCACACAATGGGACTCCATAACGGCTCCACTATGTGCAGATTGTGTGGCGAGGAGGAAGAAACATCCAGCCACATAATCTTTGACTGCGAACCTCTGGGTTACAGCAGATACATAATATTCGGTGCATCTCACTCCGAATATATGAACCTTCGGGAGGACCTGGTAAGCAAGCTCCACGCTATTGCCAACATATGGGAGAAGCGAGTCTCGTCAGACTTTGGTAGAAGGGGGAGCACAATGGACCATGAGGTCGAAGTGCATTTTTCTACGGAACGTTGGGTTGAAAAAAAATACAATCACTCAGACGTATACAAAAATTTCATAACGTTCAACCATAAACCATAAAAAATTATTTTCAACTTAAAATATTGAGTACTTAAATTAAATAAAACGTAGCCATAGCTTTTACTAATTACACTTTTGCAATTGCTATGAAGTAAATATATAAATAATTAATAGCAGTTTTTTTTTATAAATATGTAGTAAAAAACAATTTCTATAGTTTATTCAAGATCCATTAAAAGTAAATTTTTATATTTTATTTTGTGGGCGTCTTATATTCTTAGCGAGGGTTAAAATAGATATGAAATATAAGGGGTGTGCTAGTTAGATATTTCTATCACTAGAAGAAGTAGACACAATGAACTTTAATTGAAATCAAACGTATAATGGGTTTTTTCTAAGACTTAAAAGCGTTTTTTACTAAGCAAGACACTTTAAATTCGCGATTAAAAGCAGACTACGCCAATTTGTATAATTTACCGAATTATTATCAATAAAATTAAAATTATGATAAACTAAAATTCTTAAAAGACATTCAACCTCATTCACTTAGCGACTCAGCCAGAGCTGCGTCACCTTAGCGAGTTTCCTCAGAATAAATACTCAGAACAAAATCTTTTGGAAATAGATCCAAATCAATTGTGATCTTATGAATGTTCTTAGCGACCTGTGGCCGCAAGAGTGTCCACAGACGGATATATATAAATCAATATATTTTACATGTATTTAACAGTCACAATTTTAGTTAGATTAAAATTAAAATTCGTATCTGATATGCTTTGGTATTTGAAAGGCCAAGATCGTTAATGATTAGAATCGGTCAAAGGAAAAAGGAGCGAAGAAAACACAATGTACAGAATATCTCTCTTAAAATTCGAAATAAATTGTTAAGAAACGTTAAAAAATTTAATCCAGTGGTTAAATTTATTTTTCTTATGTTATTTTGGCAAGATGTAGAAATTACGTTATTCGTTTAGTCTCCCAACAAAAAATTTCTGTTTATGGAAAATATCTAATTATTTTATTTCTGATTAATTTTTAAATCTATGCAGTTTTAAATCTATACAGTATTTCCAAATCTGAAACTGTGTAGGTACGTCATTCTTTCCAGAAAAATTCAATAATATTGTTTTGTAGTTACATTTAATTACACGTATTATAAATTTTTCATTTTTAGCGAATTTCCTGAAAGGAAATAGAGCTACTGTACCGAAGTCAAAATTTCGCAAAAATTTCTTCAAATGTCCATCGATCCTGCCTAGTAGATATCAAAAATCACCATGTGTAAAATTTATATATATATATATATATATATATATATATATATATATATGTGTGTCTGTAATTACTCTAGTGGTCACAGGTTTCATTTTATCGGAATGAAATTTGGTATTTGAGACGCTTTTGGTATAAAAAAAGTTTTTCGGTATAAAAAAAGTTTGTTAATGGGTATAATCGGACAAGAGGAAAGGGGGGTTTAAGGGGAGGGGGGAAATACAAAATTTGACATATCTCCCTTAGTATTTGAAAAATCGAAAAATTAATAAGAAGTAAAGTTGTAGGTACTAAGTTTTACTGTAGTTTTGTTTCTTATCATTTTTTCTGTTAAACTACTATTTACAGAAATATTGACGGTTTAAGATTGAAAATTAAATTCCTTAATATCTCTGTACACATTAGAGTTTGAGCAAAAATGATAAGGTGATGAATTGTAGCAAATTTGATTTTCTACAACTTTATTCCTGCATTTTTCGATTGCTCTAATATTAAGAGAGATATTTTATATTTTGTGTTTTCTTCTTTCTTTATGCCCCCCCCCCCCATTCCCATCGACATATGCCATTTATTATATTAATAAAATTGGACTTGCAAATACTAAAATTTCTTGAACTCACTAGCGGTCACAGTTTTATTCCGATTGAAATGAAATTTGGTATTTGAGTCAATTTAAAATTAATTTTGATAGACTAAAATTGTGACCGAAAGAGAGTGATTTATGTATTCTAAGGAAATTCCCTAAGTTGAAGCAGCTCCTGCGTAACGAATTTTTCTAATACTAAGAGATAAATTTAAGATTTTATATTTTCTCTTACCTCTAAGACCTTCTTTACCCTCAGCCAATTTTCCCCATAACTTGACCTTTCAAATATAAAAAGCACGTCATGTACCAAATTTCATTCCGATCAACCTAAAATTGCGGCATCCAGAGCACTTACATACAGATATACAGACACATATACATATGGTATTTAGTGATGGTTATTTTTCATACCTACTTGGTAGATTCGATGAACATTTGAAGAAATTTATTCGAAAATTCGTTAAAAGCAACTATCTTTCTCCAACTATTTAAAATACCATGGTTTTATCTTTTTTTCACTCATTTACCGGTGATAAATTCGATTAGAGCATTTATAAGCATACCAAACGCTGATATCTACATTAGGTTTTAAATGCAACTAGGCAAATTAGTAACAAGCAAAACAAATTCCCGAAAAACATATTTGCAAAAAAATTGTAATAAGATACACTTTGTGAGTTTATAATGTCAGAATACAAGTTTTTCTGGATACGAATGCTCAAAGTGTGTTGCTTAGATATTTATACATATCCATATTTCCAAAATATCACAGAACAAATTTACAGAACGATTATAAACAAAAGACTAAAAATATAGAAGTATTATTAAATTTTATTGAATACATTTCCCAGAACACTACATACATATCTAAATGAGAATTAGAAGAATAGCAACATGACATTCTCGACTATACTGTAGTACTATATATAGTGAATAAATAATAATATTTGAATAATGATGTTACTTAGTTAAGTAAAGTTGTGTCTCTCGTTGATACAATGATATAATAATTTCCAGTAGCACATTTTGTATAATAATATAGCCAGAGTCCGTTTATATAAAGAGTTTGCAAAATAATGAAGACTCGATTACCTTTAAAATTTATAAACAATTATGCCGCTGCTTTACGTACTATAATGAAATTTCGAATTATTTTACAGTGGCGTATATAGGGGAAAGCCGATGCATGTTCAAACTGAAACAAGCATACGAAAGAAAGGCTTCAATGAGCAGTTAAGGTATTTAGTTTTATCAGATATAAAATAGGAAAAAAACACTGTTATGCAATAAAAATTGTTGATGGCACTCTGCAATTGTATTAACTATTAGGGGGCACAACAGAGCCTTTGCTTGAACTTCAGCCTAGATAATATTTCAGGTTACAATTTGTTTAGGGTATATTATGTAGTTAAAATACTGTACCAAATTCCATTTTATATTAATTATTAATTTCACTGATTATTCATTTCACTAATCACTATGACGTTTTTAGAGCACTTTAGGTAGCTGAATTTTGACATGCAGTCTGGGATAAACTCACTAGATACATGCTGATTGTGTTTTTCGGAGAAAGAAAAATTGAAATGACAACGAAATATTTTGTGTAAAAACAAAACTGTTATGCTTTTGTATCGTAGTAAAAATCTATGAAACTAATCGAGCAAATAAGCTGCCATTGTTTCATTATACATTTTCTATTACATTGTATTTCTTGGATGTTGGTAGCTATGGATTTGTAAACAATGTCATCTTTACCATAAGGGCACGAATCTAGGACCCCGAAATGCCGAAATGTATTTATTAGTCATCCAATGCATTTTATCAATTAAACCAAAATTGTTTTTTTAGCTCAACCCGTAGTTAGCAAAATAGATTAGAAACCGAATTTTATCACTCCGTACGCAAAAGACACTATTGGAAGATTTCTGTTTTTTTTCTCCAAAGAGGAGCACAATGAAGACGATATGTGTATGGTTTTAAACTGTTTTAAAAGTTTTATTATCCAATATTTCTTGCATAAATATACTTGGAAAATTGACTGCTGGTTTTCAGGGAAGAATAATATAACCATGTGAATTTTCTATTTTTATACCATGTGCTGCGCATTAACTGAATTTGGTAGACACTTGGATATGTTTCAAAAGCAATAGCATACTCGCAATTCGTCCTAGAATTGTTTAAATTTTTCTCGAGTTCGAACTATCGATGGAAAACAAAACGTTTAGGCCAGGTGACAGAGAGTTGTAAAATCTTTTTCTGAAACCATATACATTGCACGCGATTAGACATAAGTATATATTGATGTTTCCATTCACGTTTTTGTTGGCTTTCTAAAAGGGCCCCTATATGGTCTCAGGTGACGATGGTCTCGTTTGTAAGTTGCCATAAATGTACAGCTTGGGTGTTATTGTCCTAGAAAATTAAAAACATCAAAATTCAAAAACTAAAATAATTACGGACCTTTGGCTATCCAAGGATCTACTATCCAAATGACGTGTAGATGATAAACACGGATGGGCCCCTTTTGTCATACTACTGACTAATTAATGTAGGTATCACAGGATAAACATGCATATTTATTAAAGTGTTTTTGTAAATATGATGTGTTGAATACCTACTTTATTTATAAGTCCTAACAGTATGTACTATCAACTCTTAAATGGGCGTTTAATTTGTAATTCTTTGCACCTATTTTAATGCGGAATCCACTATTTAGTTTTCGAAACAATTTTTCGAATAATAATTATTCGACAACACAAATCAACTGTAAACTTTTGATAAATATGAAGTGAATTTCTATTTGGATATTTTGCGAAATTCATTTACATATCCATACACATTCGAAGAAACGAACGTATATTCAAAATTTAAAGGCAATGTTGTTCATTCACATTGATATTATAATAATAATTCCTTACTCTTCATTTGTTAAACATTATACGATGGCGTATATTTCTCTATACGTAGTGATGCTTTTCTAAGTTAGATTGCTATATATGTGTGTGTGCCGGATATCCGTTAGCCCAGGCATTGTCGTATAGAGTCATCATGAACATCATCAGTAAGTTTTATTACCTCTTTTGCACTACTATCCTCTTTCGCTAGATATAAATTTTGAACTGAATAATACTAGTGATATTCGTTTTCTGTAATATAATCAAGAATAACATAAATAAATCTTTCAATATATATATAGAGAGTATTATATAAAATTATAGTGTTTCTGAATTACAATGACTCTCTGTTTGTTTGACCCGGATGATTGATCATAAAGACTCGATATGTTAAAGTGCTAAAAACTGAATAACCTTTTTATACCCAACATATAAGTTTTAATGCCTTTTAGCAAATTTCCTGAAATAGACCTATTGGCCTTGTACTGACTTCAAAATTTTGCAAAAATTTCTTCTAATGTCCGATCGATCCTACCTAGAAGATGTCAAAAATCACCATCTGTAAAATTTATATACATATATATATATATATATATATATATATATATATATATATATATATATATATATATATATATATATATATATATATGTTAATAAAATTCGATTTTTTGCTCCAATTTCCTAGATCATAAGAAGAAATTTTTTTATTTTATAAATACGTATTTCAACTACAAAGTAGTCATCGTCAGTATGAATCAGCTAATTGTAATTATTCTCCGAGATGTTAAGGTGCAAACCATCACCAAATTAGCAAAAAGTAACAACTCCTCGGAAAATAATTACAATTAGCTTATTCATACTGAGGATGACTACTTTGTAGTTGATATACGTATTTATAAAATACAAAAAATTTTGAACTAGGAACTTGGGGCAAAAAAGCGATATTTATTTCGAAAAATCCTAGAGTTCTCTTTAATATTATTTAAATATATATATATATATATATATATATATATATATATATATATATATATATATATATATTTAAATATTAATCTGATTGGAATGAAATATTTTTTTAATATTAAGAGAGATATTTTATATTTTGTGTTCTCTTCTTTCTGTTTATTAATGACAAATTTTGTTTTTACCCCTACCTGTTAATTCCGCTTTTTCCTTGTCCGATTTTGCCCACTAAAAAACTTGGCCTTTCAAATACTAAAAGCACCTTAAAACTGTGACCGCTAGAGGTGTTACAGGCATAGGTAGTATCGATGGACATTTGAAGAAATTTTTGCGAAATTTTGACATCGATACAAGACCAATAGCTAAGGATTAAATTCACGAAAAATGGCTTGGATGTATTTCTCTCTTTTAATACTCTGTGCGGATGGATATGTCTGTTTGAAGTTCAAAAATACCACTTATTTCAAAAATTGATCAGATACTTATGTCAACTATTTGCTTTAAAAAAAATGTGTGTTTCATATACCAAGTAGTTATCATGAAAGCTAGCAACAATTATTCTGCGGGGTGACTATCTCATCGATTTCCTTTCAAGTTACATGATTCGTACGATGCTAATTTTGTGTCATGACCAATCAACTACGTCAATTCTGTTTGACAAATCAGCATTAATGACGTAATATTATTTGAGTCAATAGCGTGATAGTGTTCGATCGATTTTGACTTACCTTTATCTTTTGAAAATAATTTGTTTTAATTAATCTAAATTTGGAATAGCTATTTCTAATCCTATTGAATTAGTTGATAAAGGATGCATCTAATGCGGTAGGATATTGTACAGAAAGCTTTTTGAAAGCTTTAAACTCGATTTAAAGCTTTGCACGATGAATCCCGATGCGTCGACGGCTTTGCTTTACATACGTTTTAAAACAATTTTTATAATTGACGCAGTATATTCCTGATATAGTATTATTTTTTGAGATTTTCAATTTAGTTTTGCGGGTTATGTTATTTATACTATTAGAATCGATACCATTAAATACCTTCTAATTTTATGTGTTAATTCTTTCTAATAATTTTTATTAGATAATGGTATTTTTAGTATCCGGTCTACCAAAAAATTGAAAATGGTCATTATGTTTTGTGGTAGGTTGTTAGAATCAGCTGCGATATAACGATCATTATATATTATTTATCTTGTGAAATTTTTATATCACAAGATAAATAATTGTGATATTTAGATATCACATGACCAGTTATAGTGGCCAAGCGGTCTAAGGCGTTATGTCTGTGCAGTATGCCTACTACTTGGAAACTGGGAGGTTATGGGTTCGAATCCCGATATCGGCAGTTTGTCAATACCATAGATCATTTCGGCAGGTTTACCCATGGGTTTCATTGAAATGGTGTGTACGATGATCCTTTGTTAGCGTTCCAATTTGAGATCTATATATAAGGTAAGCAAGTTTTAACTGTCTAAAGTAAGATAATACCATGGTTAGACCATTTTTAATCTTGTCAATAGTATCTACTCGTAATGGACAAAATTAGTTTCTCAGTCAAAATATGAGTTATTATCTGTAACATAAATCACCCTAAATATGAATAGAGAATATAAATGGTTCTTGATGCAACTAAACAATTTCATTTCATTGCACTGAACATGAACGACCAGTCGGTGAATATTATTGTTACAAACCAAACTTTAGTTAAATATTATCAACGTATGAGGTGAAAGACTCGCATCGAACATTTCTCAGAATTAATGTTAACAGTGGTATAACAATACTTTATAACGTAAATATGTTAAGTAAGTGAAGTAGAAGATACTAGATATATTATGTTTGTTTCAATATGAATTTCAGCGTAACAAGTGAAGTTTAATTTAAACCCTTTTCTCTTTTACCAATTTTTATAAGGCGCATGGCTTTTATTTTAACTACATAAACTACGCTCAACTCATAAACTACACCTTTATTGTATAGTTTCACCTTTGTATTACATATATACAGGGTGAGTCAAACCAGGTGCATAATAGCACACGCCTCCGTTTTTTTCTATGATGCTCCCATTCCCCAATAACATCCAATAGGAATAGATAACGAAGATCACTCGTGATTAGCTCAAAGATCTAATAAACACCAAAGCACTCAAAGTAGAGTGCTAGGAGAACATGTGGTAGGTGATAGGAGTATTATTATTTTTTCATCTAAAATTATAATTTAACATAAATATTATTTTATTAATGAAGAAAAAAAATGCTTTCAATTTTAAATTGTAAATATTTCTGTAAATTTTACTGTAACAGAAAAAATGATAAAAAACAAAATTACAGTAAAACTAATTACCTACAACGTTACTTCTTATAAATTTTTCGATTTTTCGAATATTAAGGGAGATATGCTAAATTTTGTGTTTCCCCCTCCCTTTAAATCCCCCTTTCCCATTGTCTGATTTTACCCATTAACGAACTAAGCGCCCCAAATACATGTATATATATATATATATATATATACATATACATATATATATATATATATACATATATATATACATATATATATATACATATATATATACATATATATATATATATATATATATATATATATATATATATATATATATATATATATATGTATATGTATATATATATATGTATATGTATATATATATATATATATGTAGCGTGGGGGGGAGGCAAACCTGGCAAGTAGGTCTTTCTTGCGCTTTTGTTACCGACCCATACATGGCACGCCGATTATGATAGAAACTATGGATTTTGATAGGAAGTTCATCTGTAAAAGGAAACGGCAGAAAACCTTCACAAGTGTAGCAGGTGGCTTTCGTTCTGGTCCATAAGCCGACAGTTTAGTCAATTAATCGCGTAATAAAATTGATACTAACATAAATTTTTCTAGCAAAACTGTATATAAATGTAAAATCTTATTCGGAAGCAGATAAATTATATGAAAGGACAAAAAAACAAAATAATAATAATAATATTGTAACAAAAACCCAACGACCATATAATTATCACAAGATATCATATTAAATTACAAGAATACTCATTAACAACACCGTTTTTAAACTAGAACTATACAGTCTGCCACCACTGTCACTGTACACTTCTAGTTGTGTTGGCAGGGCGGCATTCACACAAATATATACACATATCATCGCACACCAGTACTCGAAATGTTTAAAATTTCTCCCCGAAGGAAGTGAATGTAATTACTCGTTACTTTAATATCACTGCAATTAGTTATATGTGGTAGTAGTACGCGAAGAATCAACCCGCGGTAATATAAATGAAAACTACACATATATATATATATATATATATATATATATGTATATATATATATATGTATATATATATATATATATATATATATATATATACATATATATATATATATATGTATATATATATTTATATATATATATATATATATATATATATATATATGTATATATATATATATATATATGTATATATATATATATATATATGTATATATATATTTATATATATATATATATATATATATATATATATATATATCCAAGTTATTACAGTGTTTTATTAAGGATGGTTTTATTTTGTTTTCATTCGTATATACACCATTGGATATAGTACAAGGGCCCTGAATCTTTTATAATAATTCCACAATACTGTCTCCAACAATATTGTTGTCTCCTTTAATGTGTTATCACATGAAATAAAAGTCTCATTTTCTAACTATTTAAACATACAGTTCTTTTCTGTGTTCTTCTTAACAATGCTTTTATGTTCATTTTTTAATACATCTATGAATCTTTCTTATTATTTAATTAGTTAGATTAATATCATTAGGAATTTGTATTAATGTTTATATTTTACTTCTATTCACTTTATGGTTTCTATAAAATAATAGTTTTATACTATTGTCTTGAACCAAAAAAAAATTTTAAGCTCGGGACTCAGGCATGGTGTAAAAACATATCTGACTAGCTAAAAAAGTCGGCGTTGTCCGGGCTTCAAAAAATTATTATAGAAAATTTATGTCAAATTATTATTTTTTTCTAAATTTTGAAATTTAAATCAGCCAATTTTTCATATTTTAAATTCATTGACAAATTTTTGATTTCCAAAATTTTAATGTAGATATTTCTAAAGAAACTATAACCTATATTAAAGATCTTGACTTATATTCATATACAATGGTAAATTGTGATTTAAAACAGGAATGCTGATGATAGACGACTGTCAAATAGCCAATCGTTAACTAAAAACGTCACATTGTATAATCTGAAATTTCATTTCACCCCCCATATAAAATCTGATATAACCTCGCTATAGATATTGTCACATCATAAATATAACAGACCATTTTAATTCAAAATTTAATGTTATTTATATCCAAACCTCAGTAAACAAGATCATAAGTAAGATAACTCTCTAAATGAGACTAATTCCTATGTTCCTATATTCCATGATGTTCCTGTGAAAACTTCCATATGTGAGAAAATATGCCTTAATGGAAATTGCAATTAGTATTGCATTGTGACGCCTGAGAATACACAAATAATAATGCGGAATAATAAGTTAACCTTGATTACAAAGTAATACTGTTAATGGCATAAAAAAAGTGATTCATTCCTCAGAATCATCCGTGGTGTAATGGTAAGCACGTTAGACTGGAAATCCAGAGGTCCAGGATTCGATGCCTAGTAGATGAGTTAATAATTGCATGGTAATTGATAAGCATTGTGTTGTGACGCCGTAGTATACACAAATAATAATGTAAAATGTATTGTGTACCAAATTTGAATCAACATTTTAATCCATCAAAACTCAAAAAAGTTTTGAATCTTATATTTTATTCATTTTAGAAATAAACCAATTTGATATATTGCAGACCAGTTTTATTCAAAATTTAATGTTATTTAATTTTATTAAATAATATGACCTGAATATACATTATAGTTTTCTTAGTCCAGGATAACTCGAATTACCGAGAATTGGGTTGGTAAGAAATTTCTTTAAATGAAATTAATTACTAGATGTACCTTGTCATTTTTAACCTCGAAAACCTCTATGAGTAAGAAAATAGAAACCGTTATGTGAGAGAGTTATTTTTCAAGTACGGAACTCTATTGTCACTTCTCTAAGAATCCTTGGTTGTTTGAAATTCGAGTATTTATAATTTCGCAGGAACCTCCATACTTATGCACTTATCGTTAACAAATACAAATCAAAATATATCTTTAATTTTGAGCCGTACTATATATTTTTGGAGCGACCTAATCTGGGTCTGCAGCTACCCTCCTACTATTAACAAATATTATTTATAATTATAGACTTAAAATTTGGAATGTGGTCGAGAGCAGGAAGGTGCGAAATGTGATACGGCGTAAGTTTGATTTCTCAGAGCTTATAAAATTACAAAATACAAAGTGAAGAATGCTATGAAGGAAAAAGGCCTGGCTGTTTCTGGAGAACACACTGATGTCAACATTTTTGTCAATCGTGTGAGAACAATTTTTTCAAAAATGTTAGTGGCAAAAAACTTTTGTTCCGTAAGTTTGTTTACAGAAATAAATTGCATTTCAAGAAAAATAAAACAGAAAAAGTAACAAAGCTAACCGCTTCTTTACCTGTTTAAATGCGTGACTGGTTAAGTGAGAAACCATGATAAGCGACAAAAAAATTAAAGATCCTTTGAAGTCTCACTTGTCCTTATTCACCCCTAATTCCGCCTACCTCAAAATATGGTAACATTGCTTTGTTTATAGTACCAAAACGAAGTTTATTCTTAAGCATCAGTTGTCGTCTAAATATATACTTAATTTTGGGTATTTTTAACTTGAAGTATGTTTCGAATATTTGACAATTGTTGGTTCGTGGTGAAATAAGTTTTAAAGAATGTCTAAGTTTTTTAATTATTATTTTTTTGTAAACTGGTATCTATCTATCAATTGTAAGTATGGTTGCCTCTCAGTTATATAATACCAAACGAAGTAACTGCCGTTTACTTAATTTGACATTTAAGTAATATGTCTGAACGTTAATAACATTCTTTGATAACATAAATGCTTGATATGAAAAATCGTTTACATCTAGGATGGCTCTGCCTGTGCGTCACCAAAGCTCTGCATCCGGGGCAGAGGTCGTTAGTTCGAGTCCCTAGTCAGTTATTTCGAGTCATCTAGGATGTATGACTTTTCATATCAAGCATTTGATGTCAATACTAATTATAATAATGAACATTGATTATATTTGATTACTTACCTAATATAATAATGTATTATAAAAAATGATTATTCATAGTATTCAATTGATTGAAAGTAAATGGTTATAGAAGGTAGTATGAGGGTTGCGTGTGTTGTTTAATGTTAACTAGAATTAATTTACTTTATGTACTGACATAATATAGAATTAAAATAATTATTTCAATAATAAATTGAATGCAATATGTGATTCAACACTCTCTAGTAGTATTGAGATTGTTATCAATTTGATAAATATTTTGAACATTTACATACATTTTTAATTAATGGTTGAACCTCTAATACCAATCTGATCTCATATTTCATTCGATTTTATTCGTGTTTCAATTTAAAATGTCGAAGGGTCAAGTTAATTTAAATCGATACTATGAACTAAAATATTTTTAAAAAAGTTTTGAGTGAAGATGTGAAAACATAAATATTAATGTCGTATTTATTGCGAGCAGTGTGGATGGTATAAAACACGAATGGATATCTCTTATCTTAACAATAGCGATGATTGCCGACTGTCAAATTGCCAATCGTTACAAAAAAAGTTTTGAGTCTGGGGCTCAGGAATGATGTGAAAATATAAACGTTAATGTCGTATAAGAGCAACGTGATTGATAGACAAATACAAATGGATATCTATCTTAACAATATCGATGATTGCCGACTGTTATATAGCCGATCGTTACAAAAAACGTGACATTTTATAATCTGAAATTTTATTTCACTCCTCATATAGAATCGTGTATAGTTTTAATATAGAAAAAAAAATTCGTTACGCAGGAGCTGCGTCAACTTAGAGAATTTTCTTAGAATACATAAATCACTCTCTAGTGGTCATAACTTTATTGTGATCAAAATGAAATATAATATCTGATATGAGTTTTGTATTTGCAAACATTAAATTTGTTAATAGCCCAAAAAAAAACGGTATAACGATTATAGTTTATTTAATATTTGTTTATTTGTGTATACTTTCGTGTCAACATACAAGTGTTTGTCCAAATTCCTTTCGGTTACGTATGACAAACTAATATGAAAAATAATATGAAAAAGTTGGCTGTCACATCACAATCGTCTTTGGTGTAGTGGATGCACACTGGACCGGTTATCCAGAGGCCCGAGGTTCGATTCCTGGTTGACGAGTTAATTTTTTCATATCAGTATTTAATTTAATTAATTATAGTTTATATTTACTATGGCAACGACAATCAACATTTTTTACAATCAAATATATTTTATGTATTCGTGTCAAATAAACACAAAATATTAAATATCTTTCTTAATATTAGAATAATCGAAAAATGTATAAGGTGTAAAGTTGTAGAAAATCAAGTTTGCTACGATTCATTGCCTGATCATTTTTCTCAAACTCTAATAAGAACAGAGATATTTAGAATTTTAATTTTCAATCTTTAATTGTAAATATTTCCGTAAATATTAGTGTAACAGAAAAATGATAAGAAACAAAAATACAGTAAAACTAAGTACCTACAACTTAACTCCTGATAATTTTTCCATTTTCAAATATTAAGGTAGATAGTCAAATTTTGCGTTTTCCCCTACCTCTAAACCCTCTTTCTCCTCGTCCGATTTTACCCAATAACGAACTTGATCTTTAGAATACCAAAAGCGACCTAAATACCCAATTTCATTCCAATCGGAATAAAACTGTGACCGCTAGAGAGTCCACAGACATTTAAAAAAAGTGTATATGTTGTATATATATATATATATATATATATATATATGTATATATATATATATATATATATGTATGCAGACTGTGTTGGACAGCTTTTCCTATAGTAAATCAATGTTAAATATTATTTATTTCTAGCTATCCGTCTGGTACTGTATGAAGTCAGTCAGTACACATGTGACGAAAATACACTTTAGTATGTGCATATATATATATATATATATATATATATATATATATATATATATTGTATATATATATATATATATATATATATTTGTATATATATATATATATATATATATATTTGTATATATATATATATATATATATATATATTTGTATATATATATATATATATATATATATATATATATTTGTATATATATATATATATATATATATATATATATATATATATATATATATATATATATATATATTTGTATATATATATATATATATACATATATATATATACAAATTTTAGCGATATTGATTTTTAACATCTAATAAGTAGGATCGATGGACATTTGAAGAAATCTTTACGAAATTCCAACATTGGTGCAAAAACAATAGCTGCATTTCGTTTGGAGGAAATTCGCTAGTAAATCAAGATTATGGAAAAATATTATATAGTTGGATATTGATATTATTCTCATCTTAAATTGTTTTCATTCAATATAATACACCTTGATAATGAAACGATCACTAGTTCCGCCGCGTCATATAATCTATGAGAATAGTTATGATTGTATTAAAATGGTTTGTATTCATTTCCGGTACAACGCCCGCCAGTCAATACATACATAACTAATCTAATTAAAATATTAATATTAATAATTCTAATTCTACTGTGGAATTTATAAGGTTATTTTCGTATTTGTGCCTCTATAAACGTACCAGGTTATAGTACTATAGGGGTTATGTCATCTTTATGTTTAAAGATGGTATGGATAGAACGATCTCGTTTTTAAGAATGTCCAAATTTCATAGTTAAATATTGAATCACTAGTGCTTGCAAAAATAAGATTTTGGAACATACGAAAACACCCTAAATTGCGAATTTACAAATATTAATTTGAGTTTTGTGAAGATTTCCTATAGATTAATTAAACTATTTTGTTTTTTTTTTCTAATTTTGTCCCGTTTTGAAAATATTAGTCCACAAATGCTTAAGAAGTGTTTCTTGAGTTGCTCAAGTCCAACGCCGGATTTCTGCCTAGGACTGCAAGGCCACAGTCTAAAGCCCCAGCCAGCCTAGGGGCCCCATTGTCGGAACCTTCATATAATTTAAAAAGCCTAGCTTGGCTTATCAAAAAGCTTTATTGAAAATATTAACTCCGAAGTCTTGAAACGATATTATTCAAGCTAAGTAATCGAGCTAGTAAAACGAGTGTCTCAACCTACGAGCTCATTTGTCGTCGAATGATGAAGTTATAAACTCATCGTTACTAAAGCTATACAATACTTTTCGGAAAAAGGCTTTTTGGGCATTTATCCAAAAGTAGGAATTACGCTCCGAATGCTGTTGTGTTCACCAGCATAAAACTGCTCAGCATAACGGCCGTTTTCAGCATTGAAGAGAGTAAATAATTACTAAAGATCTACCATTGAGGAGAACAGGGTAAATTCACTCTGTGTAATGTACTTAGAGTCAGAAATAATGTAGTTCATTGACTATGATGACGTCATTCGTTTTTTTGCACAGAAGAAAGTTGGAAGATAGAATAACGTAACTATAGTGACATAGAATGCATTATTCTGATGTTTATTAAAGTAATTAAAGTCGAATAAAAATTAAATATTCTGTATCAGTGCATTCAATTCGAAAATGGTTTCGAGATGGGGTTCCCCAAATGCCAAGTGCCTAGGGGCCCTGCGTCTCTAAGCCCGGGCCTGCTCAAGTTTCGGGCACAGACCTCTGTGATCTCGAGTTCGATTCTAGACGGTGAAAATTAAACAAAATTGCAATTAAACAAATGCAAACTGTGTTCTATATATTGAGGTTTGATGCCATTCAGTCCTTTACACTATATGTTTCATTTTTAAATGGTTACATGCGGGAAAAAAACTATTAGATAAATTATCATTCTACACAATAATAAAACACCTAAATGAATTACATTTACGGTTCCCGTGTAAAACAATTTGTGAGCTCTATTATTTTATTATGTCTAAAATTCACATTAATAATTAATACGTTTCGGTATCTTTCATATATTTTACAAGCCTCATCATTTTAGGACTAAAAAAAATATGGTTGGACAAAAATATGAATAATAATAAAACAACAGCATAGCTGGAAGAAGGTTTAAAATTTTGTCGACACACAAAAACGAAAGAAAACAGAAGACATTAACGATAATAATAATAGTAATAATAATGGTAATGATAATGAGGAGAGTATAAGAATATTTATCATCACAAAAAACATTTGTGTGTGTGTGTTTGTGTGCTGAAATGAAATGAGATGAGAGTGGTAAGAGGTTGTAGATTTCTGTATAATATGTTGTCTAAGAGTGTCTTAAAATTTAAATGACTAGTATTAATCAGGTTTAACGGGTGATGTCAGTTTGCGGACACGTATAATATGAAATGTATCTTTTTGGATTAAAGATGTGCGGAAAATGTCACAGAATTCAACTATATATATATACGATTTTCTACTTACTGTTACTACCTACCTTTCTTGAAAAACCAAAGCAATAAACGTACTACAGAGTAGTGTGTACTACACCCACTTTGTGATGATGTACTATCATTATCATAGTCTTTATTTTATATAGTGATGACGCTATCATCAAAACCAAGCTTTCATTTCATTCAGTTTTAGACAGCATATAATCATCGTTAATTGAGTTTAAATTTAATTGATTGTCAAAAGAGCAGATTTTTTTTAAAATTTGTTTCATAAGGCATGGTATTGAGGTTGCACCGAAGAAGCGCTTTCGGAAAAACTCCTGTAAATATCCATTGAACCTACCTGGTAGGGATCTATTTAAAAAGTGACAGTAAGATAATCAAATTCGTGACACAGGAGCTGCTTCAACTGAGCGAATTCCTTAAAATACATAAATCAATTTCTAGCGGTCACAATTTTAGTCTGATCAAAATGAAATATCGAATATGATTTTAGTATTTGCAAGGGAAATTTTATTAATAAATTACATGCGTCAAGGGGAAATGGGGGCATAAAGAAAGAAGAAAACACAAAATATAAAATATCTCTCTTAATATTAGAACAATCGAAAAATGTGTAAGGAATAAAGTTTTAGAAAATCATGTTTGCTACAATTCATCACCTCATCATTTTTGATCAAACTCTAATGTGTACAGAGATGATATCGAGGAATTTAATTTTCAATCTTAAATCGTCAATAATTCTGTAAATATTAGGGTAACAGAAAAAATGATAAGAAACAAAATTACAGTAAAACTTAGTACCTACATTTTTACTTCTAAATTTACTAGCGATTTTTCGCATATTAAGGGAGGTATATCAAATTTTGTGTTTCCCCCTCCCTCTAAACCCCGAAAAGTGCCTCAAATACTATATATATATATATATATATATATATGTCCATAGATATACATATATATATATATATATATATATATATATATATATATAAATTTTACAGATGGTGATTTTCAAAGTCTACTAGGTAGGAACGATGGACTTTTGCAAAATTTTGAAGTCGGTACGAGACCAATAGCTCTATTTCCTTTCAGGAAATTCGCTAATGACACTTTATGGAGTTTAAAGCGATTACAGACAACTATATATAATTTTCCCACTAGAATGAGGGGAAAAAATATTAAATAACATCTTACTACGCATTATCATCTACATATTTTCGATAGCTCTAATATTCACAAAAATATTTGCTATTATAGTGTTCTCATACTTTATATTAATAGTGGCACCATAATAGTAGCTTGATTTGAGAGCCATTATCGTTCCTTTCTTTGAGAAAATTTGCTAGTCTTGGTTTACTGGCAATTGTTAAAACTGATTCTGTTTTTCTGGGTAATATTTAAATTAAAAAAGATTAAACAACTTTACACAAAGTCACACTTTGTGCAAAAATAACAATTGAGTGGCGACTTTGCAGAAAATCATTTTAAAACAGAACATAGACTAGATGCTTGTGAATTGTGACAATTACAATATATTTATGCTTTTAAGCATTACAAAATTCGAACATTCATTCCAGATTCTAAACCAAATTTTGTTTTCTTGGCCACCTATTTCATGGAGTTAATAAAAGTTGGTTTTAGCGTATTAGAGGCTGGAGACTGAAAATAAGCCTATCTACTCTGTACAATCTTTTGTATACATAATCACAAAAGTAGCGCTAATTTTTCAAAGTTTTATAATTGATTTTTGCCCGATCCATTCAGTTATCGAACAAATGCTTCGGTGAAAGTTATTCATTATAAATATACTAACAACTTTTATTCGAAACATTTCTCCAAAAACCGAATGAATAAGGTACAAATAAGCTAACGTTTTTGAAAAATGAGTGCTAGTTTTGTGGCCCAAATCACTATCTATCCATACTATATCTAGGAATATGACAATATCCAACAGCCTGCATAATTTCTTCAATGATTATGTAATATATTATGTAATATTATGTAATAAATTTTGTTTTCAAATTTGCACGTTAGTTCTGATTGATGATATCAATATTTACAAACAGTAGGTACACATATTTAAGTATTTGCAAAAGAAGAAAACTGAAATGCGTTTTCCCGTTTGATAAGTTTTTTTTTTTTTTAAATATTGAGTGTGTAGCGGTATCGCATTTTCATTAAATTATTATTATAATTTTATTTATCATTTTTATCTGTTGCTTAACAACTATAACTTCTCTCTTTTATCACAGTTGTTTTGGATGTTAACAACTTTGATAATTTACATATAAATATATAATATGTCATAATTCAATCTAATAAAGATCAATTATATCTTTAACACTTATTTATTATTTATTTAAATAATAATTATTTATCATATCAAACTATTATTTCAACAATTTGGCGCCCCGAGCTCAAATAAACGAAGAGGGTGGTAAATTAACATATTATTAAAGAAAAAAATTTCCAAAATCTTCCAACACATGACTATTGGATAATTGGATTGGACGAATTTAATATTGTAATTCTTACAAAATATAGCATACCACCCACCAAATTTAACAGATAAGTCTTTTATTTCTGTTATAATACTTATTTTTGCTTTACACTTATAACTATTTCGATTTCTAAAAAAATATTTTTATTATTTTTTTTGACATTTCATTTTTAATATGCCTAGAAATCGAAATGAGTTACTGAATTTAGATGCACCTACAATACATCTTCCAAATTTACAAAAACTTGCACAATTTAATGTAACAGACATTGAATTATGGATAATTCAAGTTTCTCGTTTCTTCATTATTCAAAATATTATTGACGATGAAACTAAGTTCACGCTAGCTTCTTTAGCTATACCTGAGGATTACACTTCTCATGTTAGAGATATTATTGTAAATCCACCACAAGAAAATAAGTTTGATACACTCAAAAATATTCTAAAGGAAACTTTTGGACTTTCTCGTAAAGATCGTCTAAATAAATTATTAAATTTATCTCAAAAAGATTTCGATACTCCTCAATTATTATATAATACAATGATATCCCTATCAAGTGGTCTAAATCTTTTTGAGGAAACTTTTGGACTTTCTCGTAAAGATCGTCTAAATAAATTATTAAATTTATCTCAAAAAGATTTCGATACTCCTCAATTATTATATAATACAATGATATCCCTATCAAGTGGTCTAAATCTTGATTCACATTTCATTCGTGAATTATTCATTGGTAAATTAGACACACAAATTCAAATTCAACTTGTCACCGTTGACAATAATGTTGATCTGAAAACTATTGTTAATTTCGCTAATGATATTTATAAATTGAATTCTGTATCTAATATCAGTTCTTTTCCCGTTTCAGAAATTCATAAAACAGATAATTTTATATTAAATAAAGAATTAAATATTCTTAAAAATAAAGTTACTGAACTGGAAAATTCAAAAAAGTCACCTTCGAAGACCCAATATACTCCAAAAACCAATTTACACAAAGTTCAGGTGAAGTCTGTGTGTTGGTATCATAATAAATATGGTACCAAAGCACGTAAGTGTGTTTTTCCTTGTTCTTTTTATAAATTAAATACTCCATGTATAAATTCAAATAAAACTTCAAAAAAATTCTAAGAGCTCCTGTTGAGTTGGTCAGTAGCTCTGTTAATAAAGAAACCCAATTCAATAACACAACATCATCATCGTACAACTTAATCTTCATGTACGATCTCTTACATGAAGGTACTCGATATTTAGTTGACACTGGAAGTTCACTATCTGTGATTCCAAAGTCGTATTGTAAATCATGTAAATTTACAAATTTACCTTTTTCAATTATTGCAGCAAACAATACTAAAATTAATACTTTTGGTACTTCTGAAATTTTTCTCAATTTTGGAAATGATTTGGTTTTTCGTCATGAATTCATTGTTGGGGATGTAATTCATGGCATTCTAGGTTTAGATTTTCTAAAGAAATTCAATTTGAATATCGATTTTAAAAATCAAACATTATTAAAACCTATTAATTCATGCGTTGAAGTGATCTCACTTCAAAATCAATTTACGGAAATCTTAAATTCTTTTCCAAATTTAACCAAATCAGAAAAATTCAATCTTAATGCTAAACATAATACTCGACATCGCATTGTGATAAACTCTTATCCGATATTTTCTAAATATCGCAGGCTATGTCCTGAAGAGTTGTCAGCTGCTAAAAAACATTTTCAGGAACTTGTAGATTTGGGTATTTGTAGACCTTCGGATTCTGAATGGTCATCACCTCTTCTCATGAAAAAGAAATCGGACGGTTCTTTTCGTGCATGTGGTGATTATCGTCGACTGAATTCGATCACGGTACCTGACAGATATCCAATTCCTCATTTATATGATTTCAATGTAAAATTAAATGATAAAAAGATCTTTTCTAAAGTTGATTTAAAAAGAGCTTATTATCAAATTCCCGTACACGATTATGATGTCGCGAAAACTGCCATTATCACTCCTTTTGGTCTATTTGAATTTTTGAGAATGCCTTTTGGTTTACGCAATGCAGCTCAAACCTTTTCTAGATTTATGGCAGATTTATTCAGAAATGTAGATTTTGTTTTCACTTATCTTGATGATCTTTTAATCGCGAGTGAAAACGAAGAAAAACACACTCAAGATCTCAAAACTGTTTTCAACATTCTCAATGAAGCTGGAATTTTAATAAATTCTTCGAAATCTATTTTTGGTGTAACAAAATTAGATTTTTTAGGACATCACGTTGATTCTGAAGGAATCACCCCTATTCCTTCCAAAGTTGAATCTATTTCAAATTTTCCTATTCCGAACGATCAAAAATCACTCCGAAATTTTCTTGGGATGATTAATTTTTATAATCGCTTTATTCGGAATTGTGGTGACATTTTAGCTCCATTGAATAAACTTGTTGAACACGGTAAAACTTCAACGAAGTCAGTTATTCTTGATGAACGTGCAATTTCAGCTTTTAATTTAGCTAAACAAAAATTAATTGATGTTGTTAAATTAGCACATCCTGTTTCGAACGCTGAAACTTGCATTCTCACTGATTCCTCCGGTACTGGCATTGGTGCAGTTTTGCAACAAAAAATTCATAACGTCTGGAAGCCACTCGCTTTCACATCAAGAAAACTGACAGACACTGAAAGACGATATAGTACATTTTCAAGAGAATTATTAGCTATTGTTTTTGGCATAGAAAAGTTTCGTCATTTCATTTCAATCGAAATTTTTTATTCAGACTGACCACAAACCTTTAATAAATGCTATTAATTCTCGTAATGAAAATTTATTAAATCGTGATATACGTCATTTAAACTTTGTCAGTCAATATACAACTGATCTTAGATACATTAAAGGTAGTGAAAACATTCCGGCTGATTGTTTATCTCGAATTAATACAATTTCACTACCTTCAGGTATTGATTTGATTGATATTAAGAAGATTTCTGATCACCAGAACTGTGATCCTCTTCTTATTAATTTGTTAAAAAATCAAAAATATTCTTTAGAAATACGTACTCCTCCGAATTCTCTTTTTAAGGTTTATGTGGAGACTTCTTTGAAAATTCCCAGAATCTTCGTACCTGACATTGATGTAGAAGATGTATGGAAAGCTGTCCATAATCTTGGTCATCCATCAATTAGACAAACCTTGAAAAAAGTACGCACATTCTTTTTTAACCCTAATCTTATTTCACGAATCAAAAATTTGACACGATCATGTCCGATCTGCCAATTAAATAAAATCACTCGTCACACTAAAAGTGATTTTATGCCAATTGAAGAACCAAGTATCAAATTTTCTTTCTTACATTTAGATATTGTTGGACCTCTTCCTCCTAGTGAAGGATATCGGTATATCTTCACTATCATTGATCGTTTTTCACGTTGGGTCGAGACTATTCCAATCAAAACTATCACGTCGGAAGAAATTATTAACAATTTGATTGCTTCTTGGTTCTCGCGTTTTGGTTTACCTACGAGGATCACTACTGATCAAGGTAAACAATTTCAATCACATATATGGAAAGATTTTTTGTCTTCTCTAGGGATTAAGCATATTTCCACTACTGCTTATCACCCTAACAGCAACGGTATTATTGAACGGTTTAACCGGTCACTCAAAATTTCTTTGAATTGCTGTCAAAAAAATAATAACTGGTACAAAATTTTACCTTGGGTACTTCTAAATTTGCGCTCCTCGGTCAAGGAGGATATTAACCTTTCTTCTGCAGAAATTTTATATGGGATTCCTCTTCGATTACCATATGATTTCTTTTCAGAAAACGTTGATACATATCATTCTGTTCAACAATCTACTCGAGAGTTGAAAAATAGAATGATCAACGCAAAATTTTTCTTTACCAGACAGTTCACCAACAAAAATGTATTTTTACCCAAAGATTTAGATTCATAAAAAAAATTTTTTATACGCGAGGATCATGTCAAATCTCCACTATCTTGTAATTATAGAGGTCCTTTCTCTGTTATCAAGAGATTTCCTAAATTTTTTGTTATTGATATCAATAACAAACCTACCTCTATTTCGATTGACAGGCTAAAACCTGCATACTTTTTTCAATGTTAATCTTTTCTTAATTTACTTTGTATTTAATTTTAAGATGTACATCAACTATTAAAGTTTTTTCCGAGTGAACAAGGTTGTTTTATGTTATAACCTTTTTCTAGTCGTTTTTCTTTATTAGTTGATGGGGGGAAGTATGTAGCGGTATCGCATTTTCATTAAATTATTATTATAATTTTATTTATCATTTTTATCTGTTGCTTAACAACTATAACTTCTCTCTTTTATCACAGTTGTTTTGGATGTTAACAACTTTGATAATTTACATATAAATATATAATATGTCATAATTCAATCTATTATATAAGATCAATTATATCTTTAACACTTATTTATTATTTATTTAAATAATAATTATTTATTATATATTATACTAATCAATTATTTCAACAAGTGCTTTAGCTGCTATGGCTATTTACACTTACACATTCATAAATTTAATATCTAAAATATAATGCAGAAAACGGATTAAAAGTATATAGTTTATAACTTGGAACTTCTTAAAACATGGATTAATTGTTTTACAAAAACACTATTCGGATCCAACAAATGTCTGAGCTCACAATCAACAAAGGCACAACAAGGTAACATTCATTAAGCAGATGTCCTAAACTTGTGTTACCGGTTTCACGGATATTCTCTATTATTTCTTTGTTAAGCAGATACTGGTGTATCTGCTTAAAAATCATCCTTGTGTAACTCTTACGCAATCTGGTCAGCACCATTTATTCCTTCCTGGAATAAGAATGTGGTCGATGATTTTCCAATAATCGTAGGTTTTATAAATCTCAACTTATCTTATAGTTTGATGGTATAACCCAAGTTATATTTGTTTTTTCAGTGGAAAATATGATGCGCTCTACTGCAACGACTAACTGAGAATTTGTTCAATAAGAGGTATGCTATTTTTATCTGTTTTATAATATATGGATATATTTTATCCAATTCTTCGTGGTTAGGATTTTGTGGATATGTGTCCTATTGCTTCTGATCTTCCTTGGTTATCCTATTATTTAATGTTTCTATAAAACAATGTGGTGTAAATGTTACCTAATCGGTATACAAAGATTAATGCAAGTTTCCAAAACGTTTTGGTAAATTTTTACTTTGTAGATTTCCTTGAAGCGGCATAACTAATTTATTATCACAATAATCACATACACATATATACACAAGAAACACAGAGGCACATCATCTTTCAACATAAATTCAACACTTTGCTTCACAGTTCTTCTCACTTTGATACCCATTATATTGTACCTACCATCGTCATCATACACTTCCTTATTACGATTATTATTATCATTATTATACACCTTAACATCATACTTATTCGTGCTATCTTTGTCATGTCTTTTAATTTTCTAATATAATCATTTCTTACTTGTTGTTTGCTATATACATCTATGTATACCGTCTGTTCATTTGAAAAGTTATCACTTAAATATTTATTGAAATATTCATTTTAGAATAAAATATTTCAAGCAAAAGTTACACAGTTTAACGTAAGAAATATAATATATGAATTATATTTTTGTTCCATGCATCTATGACGCATGTTATAATCTCTTTACAACTTAGCCCGTTTTTACACGTGAAAGTTTTAAGGAAAGTTTTTAAGTGCAATAAAAGTAATTGATATAAATGATCTTACTTTGCTACGCACATAAAAAAATATATCAATCGTATGTTTTGTTCACAGATATAACTTTCGTCTTGTTTAATATTTCTTTCTTTGTCAAAACCACTTGAGTCACATGATCAGAGTATACCAATCACAAGGAAGTACAATATCAACACATCGTATACACTACTATTAATTACATATTAAAATAGTTTGGTAAAATAAACTGTGTGGTGAATCGTTTCGCATTTTTTCTAGTGTACGTTTGAAACATCGCTCTATCTTTTGAACAGTTGTTAAGCCATTAATGTTCGGTGTTATTGAACAAAGACATTCATAAGAGCTTATGTATTATTGCATAACTTTAATTAATTATATCTCTAAACAATGTGATAAAAAAATCTGATTTTTTTCTATACGTGCATTTAATTATACTGTTTTGAATAAATATAGAAAAATGTGGGGTCAACTTTAAGTGATGTGGCTACCAAACTACTTCAAAATATGCATCAAAACTGTTTTCATCAAACTTAAAACATGCATCAAAAAATACTACTGCTCACCAAATCATTCGTATGAATAGTTACTTAAAAAGTTGCGTGTGTAAAATAGCCCTTACAGATTAAATGCTTGATATGCACATTTAGGATGAGTCATACACATTTAGGATGAGGAGTGAACCCACAGCATTTACTATTCCAGATCCATACTCTACCAACTGAGTACCTCTTTTAAAAGGTGCAAGATAAGGATAATCTTATAGCACAAACTATATCCATCTTATAAAAACAATCAACACTTATTTGGAGCTTTTTGTCATGCATCCAATATTTCTGGAGTAAATTCAAAATTCTACCCCGTATTTACACCAAAACTAAGAAAAAAAAGTTTCAAATAAAAACAAAAGTTGTATGTTGTATGTATTTAAAAAATTTCCCTATCTTCCACCGTTTAAAAGATAATTTATATCGCGCGGGAATGAATGCAGGGAACAAAAATATAATAATTGCATTATGCTGTCCCTTTAAAAATATTCATTTTTTTTCTAAAATGCATATTTTATTACATGTTTAAGTGGTAACTTTTCAAATGAAAACATGGTATATATTTATATGAAACATATATATTTAGATGGGACTATTTATTTGCTTTTACTATTAATATTATTTTATTCCCTATTTATTTCTTCTACTTCCGTTACTAAAACATCAATTTTAAACACTGTTTTTGTGGATCAATTTTTTCAGAATACCATTTGGGTACACACTATCTGTAAAGTCAATATATACTATAGTATCAAATGAAAACAACATTTTTCTATTAATTTGATAAACATACATTTCGCGTAAATTTTAGAATTATTAGGCTAAACTATGATGATTAAATGTCGAGGCATCTATCGAAGGGCATCTATCGCTGAATTGGTGATACACTTGCCGTGTATGTAATATTTTCTCGGAGCTCACTATTTCGCACTCACGCGAGACCCACGTAAGCTCGGAATATTATGTTTTTACTGTGATAGCATTAACCGACTCATAAGTTATTGCGTGAATTGGCTTGTTTTCAAAAGTTATTAAACGTAGCAGCAGGTGGTGCACGGGCAAACGTTACAAGCATCCATCTGAAATAATGTATTGAATGGATCGTTACTTGACGGAAACCCATTATAGTTATGAAATAATATTAAGTGAAAATAACAAAAAACTGAGTTAGTTTCTTCAATATAATATATATATATATATATATATATATATATATATATATATATATATATATATATATATATATATATATATATATATATATATATATTTCGGTATATACAGAGTTTGTTATCAATACGTGAACCATAATCAAGAGTATCGTCAGATTTTTGAATTGAAAATTTTCAAATTTAAGTTATTTATTAATATTGATATGAAATTCAATTTTGTTAGTCTATATAGTTTACGCTTGTTCTTTCATACTTATCTCTTATTAACCTTAATAGAAATTGAAATTGGTATTGTATTGTGTTATTTTTAAATGGAATAATGTTTTTCAAATTTATCAAATTGAGTTTCAGAATCAGTAATATGATTAAAAATAATTAACTCTTCAAATTTATTCCGTTTTTAAACCAGCACTTTACAATCGTAATCACCACACCATTACACCAAATCTCATTTCCATCGATGTTCCCCACCTAGTTATTATAAAGAGTAGTGTAAAGGCATATAACCCATAGCGGAAAAGCTATGTGAATTATAATTGTTATTTCTAATGTAGTGTTTGGAGGTTAAACACAATGTTTGCGAAAAATCATATAGTTTTGAGATGTTTGTAATTTGTACAGGAGTAACCTTGTTTTTGAATTGAAAAAACAAGCCTACACCTGTAAAAATTGCATACATCTCAAAACTATTTATTCTTCTTCTACGCTTCTTTATTTATTTCTTTAACCATTTTATTTATGTATTTGTAATCGAATTCTCGAAAACGGCTCAAACAGGTGAAACTTCTAAATACCAGGAAACTTGTAAGTCATTTTGTAATCTCGACAAAAAATCGCCAAACGTTTCACATCTGCCCCGAACAGCGATCATTCGCTCAGGTACTGCTTTATTAAGCAACGGAAGTAAATATGATGTCATCATATTGACTTACACCAGATTCTTAAACATGTCGTAAGTATAGGTAGGTATATATTTTACGTAAATACACATTATTATAACACATATACCCATTTAGTTACATAATATTGTCATTTATTTTAAATATAATTTATTTGTTAAAAATTTAATATAACGTAAATGAATTATGTTCATAAATTTATTTGTAACAAAGTTACTATCATACCTATAACTACTACCTACTAGGCAGGTTTGGTATAGGTACCTTTAAGAATAGGTATTATTACTTTACTATATATAATATACGTACTAACTATACATATACTTCATGTGTTGTAGGTTTTGTACGACTAAATATATAAATATATAGGAGGCATACACACTTTTACTATGTAAATTAAGAAAATGTGTTTAATGTTAAAATTAATTTTATTATTAAAATATCTCATAATTTTAATTATTTATTTTTACACATTTTTTTCGAGCATAAATTTTTTACCTTTATTTACAACCATAAGGGGCGAATTTTCTTTAATTTCAATGTTTCAAACACATACGTTTCAGATTTATAATGTTGAAAATATATATAAATGATTCCGTATATTTTTTGCTTACAAAATTGCATCTAGAGGTAATGGAATAAGTTGAACCTTCTGTGTTAACATATATGTCAAAAATAAATTTATAAAATTTGGCTCTCTTTTATGGTAAAATATCAAATGAAACTTTCAATGCAAGAAATTTGTTAATTTGAACTTCATATATATTTTTTTGAACAGACCCTCATATTAGCCGTTACTTATTTCGAATTCTCGATACTCGGATCCAAACTAGGTGTTTATCACCTTGTTGATGGCAAAACAAGTTCATTTTTACAAATTAGAAAACATAAAATCGGCAATATATCTGTAAATATTAGAGTTAGAGAAAAATGGACAGCAAATAAATTATTGTGAATTTTATTCACTAAACTTGCCCATTTAACTAGAGCTAAGAGAGTTATTTCAAACTTTGTGTTTTTCCCTCCCCTTAAAGATTATTTTGGCGTAAATACTCCTTGATTGGCACATCAAGGAATTCGATGTAATAGATTTCGTGGAAGAAAAAAGTGTCTAATGCTTAGGAATGTACACACATACAAGCATCTTTTGAATAGTGGTATTAATAGACTCTGGTGACCTCAAAACGTATACAAACGAACAGAGTGAAATATAATCATAGTTAAAATAATCAAAGAGAAATCTAGGTTTTTTGAACAAATCGAATTTAAAACTACTGAAATCGGTACAAAACCTCACAAAATTAGATGCATACGAAAGTATCTACATACACAAATTCAGAAAACAGATCATGAATTTAGACAATGGCTCAATTCCAAATTCTGTTTAATTAGTTCTGTTTTAATTAAAAAAATTAAACCATTTTCAAAAAAATAAATAAAACAAACTTAATACCTGAATATCAAGGTTAGCTTCGATTAAAACCTTCACCTCATTGACAACCTCATCAAAATTTATATAAATTTGCAATCATTACTCTAAATCAAAGTTCAACGTGTAATTTTTCTCATTCAAATATAAATAATAGAAAAGTAAATCGTATTCTATACAAATAAAAATACTACATACGCATAGACTCATTTGATACGGCAACAAAATCATCACTCTAAATACAGATTTCTCAGCCTTCTGATGACTTTAAACTGATTCTATTGAAAAGTGTAATTTAAACATTTTTTTATTAAAACTATAATTTATGTGTATTTAAAAAAAAAAAAAAAAAAGTGCAAACAAAAACATTTGTGGGATGGTTAATGGAAAATAAATTTATAAACAAAAAAAAACAAAAAACAAAATAAAAAATAATTGTGAAAGATTTTTAGGTATTTAAAAATAATATCATCATACCTATAACTAACGTACAAATTCTACCTATAAGTATAGAATTACCCTACATACAGCGGTTGTTACAATTATAAATTGTATTGACGAATCAATTACTACTATTGGTGACACAATTGATGGTCTATGTTGAAAATAGATTGATATTGATAGTATTTTTTGGTTTTAAATTAAATCGCCGATTAATGAATATTGATGCCGATTTTCAACATATAAATACCATAATCATTATTGCAATTGCATGTATATTATTGTGTGTAGGTATGGTATAAAACTGTATAGACCGAATGAAACTACATTTAAACCACCATTCGTTCATACACCCCTCCGATTCTCTATTCATTAACAAATGAATTGCCTATATTCATTTTAATTTTATTTATACCGGGTGTTTTCAAACATTCTGTGTATAAAATAATTATTTACTGATGCAAAGGTATAAAATATGTATTTTGGGTAAATTAATGATATTTTGAAGGGTTAGTTATTGTATAAAAATAAACCGATTTTCACTTAAGTTTGTTAAACAATAAAGAAGCTGATTTTAATAAAGAAGCCGTTTCAACTTTGCGAATTTCCTTAGAATATATAAATCACTTTCTAGTTATTTCTATGTAAAAAACCGGAAAAAACTATTTTTCTCAGGGATGAAACGTGACTATATCGACTTTTTGCTCCGGAATTATGAAAAAATCGTTTGAGTCCTTTTCGAGAATTCGGTTACAAATATATAAATAAATAAAACATTCGTTACGCAGGAGCTGCTTCAACTTTTCGAAGCAGCTCCTTCGAGCGAATTTCCTAAGAATACATAAATTACTTTTTAGCGGTCACAATTTAAGTCTGATCAAAATGAAATGTCGTATATGATTTTAGTATTTGCAAGGCCAATTTTATTAATAAATAACATATGTCAAAGAATTTAATTGAATTATTGAATTAAGGAATTTAATTTTCAATTTTAAACCGTCAATATTTTTGTAAATGTTAGTGTAAATGTAGAAAAAAATGATAAGAAACAAAATTATAGTAAAACTTAATACCTGCAACTTTATTTCTTATAAATTTTTTGATTTTTCGATATTAAGGGAGATATGTCATATTTTGTGTTTTGCCCTCCTCTAAACCCCCCTTTTCCTTGTCCAATTTTACCCATTGGCCAACTTGAACTTTTGAATACCAAAAGCGCCTTAAATATCATTCCAATCAGATGAAAATTGTGACTGCTAGAGCGATTACAGACACACGTTAATATATATACATATATATATATATATATATATATATATATATATATATATATATATATATATATATATATATATATATATATATATGTATATATGTATATATGTATATATGTATATATGTATATATATGTATATGTATATATTGTCGCGGTATCCTGGCTCTCTTTATCCTCAAAGGAGCGCTGCCCGAACCTGCAATGATTCCGATACTCGACAAAACAAAAAAAAATATATTAGTAAACGATATTACTAAATATTTTGTGATTGGAACAACACGCACGTTTTTGTTTAAAGAAAAGAAAGAAAAAAAATTAAATTAAACACAAGTTTTTACGAAACAAAAAAAAAAACCTGATTTTATTGCTTTAAAAAAAAAAAATGATTATCCAATTTCTTTTTCAACAATTATTTTAATTCTTTTTCACACAATGTTAAATTTCGAATTACTTGATCAAATTACTTGTACAAATTCCAACTTATACTTTGATCTGAATTGAACAACAATCGATATTAAACTTTGATAGTAACAGACAATACTTGATATTAAACTTTTATACTAATCGCACAATGATCGATTTCAAACTCTGAACGAATCGCACAATGGCCGATTTAAAAACTGATTTGAATCGACACTGGTCACGGTTTATATACCCATCATGGGTCGTTCTAGAATATAATTGTTTTTATGAATAAATATTTTGTTTTTGACAATATATTTTTGCATGGAGGCTTCTAGAATATTTTAGTATATCAACACCCATGGACGTAGTCGGAGTGTTCAGATTATTTATAAAATTAATTAAAAATTATACCTCTCCTTGGGTTTGACCCATAGTCATACCCCGCTTGGTTAATATTTCACCAGTGACTTAACGCACCGGGCCAGTGTCAATTTAAAATCTATACACAAATTGTATGATACATTCATAACTGTAAGCTAGCTTACGTCTGTTTACAAAAATTGTCTTGTTTTTACAAAATTATTTATTTGTGATCTGTTTATGTTATTTTGTAAAACATTCAATTTGTATAACTTTTGATTCTCTTAAATTAAATTATATGCAATAATTTTTTTCAATTTTTGATTTTTTCTTTCTAAACTTTAAATCAAAAGTATCTATTAATCTAATTATCATTTTTCGACTTAAAAAAAAACTTTGTTTAAGAAAAAAAAATAAATCGAGCTATATTATTTTCTTTTTGTACTTTCAAAAAAACTCCTTTTTTTTCTAAGGAGAAAAATATTATTTTGTTAAATATTTTTCTTAATATTTTACTTTCATAATTAAAATGTGTGTTGGATCAAAAAAATTATTCTTAATAATTTTCATTACAACAAAATCTCCCCCTCTAGATTCCAACACACATTTTCTAATTTGCTTATTATATTTGGTCGACCAATTTTTGACTTAGAACTATTTGAATTATTTCAATTGTATTAGTACATTTAGCTAGCTAGCATAACTTAAAGTGTACGTACACATCAGTTCTTCACTCTTCAATGGCGCCTGGTGTTGATTGCCGGTCGTCTGGGCCGCAAGTTGTACCCTGGCTCTAATGCTCTGGCCTCTGGCTCGTCCACACTTGGTACATCCCGTCGTCTTCCATCACCTCCATGCCTTTGACCCCCCAATCGATCTGGAAGTAGTTGGCCGAACACCTCGTTCCCCACACTCAATCTTCCCAGATTCCCATTGGCGGCGGTCCTTGCACTGGCCGGCTTCAAGAGACCTCCATGTATTTTCGTGGGAGGCACTGTATCCACAACATATATTCCAGCTGGTAAACTCCTCAGCACTCTGTAAGGCCCTTTCCATTTTGGTGCCAATCCACTATGGACACCCTCCACCTTACTGCTGAGCACTTGATTGCGCATCCAGACGGACTCTCCTGGTTGATAACTGAGTCCCGTCTCCACTTGGTCATTTACTTCGGCATTGGCCAATATTGTTTGCCGAGCTATCTCAACATTCTGTTGACGTCCTTGGCTTCTCTCGTTGGCCCAATCTTCAATTTCTTGAGGCTCTTCTTCAACTTGAATTTGCCAATCCCCAGGCTTCTTCATCTCAGCCCCCAGTAACAATTTGGCGGGCGAAAAACCAGTTGTTCGGTTTTCTCTGTTGCGTATTGCAAATAAGGACTTGTGTAATTGTTGGTCCCAATTCTTGTGTGCTTGCTCCAATAAATGTAATCGCAACAACTTCTTCAACTCTTGATTTTGTCGTTCCGTGGGGTTGGCTCGTGGATGATATATTGGTGTTGTCCATATCTCTGTGTTCCAATCTTTGTTCACTGCTTTCCATTCTTTCGATCTGAACTGGGGACCATTATCACTAAGTACTGCTCTTGGATAACCATATCGACTGAATACTTCGTCTTTGAGTACTTGTGCTATCTTCGAGGTCGACGTGGCCCCCAATGGAAATGCTTCGATCCATCTAGTGAAAAGATCAGTCACAACCAATATATTTGTCTTTCCACATGATGTGCGTGGGTATGGACCCATTAAGTCGATGCTGACTACCTCCCATGGTGAAGTAGGTCTTCGACTTCTCATTGCTGAACTTGGTTTCTTATTCAGTGGCTTCACTCTAGCACACGTATCACACCCTTTTACATATCTGCGTATGTCATCTTGCATCCCATACCAGTAGACGCGGTTACGGATTTGACGATACGTTTCTCTCCATCCTGGGTGTGCTGCTTCCTCACTATCGTGATATCTTCTCAGAAAACCAAGTCGGCGTTCTTCGGGAACCACTGGCACTTCTTGTACCATCTGTTGACTATGGTACCAGAGGATCCCGTCAGCTACGGTGTAGTTTGCTCTTGTTCTGTCCACTCGTCGACGTAGATTGCTTCTCAGTGGACTTGTGTTATCAACGATGTATCTTCTGATGGCAGTCACATCTCGATCTTCATCCTGCCATCGTCGAATATCATCAAGTGTGGGTGTTTCCACTTCGATTACGTTGAGGGTTATTGGTGTCTTTGCCCTCTTTTCAATCACCCACTCTGGAATGTCCTCCACTTCTTCGTCTTCAGCCTTGCCCTGTGGTTGTCTGGACAAGGAGTCGGCGGCTTGATTATCTTTTCCGGGGACGTGAATTATCTCGTAATCATAGGCTCCCAATGCTAATGCCCATCTTGTCAATTTGGCTCGACTATCTTTAGTTTTGTTCAGCCATTGGAGCGCTGCATGATCTGTATATAATTTGAAGTGTCTTCCTTCCAGATATCCTCGAAACTTCCTCAATGCCCAGATTATCGAGAGACATTCCTTTTCTGTAGTGGCGTATTTTCTTTCTGTGGGTCCAAGTTTCTTGCTGGCGTAGTTTATTATTCGTCTTGTCTTGCCATCATCTTCCATTTGAAATAATATTGCACCCAATCCGACGTCACTAGCATCCGTATTTAAACAAAACGTCTTCTTAAAATCTGGATGTGCTAGTTTCGGTGCATTCACAATTGATGATTTCAGATTTTCGAACGCCTTCTGATGCAATGTTAGCCAGCGCCACTTTATGTTCTTCTTGAGCATTTCGCTTAGAGGTGCAGCTATATCTTCGTAGTTTTTCACGAAGCTCCTGTACCAACCACATAATCCCAAAAATTGTCGTAGTTGTCTTCGTGTTCTTGGTACAGGGTGATTACTGATAGCTTCATTCTTCTCTTCCTCTCTGTCAATGCCGTCTTCGCTCAAAATATGTCCTAGGTATTTGACTTTGTTGCTGCCAATGACACATTTGCTTGGTTTACAAGTTAATCCATGTTGTTCTAGTCTTTCAAGTACAAGATCCAGGTGGTGTAAATGTTCCTTGACTGATCGACTGTAGATTAATATGTCATCCAGGTAAACTTGACAGAAATCTTCGATGTATCCAGATAGTACTTCGTTCATTAAACTCTGGAACGTAGCTGGCGCATTCTTCAATCCAAACGGCATGACGCGAAATTGATAGAGACCTCTTGGGGTGGTAAATGCTGTGTACTCTTTCGATTGTGGCTCCATCTCAATTTGCCAATAACCAGTCTGTAGATCCAATGTAGAAAATATTTTTGCTCCATTGACTTTTCTCAACATCTCTTGCAGATCTGGAATCGGAAACGCATTGCTCTTTGTGATATCGTTCAATTTTCTGTAATCGACACACAATCGAAAAGTACCATCTTTCTTCTTCGGCAATACGACGGGTGCGGCCCAAGGCGATGTGGATGGTTCTATAATGCCATCGCCTTCCATCTCTTCAATCATCTCTTCTAATACCCGTTGCTTCTCATTATTGTACGGGTATGGTCGTAATTTAATGGGGGAATTCTTCGTAATCTCGATCTTGTGTGTGATCGTTTTTGTCCTTCCAACTTTGCCGAAAACGCTGGGATGTCGCCGAATGACATCTTTTAACTGCTCTTGGTTCTCAAGGAGTTGTATTTGTAACTCGCCCAATGCGTTGTTAATTGTTGCCACTTCTCTATGGGCTCCATCTGGTTTTCTCCATGCAATGCGGACTCTCTTATCACACCCCAAGTAAATTATACCACTCCGGTAATCGATGCTCACACCATTTTTTGTTAAAAATTCATGACCAAGTATTAAATGATTCCGTAGGCCAGGTACAACCATTACTTCAACATTGAACTTCATTCTTGATATCATCACATCCATGCACATTTTCCCAAGAATCTTGAAAGTATTATTACATGTGGCTCCACTCCCTGTACTATCTGTGACAGGGTGCCATTTACCAATACTTCTTGCCAATTCTTCGCTGATAAAATTGTGTGATGCTTGACTATCGATCAGTGCCAATATTGATCTTCCACGCACATCAACTTCCACAATTGGCCCATTCTGGTGTGAGTTCTTGGTCTCCATTGTTGTTAAATGGACCGGTAATTGTTGGTGTTCACGCCGATGTTGTGTGGTTTTGTGGAGGTTAATATTTTCAGAACCAATCTCCTCCATTATTGATCCTGGCTCTTCGTCCAGTGTTCGAACTGTGGTGCGTAACTCGTCCACCGATCTTGGATTCGAAATTTTTACTAGTGGACGTATGTTGTCGCGTAGTAAATTTAATATGATCGGCACCACGTCATCTATATTTCTGTCGGCGTGCACTCTTCTGAATAGCTGCACCTTCATGTTGACGAACGCTTCTGTCTTCAATCCTGTGGGTTGGGAAACTGTCATCAATTCCAGTTCGGCTTTGGCTTTCCTTCCTATACTGTTGAAGAAACTCTCCAGTTGCCATTTCCACTCATCGAAGGTGTAGCCCAACCCACGATTCATCAATGCCCAATCTCTGGCTGGTCCTGTTAATTTTTTTGTGACCATCTCAATCCAACAATCTACGGGCAGATGCGTTTGTCGTAGTAATGCCGTTGCTCTGTTCAAAAAAACTACTGGATCTTCGGCCGGTCTACCACTGAACTCCGGCATGATGGACAGAAGCGTCGTTGTGTCCAATGCGGCGGAGCGAATGACTGTATTCACTTCTTGCGGATCAATGCGCATGTCGCGCAGTTGTTGTGTCTGACGCTCTTCGATCCGTATGATGTCATCCACGACTTTATTGTATTGTTCATTCATTTTCGTTTCCATGCCATCAAGTCGTGTGGTTACGTTGCTTTCTATGCCTTCGATTTGTGTGCGGTTTACAGCGACATCGGTTTTGATGTTCGTGATGTCAGCTTTTACAGTCTCGACGTCAGTGCTTATTTGGCTGATACGTCGTACGCACACTTCTCTTAGGTTCTCCATTCGCTCCGACAAGTCCTCTCTCAGCTCTTGTTGGACTTGTTGCATTATACTTAATGTCTGTTCGCCCACTCTTTCTTCAGATTCCTGAAGTCGATTTGTCATCCTCTCTTCGGACTCTTGAAGTCGACTACTCATTCGTTCGTCCACTCTTTCTTCAGACTCTTGAAGTTGGTTGGCCAATTTTTCATTAGATTCTTGAAGTCGTTCGCCCATTGTCTTGTCCATGTTGTTGAGCTTTGTCATCAATGCTGCGAGCATCTTCTCCATGCTTGCTGCAGCTGGCTCCTCCGGATCGGAAACCACACTTCTACGTAGTTCTGATGTGGGGTTGGCTGGTCCTTGAGTCCTTGAAGTTGGTGTTCCTTGTTGCCTAGATTGGTGCTCCTCCCATCTTGCCTGTAAGACCTCTCTTGTGCCAGTGCTGTCCAGCCCTTCGGCCTCCATCATCTCACGCAGACGTGGCATGGGAATGCTGCGGCTTGCCATTGTAATTCTTTTCTTCTTCCGTACGTCTCCTGGTCCTGTCACGGTCGCCACTTGTCGCGGTATCCTGGCTCTCTTTATCCTCAAAGGAGCGCTGCCCGAACCTGCAATGATTCCGATACTCGACAAAACAAAAAAAAATATATTAGTAAACGATATTACTAAATATTTTGTGATTGGAACAACACGCACGTTTTTGTTTAAAGAAAAGAAAGAAAAAAAATTAAATTAAACACAAGTTTTTACGAAACAAAAAAAAAACCTGATTTTATTGCTTTAAAAAAAAAAAATGATTATCCAATTTCTTTTTCAACAATTATTTTAATTCTTTTTCACACAATGTTAAATTTCGAATTACTTGATCAAATTACTTGTACAAATTCCAACTTATACTTTGATCTGAATTGAACAACAATCGATATTAAACTTTGATAGTAACAGACAATACTTGATATTAAACTTTTATACTAATCGCACAATGATCGATTTCAAACTCTGAACGAATCGCACAATGGCCGATTTAAAAACTGATTTGAATCGACACTGGTCACGGTTTATATACCCATCATGGGTCGTTCTAGAATATAATTGTTTTTATGAATAAATATTTTGTTTTTGACAATATATTTTTGCATGGAGGCTTCTAGAATATTTTAGTATATCAACACCCATGGACGTAGTCGGAGTGTTCAGATTATTTATAAAATTAATTAAAAATTATACCTCTCCTTGGGTTTGACCCATAGTCATACCCCGCTTGGTTAATATTTCACCAGTGACTTAACGCACCGGGCCAGTGTCAATTTAAAATCTATACACAAATTGTATGATACATTCATAACTGTAAGCTAGCTTACGTCTGTTTACAAAAATTGTCTTGTTTTTACAAAATTATTTATTTGTGATCTGTTTATGTTATTTTGTAAAACATTCAATTTGTATAACTTTTGATTCTCTTAAATTAAATTATATGCAATAATTTTTTTCAATTTTTGATTTTTTCTTTCTAAACTTTAAATCAAAAGTATCTATTAATCTAATTATCATTTTTCGACTTAAAAAAAAACTTTGTTTAAGAAAAAAAAATAAATCGAGCTATATTATTTTCTTTTTGTACTTTCAAAAAAACTCCTTTTTTTTCTAAGGAGAAAAATATTATTTTGTTAAATATTTTTCTTAATATTTTACTTTCATAATTAAAATGTGTGTTGGATCAAAAAAATTATTCTTAATAATTTTCATTACAACAATATATGTATATATGTATGTATATATATATATATATATATACATACATTTATATATATATATATATATATATATATATATATATAAATTTTACAGATGGTGATTTTCAACATCTTCTAGGTAGGATCGATGGACATTTGAAGAAATTTTTGCAAAATTTGAAGTCGGTACGAGTTCTATTGCTCTAGTTCCTTTTAGGAAATTGGCTAAAAATATATTGTATAAAGATTCTGCATGCATATATGCTTTTGTATTCAAGGGTAATTACTACTGTTTGAGCTGAAATTTTGGTAAAACTATTTAGTTTATTTTTAAAAAAGGAACACTTGTGTTTAAATGTTTGTTCGTTACGTTTTAACGGCTTAACCAATTTTGATAAAATTTGGTATGGAGAAAAGGCACCGGCTGTTTTTGTTTTAAATCAACCCTAAAAAAGAGGGTGAAATAGGGTATGGAAGACTTTATTGATTATAATATCAAGTATGAAAATAATGTGCCGATTTCGATTAAAATAGATATAAAATATATCAGTTAGGTAGAGTATTTGTTATAAATGAAAAAATCGACGTTCCGAACTGGCAAAATTACTAACAAATAATTAACTAACGAAACAAATAATTACATGTTATAAATTAATATTATATATACAGGTGCATGACATGGAAAGATGTATATAACAAGACAAAAAGATATCACGACGTTTGCATTTATACTATAAATAATCTGTAAGCAAGTATAATACTAGCTAGATCTGCAACTACGCTGCGTGAACTTTCCCAATACGATATTCTATATAAGCACTCCTTTGTTTGAATTCTGAGAGAATAACTTTAGAGAAGGGGGTGCACAGGATTGTCAGATTTCATACAAATGAAGGTATTCATAGAATTAGAAAAATCTGCGTGTTCGAAATCACGGATACAGTGAGTAACCGCTATAAAAGTACCCGTTATATTTATAACTGGCTTTTTGTAGAAGTTTGTACTATTTATAAGATAACTGTTTTTGAAATAAGTGTTTAGAAAAGAGTTCCGGTTTTATACAAAAATATAGAGACGCGAAAACATTAGCCGAGCAAGTTAAAAATCTCAATTTCCATTATGAGAATCGCACTTCACAATGAGTCTAAATGTTTTATTTTCTTTAATGATGTACGAGCACTGAAGCTTCAAAAAGAATAAGGCTTGATTTTTTGTTTACATGTGGTTGAAGTGCATATAAATCAATTATAAAAGATTCACGGGGGTCTTGAATTAATTATTTAATGTTAAAGTTCGAGTGTTAATGCATTGCTCTTATGGAGAAACCCATATTTTTACACATATTTTGATAATTTTTACGTGGAATAAAGCAAGACGAATAAAAAAAACAACGCAATAGGAAATAGAACTATTTATAAAGAGATTGATTCAATAAAATTCTGGTATGACGGAATATATTTAAGAATACAACAGAGATTTCCGGTAAATTTTATTTCGGTCGACGGTAGTTTAATTACCCGAAATTTCGTGTTTTTTTCTTAAATATCTGTTTTGTTTTGGTCCGGTATGACGGGCCTTAATTAAATTTTAATTTTAATTTACGACAAAAAATAATAAACATTATTGTGGACATTTATGAATGTACTATATCAGATTTTGAAGAATTTTATAAATGAACTAACATCAGCGCTCTTACATCCTTAAGTAGAAAAACTTTATGAAGCTTAACGTCATTTTTCAATTTCATAAGAAAGATGAGTTTACGATTGAACTACCTTAAGTAATCTTTATATGATTTATGAAAACTATGTTTTCCTGTTCGAGAACATCCTGAAAGTTAAACACTCGGTCTACAACAGTATATGAAACAAAACAATAGACGATTTACATTTATACATAGCAGTATTAAATTGGGTAACTATAACTATTTACATATTAATTTTGGTAAATCATTTTTATACAATCTCTCCTATAAACTATAAATACTAATCCAATATTATATGTTTGGAAAATTTCGACAAGTAATGATTTTTAGAGACTAAATCACCATAAACAAGTAGTATAGGATTAAAATTAATAACCCGTACATTTTAAAGGTTATATTACATATAAAATACCTATTGAAAGTTGAAACTTTAATATCCTTTTTTATTTAATGTATGTGTTTGTGTGTGGATTCAATTGAAATTAAATATATTTTGATTTCCGGTGTACAAAACATCATGACACACATTTTTTAATTTCGACACCACAATTAATTTTTATACACCAAAATAATATTGTTGGCATATACATTATATTATTTTGAAATAGGAATAAATTGTAGTTTATACAGAGAGATTATGGTACTTGGAAAATTTGCTTTTACCGGACTAGTTACTACATATTTATAAATTACAGTTCACAATTGGTAGATATTAAGGAGTAGGAGCAAATTTTTCTTGTGATAAGAGAAACGATAGTTTTTTTTTTGGGTCTGACTTTTGAAGTTAGACAAAATTGGGTTCGACTTTGAGTTGGGCAAAATTGAGTAATAATTGAAAAAAATTTTAGTGAATTTAAAAACTCGTTGATTAATCGATGATATTGGGCACAACCGTGAAAAATTGGCCACCACGGCACACCCATTTGACAATTTTAGCTCTAATTAAATTTAGCAAAATTTCCACAATTTCGAAGAAGTCATTGAAGCCCTGTGGATAGTTGTGAATAAATTTTTAGAAAATAAATCTATATTTCAGTACAAGAACCAAAAGAAAAAAATTCGTTACGCAGGAGCTGCTTCAACTTAGCGAATTTCCTTAAAATACATAAATCAATTTCTAGCGGTCACAATTTTAGTCTGATCAAAATGAAATGTCGTATATGATTTTAGTATTTGCAAGGCCAATTTTATTAATAAATGTCATACGTGAAGGGCAAATGGGGGCATAATGAAAGAAGAAAATACAAAATATCTCTTTTAATATTAGAATAATCAAAAAATGCGTAAGGCATAAAGTTGTAGAAAATCATGTTTGCTACAATTCATCACCCCATCATTTTTGCTCAAACTCTAATGTGTACAGAGATAGTGAGGAATTTAGTTTTCAATCTTAAACCGTCAATATTTCTGTAAATATTAGTGTAACAGAAAAAATGATAAGAAACAAAACTACAGTAAAATTTAATACCTAAAACTTTACTTCTTATAAATTTTTCGATTTTTCGAATATTAAGGGAGATATGTCAAATTTTGTGTTTCCCCCTCCCTCTAAACCCCCCTTTCCCCTCGTCCGATTTTACCTATTAACGAACTTGACCTTTTGAATACCAAAAGCGCCTCAAATACCAAATTTCATTCCGATAAAATGAAAACTGTGACCGCTAGAGTGATTACAGACACATATATATATATATGTATATATATATATATATATGTCCATAGATATATATATATAAATTTTACAGATGGTGATTTTTGACATCTACTAGGTAGGATCGATGGACATTTGAATACAAAGCATATTTTTCAAATTTTAATGATTTTGAATTTGTGATAAACTCTTTATTGTGCAATTTACTTATTGGCAAGAAAATCTCTAGCACTAATAAGCCAGCTAACGGCGAAATTTTATAACTTACCAAATTGATTAAACGCTGACAGCTGATATTTCAGTATAAATATTATTAATATATTTTAATTATTATCGTGATTTTTTAAATAAAAAGTCGATCTAAGTTAATTGTTTTTGCTCTTGGAATTTCTTGCTCATATAAGTAAACTAAAGTATGTTGCTTTGTGTTTGGCTGTCATGTCAATGCAAAGCTTGTGATGAAAAAAATCATGTTTTCAATTTTCCACCTCCCAAACACAAAGTATCCGAGTATTGAGAATTCGAAACAAGTAACGGCTAGTATGAGTCAAAAACTATATATGTATTAAGATCAAATTTACAAATTTCTTGAATTGAAATTTTCATTTTAATTTTTAAAATAAAAAGAAAGCTACATTTTTATAAATTTATGTTTGACGTATATGCTAACACAGAAGGTTTGACTTATTTCCGCATATTTTTACCACGAGATGCAATTTTGTAAGCCTCGCCTATTGGCAGAGATCCCAATATGTTTGAATATTTTTAAATACGTACAACTTGCTATATTATTGTCAATTTTTTTAATGTACACTTGGTTGTGTAATATAGCTAATATAGTTGATTCAATTAATTTTGGTACGGGGTTGGTGTAGTGTTGTTGTCATTGTTAGTGTCTGGATCAAAAACTAACCTATCAACTTTATTCCTAACGAAAGTACCACCACTTATCTGTAGTGAAAAAATCAACTATCGTTCTTTTATTGATTTTTCACTCATAATTTTCTTTTCGATATTTTTAAGCTGTATCTCCATAATTAAAACTTGTATCCCAAGAACAGCTTTTTGTTCATTATGCAAATGCCTTATTCAATAATAAATATTCCGTCAGTGATAAAATATTTCGAATTAAATAAAAACAAGCGAAAATAACTGCTAACCGAGTTAATTGCTTAAATACACGGTATATCCTGAATTTATAAAACAAGTTTCAGACAAAAGTTGGTTATTTTTATAAAAGAAACATTTGTTGTCTTAATATTTTAGTTCTATCTCTTATGGTCTCTAAGATGGGCAGTTTTGCCCATTTTGCCCAAACATGATCCGATTTTGTTCATTCTCGAACTTGACCTTAATTTTTAGCTTTAGAACATACACAAAAATTTCAGCTCGTTATCACTTTTCGTTTTTTAGTTACCGTGTCTCCACAGACAGGCGGAAATGACCGAAATAGACCATTTTATAAACACCTATTCCAAACATTTATGTCTGAAATTAATATTTTAAAGCATTACAGCCGGGACTAGACTCAATATGTTTGTTAATTTACATATACCGGATATAAATATTATATATAGTCTTGTATATAGAGAAATATTTGAAGTTAGAATATATTTGTATATATATATTTGAAGAGAAATAAGTGAAAATACAATATTGAGTTTATGCAAAAGAATTTCAATCAAAAGTTGTTTATTTTTAAAAAAGAAACTTTTTTTGTTCTCTTAAAATTTTTCTTCTCTTACGGTTTTAAAGATATTGCTCATTTGTCTAAATATGTTGACCTTCCTTTTTAGTTCTAAAGCATGCACATTAAATTTCAGCTAGTTATATTTTTTCGTTTTTAGCGAATTTCCTCCAAAGGAAATGCAGCTATTTTCGCATCAATGTTGGAATTTCGTAAAAATTTCTTCAAATGTCGATCCTATCTATTAGATGTTAAAAATCACTATATATATAATATACAATATATATATGTATATATATATATATATATATATATATATATATATATATATATATATGTACTTTTTTTAAATGTCTGTGGACTCTCTAGCGGTCGGTTTTATTCCGATTGGAATGAAATTAGGTATTTGAGTCGCTTTTGGTATTCTTAAGGTCAACTTTGTTAATGGGTAAAATCGAACTAGAGAAAAGGGGGTTTAGAGGATGGGGAAAATACAAATTTTGACTATCTCCCTTATATTTGAAAAATCGAAAAATTTTGCTGTTTTACTGTAATTTTGTTTCTTATCAATTTTCTATTACACTAATATTTACAGAAATATTTACAATTAAATATTGAAAGTTAAAATTCTAAATATCTCTGTTCTTATTAAAGTTTGAGAAAAATGATCCAGTAAGGAATTGTAGCAAACTTGATTTTCTACAACTTTACTCCATATACATTTTTCGATTTTTCTAATATTACGAGAGATATTTAATATCTTGTGCTTGTTTGATACGAATACAAGAAATATATTTTATTGTAAAAAATTTTGATTGTCGTTTTATTGCCCATAGTAACTATAAACTATAATCGTTATTTTGGATTTTAATAAATTTAATTTTTGCCAAAACTAAAGTTAAGACCGCTCAGATATTATTTTTCATTTTGATCACACTAAAATTATGACCGCTAGAGAGTGCTTTATGTATTCTAAGGAAATTTGCTAAGTTGACGCAGCTCCTGCGTAACGAATTTTTGAGTTATCGTATTGATAAACAGACAGCGGTTACAAAGTCGGAATATATCTTATATATACCAGGCATAAAAATGACATTCCATGGCCTGCAATGGTATACGAGTATTATTGAACGAAATAAAATTATTAATTAGGCGTATTTGATAGGTTTTGGTTTCATAGTCCAAAATATACAAAATACATTAGTAAATATAACAACTCTACAATACGAACTCAGATTTTTACTTCCAGTCTGTCATTCGGAGTTTCTATTTTCTGACACTTATTAAGGTCTACCTATATATGTCACATTGCAAATATTATATGTTAATCGATCCATACATACTGAATTTGTTGTTCACCAGTATTTAATTATACATAGGATTTTGGTTTTGAGTATACAGAAATACAACTTCTATTTTCAAATACAATTTTAAATGCTGTATGGGCGGTGTATTGTTAAAAGATATACCACGTATAATAGTCCTCAAAACTATATACATAATTACTAAATGTATTTGTTGAAACCATTTGAAAATCACAATTTCTGTATGACTGGTATACTTGGCCACATAAGATGATGTAGGTTTTTTATTAGCGAATTTCCTCCAAAGGAAATTCAGCTATTGTTTTTGCACCGATGTTGGAATTTCGTAAAAATTTCTTCAAATGTCCATCGATCCTACCTATAAGATGTTAAAAATCACTATCGCTAAAATTTGTATATATGTAAATATATACATATATAACAACATAAGTACTTTTTTTAAATGTCTGTGGACTCTCTAGCGGTCACAGTTTTATTCCGATTGGAATGAAATTGGGTATTTGGGTCACTTTTGGTATTCTAAAGGTCAAATTCGTTAATGGGTAAAATCGGACGAAGGGATAGGGGGTTTATTGGGAAGGGAAAATACATCTCCCTTAATATTTGAAAAATCGAAAAATTTATCAGGAGTTAAGTTGAAGGTACTAAGTTTTACTGTAATTTTGTTTCTTATTATTTTTCTGTTACACTAATATTTACAGAAATATTTACAATTAAAGATTGTTTAAAATGTCTGTGGTCTCTCTAGTGGTCACAGTTTTATTCCGATTGGAATGAAATTAGGTATTTGAGTCGCTTTTGGTATTCTAAATGTCATGTTCGTTAATAGGTAAAATCGGAAGAGGGGAAAGAGGGTTTAGAGGATGGGGAAAACGCAAAATTTGACTATCTCCCTTAATATTTGAAAAATCGAAAAATCTATCAGGAGTTAAGTTGTAGGTACTAAGTTTTACTGTAATTTTGTTTCTTATCATTTTTCTGTTACACTAATATTTACAGAAATATTTACAATTAAAGATTGTTTAAAATGTCTGTGGACTCTCTAGTGGTCACAGTTTTATTCCGATTGGAATGAAATTTGATATTTGAGGCGTTTTTGGTATTCTAAAGGTTAAGTTCGTTAAAGGGGGTTTAGAGGGAGGGGGAAATCCCTTAATATTTATCGAAAAATTTATCAGGAGTTAAGTTGTAGGTATTAAGTTTTACTGTAATTTTGTTTCTTATCATTTTTCTGTTACACTAATATTTACAAAAATATTTACTTAAAGATTGAAAGTTAAAATTCTAAATATCTCTGTTCACATTAGAGTTGGAGAAAAATGATCAAGTAATGAATTGTAGCAAATTTGATTTACTACAACTTTACTCCTTATACATTTTTCGATTTTTCTAATATTAAGAGAGATATTTAATATTTTGTGCTTGTTTGATATGAATACATGAAATATATTTAATTGTAAAAAATTTTGATTGCCGTTTCCATAGTAACTATAAACTATAATCGTTATTTTGGCTTTTAATAAATTTAATTTTTGCCAAAACTAACTTATGACCGCTCAAATAGTATATTTGATTTTGATCACACTAAAATTATGACCGCTAGAGAGTGATTTGTGCCATATTTGTTCGATTCAATAAGGCACAGAAAGATAGATAGAGATATCCTGGGGTCTAAAAGTATTGCACTTCGACCTTATGGTTCATTGTATAAGGCACAAATCAATTATAAAATTTAAAAAAATGCAATGGACTCGTGCAGTCTATAGTACAAATGGTGCAATTACGCACTCTCTAATTAAAAAGGTGTGAGAATATGACTTCGAGTTGTGACTTTGCAGGATTGTGGTACCCCGTAGGAGCTATCGATTTTCATTGTAAGAAACCACACAAGCATACCAATTCCAAAAAAATTCGTTACGCAGGAGCTGCTTCAACTTAGCGAATTTCCTTAAAATACATAAATCATTTTCTAGCGGTCAAAATTTTAGTCTGATCAAAGTGAAATGTATATGATTTTAGTATTTGCAAGGCTAATTTTATTAATAGATGACATACGCCTAGGGGAAATAGGGGCATAAAGAAAGAAGAAAACACAAAATATAAAATATCTCTCTTAATAATAGTACAATCGAAAAATGCGTAAGGGATAAAGTTGTAGAAAATCATGTTTGCTACAATAACCTTATCATTTTTGCTCAAACTCAAACAAATGTGTACAGAGATATTTAGGAATTTAATTTTCAATCTTAAACCGTCAATATTTCTGTAAATATTAGGGTAACAGAAAAAATGATAAGAAACAAAATTACAGTAAAACTTAGTACCTACAACTTTGCTTATTATAAATTTTTCTATTTTTCGAATATTAAGGGAAATATGTCAAATTTTGTGTTTCCCCTTCGCTCTAAACCCCCATTTCCCCCTGTTCGATTGTACCCATTAACAAACTTAACCTTTTGAATACCAAAAGCGCATCAAATACCAAATATCATTCCAATCAGATCGAAATTGTGACCGCTAGAGTGATTACAGACACACACACATATATATATAAAAATATATATATATATATATATATATATATATATATATATATATATATATATATATATATATATATATAAATAGATTAAATAATCATTGAGATAATTTAATCAATTATTCATTAAAATTCCTTCGCTAAGAATATTTGCTTTGCCTATCAGTTCCTACATGAAGGGTTGTGATGCTTGTTCACAATTTTGGTTCCTTGTCATCACAATACCAAACGTATAGTTTACTATTAGGTATAATATATTTCCTATGTTTTGATTGCCTTTCAAACAATTTACTTTGAATTATGAGAAAAAATAATGATATATTCTAAGTTACTTCCATATGAAATATTCTATCAAAAGTATCTTCTTCAAATCAAACCTAGTACAAAATTTAAAAATTTAGTAGAGAATTAAGTAGAAAATTTTAACTTAAAATTTTTATATATATTCGAAAAATGGCATCGGACAGGCATGACGTTTGGGTATAGATAGTACCATTGCTTTCACAGCTGAATAGTAAATACTTTTTGATGATATTGTCTTACTCTGATGTATATAAAGTTAGCCCAGCGTGTGTTTCTGCGATGTTGAGCATTAAAAAAAATGTTCTTCTTTTGGCCAAAATGCATGTGCTGGACAAGTGCATGTTATACAAGCATTTCCTAAGATTCCGTAGCTTGTATTAAATAAAGATTGTTGGTTCGTTGAAAGTGTTTATTATGTACTACTATCTTGATTTTTAGCACATTTGGCAGATCACATGGTTCGAATGTTATGCAGGGAGAGCCACATTATTATTTACGACTATCTCAAATTCTGCGAAATATTTCATGAATTAAATACTCGCTCGTGATATTTTATTGAATTTTATTTCAAAACCAACGACAAATGAAAGGCTCACATTATGGGATGGGCGAAAAAAATTATATCCCCTTAATTCTATGTATGGGAACTACAGCTAAACTATTTTATGTAATTTTACTACACAACTGTATGATAGTTCACAAAAGATGCCTGCTAGTGAAATTTCATCGAAACTGGTGGAGCTTTAGAAACCTGTTATATAAGGGTCGTTGATCATGAGGAAAACGAAATGGCTTTTGTTTTTTGCATTTGACAATACAAAACCTTGAAAATGAACCTTTTCTGAACATTTTTTTTACTTTTATTGTTTTAAACCTCTCGCGGTAATTTACTCTGGTTGTGCTACAGTGTAAGAAAAGAAAAGAAAAAATAATTTGCGCATTTGCAAATTTCGAAATCCTGTCTAAAAATTATACTGAATGTTTCAAGAAAAAGTAGATTACTACCCAATTTTTTTAAGTGGTACAAATTAGTTTTCAACGGGCACATTAGTAAAATTGTTTCAAGTACAAAACTAATACAAAATGGCGGGGCAAACTTCATATACATCTCATTATGTATTTATTTACAATGGAAGAATTTAACTCAATTATGTATGCAGTCATTCAGTGCTATAAAATATAAATGTGCCATTGTGTAACCAAGTATTAATCAGAAAATTGGTTGATAATTGTAGCTTAGGTATATATCAACAAAATTTAGATTATTATTGTCCCACAAAATGGTAGCTCCATAACCATAAGAGGTAACGAACATATACTGTATAGACGTGTTTTTGAGGTGTTCAATGAGTCCTTGTAGTCTTTGCCAAAACGAGAAAATATATTGACGTACCTCAATAGAGAGGTCTGTCAATATAAGAGGGATCACCAGAGTCTATTAACAGCATTTTGGAAAAAATCTATTTTGGAAAGATGTGTTTATGTACGTACGTAAATTGTCGAAAAGATTTTCCTACGATTGTTACCCTAAATCGTTTATTATGATAATCTTGTTTTTTATTTATGTTATTTTATCAGAGCGCGCGTTAAAGCAGACCTATGTATTCGTCGAATGTGAGGTGTGATATTTATACTAATGGTGTGGTGGTTTATATACTTATATATGTTATATATATATATATATATATATATATATATATATATATATATATATATATATATATATATATATATATTATATATATATATTAATTTATAATAATGGTGTTTCATGTGTAAGTGCTATTGTAGTAGTTTTAGTAATTGTATTCTGTAGTGTTATGAAGCGTTGGTTTTTGAGTTTTGATTTGTATTTATGATACAAACACGTTGCTTACTTTCATTTCGATATTGACCAATTATTTCTCCTTGATTGATTTTAATGTTAATATTCCTCGTAGACATAATTTTCGTAACTAGTTATTTTACATATAGTATATATATATATATATATATATATATATATATATATATATATATATATACGATATATACGATTTATATATACATATATATATATATATATATATATATATATATATACGATAATATATACGATATATATATAAACATGCCATTTGAATGAAAATTAATATTAATAATGAATAATAATAAACCCATCCAATGCATCACATAAATTTAATAATTATGTTTTATATGCATATATAAATATTTCGAATTGTATTTCATACACAAAGCACACTTTTGTTAAACAAATATATTAAAATTTTTTTTATATTTTAATTAAATTTAAACTAAAATTCCTAAACACTATGTACAGAAACATATGTGGTATAAAAATATGAGGGCTATTAAATTTGAAATGATTTTATGAAAAATAATTCCATAAATTTACAATATAGGTAAAATCTGATCAAAAACATAAATGTAAAAAAGGGCCGAGTTTTCGGGGAGATACTTCATTATAATAGTTGCTCCTTAAAAAGTGATGATATTCCATTAAAGGACCGAGCTATTTACCAAGTACATAGCTCTGTAAACTATTTACCAAGAAAATTAATGAGGGGTTAATTGATTAAATGTACGAAAAAATTTGATTGAAATTTATTTCGTAAGTTTTCCCTTGTTAAGTATGCTTAAGTATGCCTTGTTAAGTATACTTCGCACAAAACGCTACGCGTTTTGTTATGCTTTGCGTTACTTTACGCTTCGTGATACCTAACTGTTTTTCTTCTAAGTAGATTTACATATTCAAAGGAGACCGCTTCGCGTTATATAACGGTAACTCGTTCTGCTCGCTAGTGGGGTCCACCACACGAATCCCAAGGCAACCTTCAGCCTTAGCTTCGCGTCTAAGAAAGATTACAAAAAACCGCAACCTTCTACCATGCATAGAAGTAAAAAAGGTAATTTTTGGTGTTTCTCATTTTAGAGGAGATTGTGTTGGGAAAATTAAAGTTTTCCGATTTTTCATATAAGTTTCAAGTTATTCATCGTTAAATGCAAAAAACCGCATCGTTCTAGCATAGATAGAAAAAAATGAAATTTGGGTAGTTTTCAAATTTCGGGATGGTTTCGTTGGAAAATTAAAATTTTCCGATATTTGTCTTAAATTTTAAATGATTCTCCGTCGAAGGCATTCTGTCAAATTTGTCAATAATAAAATAAAGTTTGCTATTTTTTTAAAGTTAGTCATAAATATGTAACTAAACTACCATGTAGAAAACATGGAAAATAATATTATTTTAAAGGGAGTTATTTTATGCTAATTTATATCAGCGTCAAATGCAAAAAAAAAACACCACCTTAAATGTAATTTTTGGTTTTCAAAAGTCATTCAAAACTCTCAACAGTGATGTGTGGCTGGATGAATTATATATATAGAAGTATGGACCTATCATAGAGTAGCAAATATATTTTATGCATTTATTATGTTAATTTTATCAAAACAAATTTCAAAAATTTTCCATTTCCCAAATATCCACTTTTGAGGACTTATGGTCTGGGCCCTGGAATTATTATTCTGTTTACCAAGAATTAGGGGGGTACCCATGCTTTTTTGGTTTTTGAACGAAAATAACTTCTTAACTGAAAAAACAGTCTCTTATAATTCCCTAAGCAGTATATATTCGAAAACTCACCACTGTAGCTCAGTTCGTTCAAAAGTTATTTTGGGGTCCAATTTAGTCTAATTTAAGGACTAATAATATCACGGTATCGTACATAGCCAAAAACCCCTTAAACTCGGCCTGTCGCACTACCATGCTCTAGATATGAAACACCACGAAACTTTTTTGCATCTATTTGTATTATTCGTATAAGAAAGTATATCTCCTAAAAAATGTTAGACATTTTTTATTCTTTGAAATTTAATTCTATTAATGACACTGTTTGATGATCTGGTTGGATAAATAGTTAATAGCACTACTAGTCAAGTTAAAAACGTGTTAATTCTCGCTACTGCGAATTAAAAAACCTGCGATAGCTCGCTGAACGCGTTACGCCGTTTAGATAAATGTGCGAAAATTTCAAAAACGCACATAAGTAATTTCAAAAGTTATAAACAATTTATGATTCCAAAGAAAAGGGGTATACTTTTTTGAAAAATACTCAAAAACTATTGGTTCTAGAGGAATTTAACAATTTGAAGCGGAGGAAATTTCCGAAAAAAAATGTCGATTCCCGGAACTTGACCTCTATTGTTAATACTTTTTATTTAATGTTGATAATAGGTTTCCTCGCGTTCCAAATATAGTTTATTGAGCAAGATTATGATTTTAAAAAAAATTAACGGCACTGCGCTCGCCGCGCGGAACCCTATGTTCAACATTAAATAAAAAGTATTAGCAATAGAGGTCAAGTTCCGGGAGTCGAAATTTTTTTTCGGAAGTTTCCTCGAACAAGTTCCACGTCATAACGGGTGCAACGAGCTATCGTACGTATTTTAATTCGCAGTAGCAAGAATTAACTCAGTTTTTAACTTGTTAACTAGACTATACTAACTATCTAGGTTAGGTTAGGTTGTAGCGGCTGTCTTGAACGAGACACACTTACTATCTAACTAAGCGATTAATTTGTAGAAATATAACCCATATATCCTGATATATTCGTTCTAAAACCTACGTTATAGATATTGAAGAAATCTAAGATTTAGAATCGAGTGCATTACAACTATAACCGTATAACCAGTTGAAATTTCCTGTGATCCTGCTTCTATTGTAATGAAACAGGAATGTAAACACATATACTTATTTTCCTTGTATTTTAGAAAGTTATTCCAAATATACTTGGTTCTGAGGGAAAGCGCGTGTAAGGAATTATTATTATTGAATTGCTGACGCAAATGCAGCAAAATAAATAAAAATAAATAAATGTTTCGAGTTTTAGCTAAAATATTAGGAAGAATTAAATATTGAACAATTTTGTACGATTCAAACCTAATTATTTACATTTTTCTCCCTGCAAGACAGAGATCAATAAAATCGGTGAAGTGAAGTTGAAATAGATTTTTCAATAAAATTGTGCAAGCCTGCACAATTCCGTGAACAAAAAATAGATGTGAATACAAAATCATTAATATTTTTTTGTTTATAATTGGAAAAACTAATAGATCTGTACTCAAAGCAATTAAATTTTGTTTAACAATTGATCGCGCTAGATTTTTCTATTGTAATAATTTTAATCAATCTACACCTGTTTCTCAATTTTCACAATTTCTGAATTACCTTCTTGGGAGGATGTGAGACAGATGTTTTTAACTTTTTTTCCAAAGAGTTTTTGAAAACCTTAAATAATATACATCATTTACATTGCGAAATCATTTCTAATGTTGAATAAGTTTTCATTTGACACGATATCCTTGAAAAAAAAATTTCTAATGTCCCATTAAAATCCACAAACTAATTAATCACACTATTAAAAAGAATCTTTACTGTTTGCTGTTTTCCAAACAGCAGAGTTTTTACTTCATAATTCAATTTCTGACGAAAAATGTAAATATTTACTAATTTTCAACAATCTTCTAAGATACAAGCTTGTTTACCTTTTTCGAGATGAGTGTGACTTTCATGTAAGACATAAAAACAAAAGATAATTCCAGACCGTAGATATAAATTCTACACCTATAATATTAAAGTGAGGAAATATGGCATAAAGTGAAACCACTGTAGATGTTCAATATTGAAATATTTCACTTTATAATTTAATTAATAATTTATATATAATCCGTAATACATATTTATTAAACATATTTCAATAAATACAATTTTCCATGTAGGAATATATAAAGATTACATAAATATATTTTATGAATAATTATCTAACAGTTTGAAATATAAATTTAATAAATAAATAACTAATTAGAAGTTTGCATATAATTAGTTGTTAAAATATTGACATGTCTATAGTAATTTTATTAATTCAATAATAATGAATCAACATTTGAGAATTTATTAAGATTAACTTGCTGACATGTGAATATTCACACCGCTTAGATGTTGTTTACTTTTCAAATATTAATACAATTATGTATTTTGTAAAACCGTTTATGTATAAAAATCATAAACTGGAGTTCACTTTTTGTATAAGTTATTTCAATATAACTTGTTTTTGCCCCCACTGCCCCAGAAGGAGGGTCAGGTTTCTTCGAATCTTCGTATGTATGCCCACTTCGTTGGAATGCTGTGTAGCCTAAAAAGCTTGATGGATTTTGACATATGAGGTGTCGGTAGATTCGTGATAACTGTGGGAGTGTTATAAACATATATAGTCATAAAAGAGTCCATCCCTTATATAGTAAAATCTATGTAAGACCCAAGTTATTTAACAAAAGTGAGAAAATGATTAGTATAAATTTATTGTATAAGTTTCTCATGTGCAGGGTATCTCATCTAGAGCACGAAAGTGCGCAAGGTCGAAAAAATTCGGTTGAAATGTATTTCGTAAGTTTTCCCTTAGTATGTTTTTAAAATTTTACATAACGCGGCAAGTTATTTTTTCTGATGATTTCAAATATTTCAAAACTTGCCGCGATATAAAATTTTAAAAACATACTAAGGGAAAACTTACGGAATACATTTCAACCAAATTTTTTGCTATTTACTTTGTAAATAGCTCGGCTTTTTAATGGGATATCATCACTTTTTAAGGAGCAACTATTATATGAAGTCTAGAGCAATTAACTTTGTAATTAGCTCGGTCCTTTCTTCTTTATCATCACTTTTTAAGGAGCAACTATTATATGAAGTCTACAGCTATTTTCTTTGTAAACAGCTCGGTTCTTTCTCCCATATCATCACTTTTTAAGGAGCAACTATTACATTAAGGATTTCTCCGAAAACTCAGCCCTTTCTTACATTTATGTTTTTGAACGGATATTTTACTTGTCAAAGTTTTTCAATCTAGTGATTGTCCTAAATAAGACGCTAGTTTTTTGTAAACTAGCGTCTATTTATTTCCATTATAAGTATGGTGGCCTTTCGATTATATTATACCAACGGAAGCGACTAGCTTTTACTTACTTCGGCATTTAAGTAATATGTCTGAACATTGATAAAATTTTTTTTGACATCAAATGCTTGATATGAAAAATCATATACATTTAGGGATGGGATCGAACCCACGACCGCTGGCATTCTAGACCAATGATTTACTAACTGAGCTACCTTAGATGTTATGGTAGTGCTATGCATATGATCTTTCACTATCATTTTTGATGCCATTGTACTATTAATTTTGTTTATTTATTATTAACATATTTTAAATTGTTTTTTGTAAACTAGCGTCTATTTATTTCCATTTGCTTACAATAAGTGTTCCGTGAGAAAATAATTGTTTCATCTTCAGTATAACTTTTTTGAACTTTTTTAAAATTAGATCATTTATAGTAGTTTGCACGCTAAAGGCTTTTAATTGACACCCAACACAATGATCTTCAAACGCGTTTTCTTATAAATTTTTTACAATCTTTACCTTATTAGTTTTATTCAAATTTTTCTCAGCGATCCTTTTGGTGATCGATTTCAGAAACATAATATTATTGTACAAAACGTTTTTTGTTTTCTATTTCAAACCCAAAATTAATCCCTCAAGTCAAAAATTCGTATTTCTGATAATTTTCCCTCGATCTATACATTATTTTCTTTTTTCGTAGTTTTATTCAAATTTTTCTCAGTGATATTTTGAAGAAACGTTGGGGAAAGCCTATATGTTGCGCTTTTCGAATCTGTCGTACTAGTGATTAATTAAAAATGGATCCACTCTCCACTTATCTCAAACCTGTTCCGGCTGAAATTGTGCCAAAGATATTGTAGTGGGGCACGTAGCTGTGCACGCACCGAATTGCCGGAATTGTAACAACTTAGCGTTCTGTTTAAAATAAACGCGGTATTGTTACAAGTAATAGCAAATCAAATCAATTTAATTTTTATTCATTTCAAACGTGTTGGGATTATTTGAAAATTAACTAATACAAAATTTTGTATTCGTTTATTTTTTGAACGATGTCTTTGAAAATGATTTTTTTATTTCTCGTTTGAACAATCAAGAATAGGCATTTTGAAAATAATTTTGGCACGGATCACTAAAAAAAACTCTTCACGTTTAACGAAACTTATTTACTTTTGCACGTCGTTTAACATTGGAAAATATAATGATTCACTGTGAATTGAAAGTGTTAAAAAACGGTTTCTTTTTATTTCTTTTTCTTTCATTGCAAAGATAAAATGAAAAACAATCAAAGAAAAATAACTAAGAAAAGAAAGTATATCAAAAGTTTTCTATTATTATCGAATTATTTCACGTATTGTCATTTGTGATGTTAAAATATTAGATTGATAAAAATTCTGTTTAGTTACATCAAGGTTTTCACAATATTCATTTATGTAATATCGTTGAATATTCTCCGTTCGATGATGTCCTCTTATTTCTCAAAAAAGTCGTAATTTTCATTGGAGATAAATATCATCTTGAGCATGTGATATTTTTTAAAGAGTAAAATCTTACAGCAAATTGGGTATTTTCTTGTCAGTTTTCAGTATAACCCAACCTAGTTTCTAGATAGGTTGGTTCATCAAGTCGCAAAGATTAAGAGACAGAGGATGGAAGAAGATAGAATGCCCAAAAAAATCATGAAAGATAAAGTTTATAACGCCAAGAAGGAAAGAAGGCCTCGACTGAAACAGTTGGATGCTGTCTTATAGGATCTGTAAACAATGCAAGTTACAGGATGCGGGACAATAGTTAAAAACATAACATAATGGCGGCGGATTGCTGAAGACACCAAAGTCTACACCGGGCTGTATTACCATTTGGCTGTATTACCATCGATACAATTCAGTAGTAAAAATCGGTATTCCAAACGTTAAATAACACAAAAGGGCATGGTCTGTTCATTTAAGAGCCAGAATGTAAACAAGAAAGATGTTTATAATAATGCAAACCATACTTTTAATTTAATTTATCCGTCTATCTGTTAAAAATTAGATGCTACAAAAATTAAACAATTGCTACGACATCCTATGCGTTTTGTCCGATGTTCCCTCAAAAATAGTTCAAAAAATATTTAGAGACTTGTCACCCAGGCAGTTAAAATTTTTGGAATATTTAATTTAAAATACAGTCAAGATTTATTTTTAAATAAGATGCAATATTTATTATGTTTCGATATAAACGAAGCATTAATAACTCAGAAGAAAAAATATCCGTTTTGACATAGGTCTGACCTTATTTATTCCTTAAAGTTAAAGTCAGTGAATATACTTTGTGAGTGAACAACAGAATGAAAATACGCAAATCAAATTATTTTTCGTTATTAAAATATACAGCCAAATTTTTTTTATCAACTTTACACTTATCGTAGAATTCCATAATCAAGAAAGACTGGAGTCTATAAATCGAATCAACAAGGAAGGCATTAATCTATCATGAGCCCTTGGAAAGATGATATTGGGTAAAAAAACTTTTGCATAAATTACTGTAGTTTTTTGGTAATAGGAAGTAAACAATCTCTTATATGACATGGTTAATGTACACACTTAACTTATAAATTTTCTCACAATTTTTCTTGAAAATAAGTTTAAAATATCATCATTACCTACCTAAATAACAAATACGAAAAAATAAAATGTTCTCCATTCAATGTGAATCAAGGAGCCTTAAACAGTTTTAACTTTCCATTGTTATACGAAAACTATACAGGTCGTTCATTATTTAGTCGCCATAATTTTACTGAATCGAAATGAAAATTTCAAAATCAAAGTTTAAATAACTCTAAATGGAGTAAATCATTCAAAAAGTTTTAATTCTTAATGCAGTTTGAAAAGTAAACGCTCGCTACAGTTAAAAACTAATTAAATTTTCCAGTCAATATGAATCACGATGTCTTTTAAGAGCAGTTTTAAGCTTCTAATGCTATACGAACGCTAAACTGGTAGTACATTATTTAATCATTGTTATTATACTAAATTGAAATGTAATTACATGGGTCGCAAAAACAACTTTGGTATCCTAAGTTGTTTCGATAAATCTTTTCGAAAAAATCTCTAAGTATTGAATGAATTTAAAAAAGATTTGCAGCTCTGCGGTCATAAATCGGTATATTTAACTCATCCGTTAACAGGAAGACATGTTTTGATTACTTGAAAGAAAACGATTACCAGGCCTTCGCAAAATACTGAGATTGCATTAAAGGCGACCATTATATAAAATCTACTGTATTTTGTTACATAGAAATATAATGCCCCACAAATTGAGTTTCCATTCTACGGTAATCATTTCAGATAATTTATTTATCTCTTGACAAACGTTTTTTATCAGTAAACCAAATCAAAGGTCAGATATATGCTATTTCACTGTATTTTGAGATATACTTGGGAAGGTTGCTGTAGATATTGCTTTCACCAAATGAAGCTCGCCATAAAATTAATAAAAAACTAAACACTTCCGCAGCTCTACATTGGCATTCTTTTAGTTTCACTACTTGGAGCTTAAAAGAAAGAGTTAAATCTTTGGTAATACATCTTTGAACAATTTCAGCTCGCTAATCATATTACACATGAGTTCCACCACAATTCTAAACCTATTAGACAATAAAAAATAAATTTTGTTACAGTACATCGCTCATCTGATTTAATCTAAGATTGTTTGGGTTATAATATACAGTCGGAAAAGATTTTTACGCACGAACAATTACAAACCGGATAATTGAAAAGTATAGAAAAAAATACTATTTAGTGATAAGCAACTGAACATTAAAATTAAAATCATCCTGTGAATACCACCTGTGTGTTGAAAAAAAGTTTTTCATAAAAAGAAAAAATCTGTAAGGCAACAACACAAACAGTTCAGGTAAAGTTTTCACCTACATATTTTACTTCACGCCATTCGCTTCATTCCCTCTTAAATAATTTAGCACCACACAATAGAACAAATAATTTTTCAAAAATATAAATAAAAAAAATCTGGTAAGAAAGGTACACAACCTCTATATATAGATTAGAGTTTATAAAAAAATTTAAAATTCACCCCAATACCTAGATCAATTTGTGTATTATAAATACGTATTTTGACTACAAGATAGTCATCATCAGTTTAAATTAGCTTGTCGTAATTTACTCTTTGACAATAAGAAATAGATAGAAAATCGAAATCAATAGACAAAAATAAAAATAAATAAAAAATTAAACAAAATAAATTAAAATATAATAACTTTTAATGAAATTACTCTTGTTAAAATTACTTTCATTCAATTTACTCTTGTAAACATCACACTTATTAAAATTACTCTTATATTGTCTCGGGATATGTGATTCGTTGCTAATTTGGTGACAGTTGCAAATTTGGCGAAACTGTAACATAAGAGTAATTTTAATAAGAGATAGGAGTGATGTTACGAACAGTAAATTGAATTAAAGTAATTAGCGTTTACTTACTTTGACTTTTAGGTAATAAGTCTGAACATTGATAACATTTTTTGACATCAAATGCTTGATATGAAAAATCATACACATCTAGGAATGGGGATCGAATCCACGACCTCTGACATGCTAGATCAATGCTCTACCAACTGAGCTACCTTAGATGTTATGGTAGTGCAATGCATATATCTTTCACAATCATTTTTGATGCCATTGTATTATTAATTTTGTTTATTTATTATATCAAGCATTTGATGTCAAAAAATGTTAACAAGGTTCAGACATATTACTTAAATGTCAAAGTAAACGCTAGTCACTTCCGTTGGTATAATATAACCGAAAGGCAACCATACTTACAATGGAAATAAATTGACGCTAGTTTACAAAAAACAATTTAAAATATGTTAATAGTAAATAAACACATTTAATAATACAATGGCATCAAAAATGATAGTGAAAGATCACATGCATAGCACTACCATAACATATAAGGTAGCTCAGTTGGTAGAGCATTGATCTAGAATGCCAGAGGTTGTGGGTTCGATTCCCATCCCTAGATGTGTATGATTTTTCATATCAAGCATTTGATGTCAAAAAATGTTCTGAATGAAAGTAATTTCAACAATAGTAATTTTAATAAAAATTACTAAATTTTAATTTATTTTGTTAAATTTTTAATTTATTTTTATTTTTGTCTATTAATTTCGACTTTCTATCTATTTCTAATTGCCAAAAAGAGTAAATTACGACTAGCTGTACTCCCTCTAAACCCCCCTTTCTCTTGTCGATTCTTATCATGCTAACCATAAAAATGCATTGTCGTTGGACCAACATGTAAAAATTCAAGTCCGTAGGATAAGAGGAAATGGTTCTAATTCAGCTTACCAGATTTGACCCGAACATACATACATACATACACACATACATTGCAATTTAAAAAAAAGCTTGTAATAAAAAAGTTATTGTTACGAAAATTTAAAATATTTGTTTTGTTTAATAATTATAATGGATTTTCGTCACGTATCGGTCCATTCAATACAAAAGCTATTTTAATTATCAAACATATCTTATGGTTTAATATCAAACATTAGATATCTTATGTTTTGAATATAGAGGTGAAGGTAAAATTCTATTAAAAAGTTACCAGTTTGTTGTTTGTCTCTGCTTTTATCATAAGAATCATAATAATAAGAATTATACCAAACAATTTCTTATACAATAAATTACGATGGATATTTTTATACACTTACACTTGAAGTTTTCAATTGTATCCATTGGTTTGTTGGTTGTATAAAAGATAAAACAAATAAGAAATTTTGTTTTGGAGTTTACTCCTTAAGAATCGATTTCAATTTGAAGCCCCCGTTTCGACCATTTGATGGGTCAAGTGTTAAAAAATTCGAAAAAACAAATTTTCTACAACTTTTCTCTTTATGTATTTTTTTATTTTTCCAATGTTAAGGATGATATGCCAAATTTTGTGTTTCCCCCTTCCTCTAAAGCTCCCTTTCCCCTTATATATTTATAAATTTTACAGATGGTGATTTTCAACATCTACTAGGATCGATGGACATCTGAAGAAATTTTTGCAAAAAATTTTGAAGTCAGTCCAAGACCAATAGCTCTATTTCCTTTTAGGAAATTCGCTAAAAAGCGTTACATTTTTTTTTACAAGCTAACAGTTTATACGCTATGATATTCACTTTGATTTTATGATGTTTTACAATATTTTCAGATTCATTTTACTTTATAAATTTTTCTTTTTCGTAGGTCATTAATACAGTACAACGATGTGATAATGTGATAACAATAAAACAAATATTTCAGATTTTCATAACAATAGTTTTATTTTGACTTGTTTTGGAACACAGTTCCTTCATCAGAAATTATGTGATGATTATCATATATTTTCTTGTCGGGGTATCTTGGCTCTCTTTTTAGTTTCTTTAAAAAGGAGCACTATCGAATCTACTACAGATTCTAATACTCGAAACAAAAACAAAAAAAACAACAAAATACTTAATTTTCGTCAACAATTTTTTTATTATTGATAACTTAGTTATATTTAACAATACTAATTTTTATTCACAACACAACAGCGGTAATTTCAAACCGCATTACTGTTCCTAACTGAATTTAAGAACTGGCTCTTGGATTGGTAGAATCGTGCCTTTATTTATTGTAAAAATATAAACATGTTCAAACGAATAACAAAAAAACATAGTTTTTTTCAAAACATATTTTGTAACATTCTAGCTTACCAATCCAATATTTGTGTAAACTACAACATAATATTCTGTTCGTAACTTGCTTGTGTGAATTTGGTTACATAAAAAAAATATTTACTTATTTACAACATTTTAACTGTTATGTATAAAAATTATTTTAATTTGTGTAAATAAATTATATATATTTTTTTTTCCAAAAATAATAATTTTTAACTTTGATTTTATAAAAAATTTAAAATCAATATTCAATAATTATTTGATTAATTATTCTTTGTTTTGCATTACTTGATTTAAAAAAAAAAAAACTTTTTAAAGATTAAAAAAATGAATAAATCAACCAAGATCTTATTGTTCTCTTTTTAGCAATTAGAATTGTGCGTTGAGGCCTCAAAAATTATTTCACTAATTTTCATTACAACATTCTGATCAAGGAACTGTATTCCAAAACTAGTCAAAATAGATTTATATTGTTACGAAAATCTTTAATAATCATTTTATTTAATAATTATAATGGATTTTCGTCAATTAACGACCCGTTCAAAATGATGTGATCACAGTTTATAAATTACATCTTTCAAAAAATTTGTCATTTACTATTTTCTGACATGTCGGTGTTCAACGAATTTTCATCAAAATATGTCTGTTAAAAGTAAAATGAAATCTACATATTTATTTGTAAAAAAGCTGCATTTTACAACTGTTAAGTATCTTAAGGGGGAAGGTGCTTGGTTTTAAGTTCTCTCTGTTGACTTTTCAATAATATTTTCTCATACATTACTTTTTGAAAAGTTTTTCACACCTCTTTCAGGTTTGATGGTGTTGATTTACGATATGATGAGTTAAACTACATATACTCTCTTTACATACCGCATATTATACGTCGAATTTCTACGGTACCGACTAAAAATTTATGCATCATATATAAATTTGATTGAATGAAATTGGTTTTTTTATAAGTTTGTTTTTAAGTTATCTGGGAATAAGTTATTAAGTATGCTTTTGGGATTTTTTATGTACCTTCGAGAAAAGAAATTTGTAATACTTAAGGTATTAAAAGAAATGTTTCATACAGAATGATTGATACTCCAGGATGAAAAGTGGGATTATCGTAGTCAAATTTTTACCATCCTGAACCATATAGTTTTTATTTATAAATATATAAATATATTTCAAAACATATTTCCACATTTTTATTTTTGTCCTATTTTTTATTGATTTATTTATTATTTAAATTCTTTAAATGTTTCATTATAGCCGTTTTCGGACGGCTATAACGTTTCCTGATGGCTAGATCTTTAATATAATTAATAGTTTCTATATAAACACCTGCATTAACAAAATTTTGGAAATAAGTTATTTATCATTAAATTTATAATACGAAAAAATCCAGATTATAGATTAATCTATAATCGAAAGTAGTATGAATATTTTAATTAAAATAAACAAAATGTTTTAGTTCAAACTAAAAATATTTTGTAGTTTTGTAATTTTATGACAGTAGTGTATAACGTCAACTCATATACTCAATTCATGTATGTAGTTTTCAAACATATGTAAAACTTTTAAAAATATATTTATAAACCGTTTGTCTTGAACAGAAAAACATTTAAACTTTCAATACATAAATGTAAAAAGTCTAAATTCAATAACGAGTACTTTTCATCATGTTCATGTTTGAAAAATACGTTTTTAAATGAACAAATTTTATTCGAATGTTAGAAATTTTAAATGTATTTCAATTTAAAATGATTTTATTTAAACAAATAGGAAATACATGGATTTTGATTAATGACTTTATCAATAGATGTTTTTTGAAAAATATTGTATAATAAAAAAAAATTCGTTACGCAGGAGCTGCTTCAACTTAGCGAATTTCCTTAAAATACATAAATCACTTTCTAGCGATCACAATTTTAGTCTGATCAAATTGAAATGTCGTATATGATTTTAGTATTTGCATGACCAATTTTATTAATAAATGACATACGTCAATTGAAAAGGAGGGCATAAAGAAAGAAAAAAACACAAAATATAAAATATCTCTCTTAATATTAGAACATTCGAAAAATACGTAAGGAATAAAGCTGTAGAAAATCAAATGTGCTACAATTTATCACCTTATAATTTTTGCTCAAACAAATGTGTACGGAGATATTAAGGAATTTAATTTTCAATTTTAAACCGTCAATATTTCTGTAAATATTAGTGTAAGAGAAAAAATGATTAAAAACAAAATTACAGTAAAACTTAATAGCTACAACTTTATTTCCTATAAATTTTTAAATTTTTCAAATATTAAGGGAGATATGTCAAATTTTGTGTTTCCCTCTCCCTTTATACCCCTCTTTCCCCTTTGTCCGATTTTACCCATTAACGAACTTGACCTTTTGAATACCAAAAGCGCCTCAAATATCAAATTTCATTCCAATAAAATGAAAACTGTGACCGCTAGAGTGATAACAGACACATATATATACGTATATATATATATATATATATATATATATATATATATATATATATATATATATATGTCCATAGATATAATTTTACAGATGGTGGTTTTTGACATCTACTAGGTAGGTTCGATGGACATTTGAAGAAATTTTTGCGAAATTTTGATTTCGGTACGGGACCAATAGCTATAATATGTGACTCATATATTTTATTAATTAACTTCATAATTTTATTTTTAAAGTTTTATTTATATTTATTTTTTAACGGAAACGCTCCAACCACCAATTGGAACACCGAGCATTAACTTATATCTTCATATATAATCCTTGGTGTGTTTGTTAGAAAGCGTGTAGTCAAGTTATTAATCAATTTTATAATTTGATGGTATGGGAAGCAAAATAATATTAGCGGAAGCGTTGGGAAAAATTAAAAAAGTTGATCGATTCCAAAAGGGGCTCTCTTTATTCAATGCCGGGGAATAAAAGAGTGGTTTTCCACGAGCAACGCTGGGAAATTTAGCTAGTACAAATATATATATTATATATAAGAAAGTTGTAAATCTTTTTTGAATATTTTGCAAAAAATAGTTTTAAAAAGTTCGTTCGTTCAACCGCCTTACAACTGACCTCAAAATAATTTTTTTGCAATGTTGATCGAAAATTGGGTATAAAATGAAGCACACACTCACACTCGAATCGTCACTTGAAAACACTCTATTGGAAAATGAAATATAAAATATTTAATTACTATCAACAAATATCAATCAAATCAGAAATGTAAGCTATGTAGTAGTTAATTAGTGATAATCTGTATATAATATGAATTAATTAATGAATCGACAATGACATATATAAGTATTAATTTACGAAAATTATGCTTTATATGCACGGGAGAGCGTTAGCCCAAGTTCGAGTTCGAGTATGTTATATAATATCAATATATGACCAAAAAAACCGAAACTCCACACTTTTTAATTGTTTGTTCATTAATTTAAAAGAAAGTGGAAAATATAAATCAAAATTTTGAAATTATTTTCAAACATAGACTGTACACAGTATAGGTGACTGTACTTGTTCATTAACATGTACTTGTTCATTAAGTGCTTGTTCATTAACATAAACAATAAGCGTTTTATGAACTCCTGTTATATGACACATTGACGTGTTATTTGCAAGTAACGGTTCACGTATTCTTAAATGAGACAAAAGCATGTCGAATATTTACTTCAAAGAAAAAAGGTGTACCGAAAAATCGGTTGGAAATAATGCATAGATTTTCGTTTACTCGCCGAATGGTATCGTCTTGGAGATATTCGGGTAGAAATTATTGCAATTTTGCACCTAGTGTTATTTTCTGAATTATTATTACAAAAAAATTGAAATTGCTATAAGGTCGGTTATTTTTACAAAGTAAATTAAAAACAAGTAATGTAACAACTAACTGAGTTAATTGTTTGAATACTCAGTATATACTGACTTGTATATCAATGATTTAATTGTTAACAATTCTGTGTATTCGAATTGTTAACAATTCGCTTTTCAAGGAACATTTAATCACAAATTATGAGAAAACTATTGAGTTTATGAAAACAATTTTCAATCAAAGGTTGTCTATTTTAAAATGAAGACGATTTTTGTTTACAATTTTTTTTTTCTATCTCTTACGGTTTCAAAGTTGTATATCCCCCCTCCCCACTAACGAAGGGAAACACGTTCCGCTTTTGCCCATTTACGAACTTGACCTTACTTTTTGCTCCAGAACAAAAAAATTTCACCTTGTTATCTCTTTTCGCTCTTGAGTTATCGGGTTCACGGACAGACGGGCGGACATGCGGAAATGGCCGAATTTGACCATTTTATGAACATCTATACCATGCATTTATGTCAAGGATTAATATATATTAATATATATTTCTTATTCTGGGTATAAGAATAGTAAACGAGATGTTTTGTATGTAATATACCTTGCATAATATACCTCTACTGGGTGCACCAATAGTATATGAGATGTTAAGTATCTACATATGTCCGTCTTCGTTCGACTATGAATAGTATATCATTTGCTTTTTGAGCACACATTATGAGAAAACTATTGAGATTAAAAAACAAAATTTTAAAGATTTTTGTTAACACATTTTTTTTCTATCTCTTACGGTTTCAAAGATGTAATTTTCCCCTTTGGCGGGCGGGAAACACGTTCCGATTATGCCAATTACCGATTTTGACCTTATTTTTTGTCCTCGAACACACAAACAAATTTAAGCTCTCGTTATCTATTTTTATTCTTGAGTTATCGTCTCCACAGACTGGCGGAGATGCAGAAATGGCCGAAGTAGGCCATTTTATGAGCACCCATTCCAAGCATTTATGTCAAGGATTAATATTTTCAAGCGTTACAAAGTCGGGATTAAACTTAATATACCTTGTATATTATTTACATAAACTAGGTATAAAAATGATTAAGCAATTTGACAAAATAACTCACTGAAAAATTCCTGACATTTTACCATAAGTAAGTGTTCAAGAAAGATCCAAGTTCTACTTTGTTGTATTTTACGTGGCAAGCTCCTAGATAAAGTGTAAGATTAAATTCAAAAAAATTCGTTGGGTACAGCTTAAAACCGAATACTTTATTGTTTTCGATGATTAAAATTATTAGTAGAATTTTAACCTTTAATGTGAAATTCTCTAAACAATCAATTTGTCGCTTTTTTTTCGGGATGCTCGACCTTTGTATAAATATATTATATATATATATGCGTTTTTCTGAATGATTTCATAGAAAAGTTGTTTGTTTTTACTTTTTTCAAAGATTTTTCCATCTGGCACCATTTAAGAGATAAGTTATGCGAAGGCGCTCGGGTGCTTTGAACTGGGAGGTTGCGAGTACAAACCCCGGCTTCAGCAGTTCATCAATTAAAATTATTGGGGCGTTTATTTGACTAAGCTGTCGGTGTATAGACAAGAACGAGTAACTGGCTATTCTCATGAAGGTTTTCATCAGTTTCCCTTCACGACCTCCTGATGGATATCGGCATCAAAGTCGGCTACAACCTACCAATTTCAAATCTGTAAACAAATTCCTTGTTCTCCACTCACATATAAAAATGAATCGTTAAGGTGGCCTCTGTTATAGGTTATGGAGTCTCAGAAACGGAGGTAAAACCCAATTATAATTATTTATTATTTCTTATAAAAGGAAGGTTTTGAGAACAACTACCACGTGACATGAATGTATGGAACGAAAAATTAATTAACAGAAGAATTTGTTACCATCCGATGAAAACAGATTCAGTATCAAATATACAAACTTTTACATTCATTATATTAGTCGGATATTGTGAAACGTTTTAAAACAAAGGATATGTTTCCTCTTTTTTATATTTTTGTTTTTGGTTAGGGTAAATGATTTTCAAATCATATATGGAAATGTTGTTTAACTGTCTATCAACTTGTCAATATGAAAATTACATTTTTATTCATTAAATATTACCTATGTATATCTCGTATCGTACATTTTGACGCTGTCTGTGCTTGCTTTATGACCTTCTGACCAAAATATAATGGTATTTATTTATTTAAAATAAAATTATTTGGTCATTTGCATTATATGAACTTAAAATTCCATTTAGAGCTCTTAAGTAGGCTACAAACGCGGAACATTGTGCAGCAACATTGAACTCCGCCTACAAAATATTTTGCCTACAGATGTGCAACCAAAATTGGGAACATTACTTAATTACTTTATTACTCTATCTGAAAAATTCAATCACTTGTCATCTTGTCTCTATCTATCTCATTTAATTTGTAGTTTATTTATCTATTAGTTTATTTGTATGTATCTCTATAGTTTTTTCAAGTTTGTTGTGTGACATTTTTTGTCACATTTTTTTTGACAATATATGTAATAAAACATAAAAATATATTAGGAAAAGATAAAATTTTAGATAATATGTTGCAAATATCGCTACACACGAGCAACTTGTACAGCAACATTAAACTGCTCCCACAAAATATCAAATAATTTTGATTTTTACAGTAACCAGATCAAGGACATGTAATTTTGTACTGCAACAGTTATACAGACTAGCAACCTACTACAGAACAATCGCTTGTCCTTTCCTGCAAAGATTGCACGTCTGTGGTCCCTATTAGAACTCTAAACCTATTTTGAAATAATTGTGTTTACTTAGCAAAGTACCTACGATGCATCTTTCCATTAAATTATGTTCTTATAAGATAAAGGAAGGAATGATTTACTTTAGTGACCAATTTTCTTTTATATAGGTCACAATTCTGGCTTTATTCAGAAGTTTATTTGTAGTCACTAAATATTTTTTAACTCCAATATAAATATTATAATTTTGGAAAGCGGCGTCACTATTTTTCTTTTTCCTATAGCTTTACAACCATGCCTTACAATAAGAAATTGTAAGGTCTACGCAAAATAAAATGAATTGATTTACTCTGTTTAAATTATTTCAATTGGTAAATAAAAAACGGTCACCACTTTGAAACGGAACATTTCATCAAATTATTTTTCTCAAATTGCGTCTTTGCGTAATAAAACTTTGCGCGAAGTTTCTCGTTTGGTTTAACCGTTCTGCAGAAAAAGATGATTGGTCATTTTTTGTTTGTTTGGGTATGTTGAATCCAAAAATGCATAACCAGGTACGTAGAACCAAAATGACATACAAACATTCAGATTTTATATACTCGTATATTATTTCACCTTCAAGAATACGCTATTTTCTTTTTGCGAAGTACATGTTAAATCATGTTTAATCACCGTAGGTAAAAGTTTTTGTTAGATAGACTTAAACAATATAGCCTGCTAGGTAATATAAAAAGTAGTTAAATTAAATACTGATATGAAAAAATTAACTCGTCAACCAGGAATCGAACCTCGGCCCTCTGGATAACTAGTCCAGTATGCTTCCGCTACACCAAAGACGATTGTGACGTAATAGCCAACTTTTTCATATTATTCTAATTTTTTATTTATTTAGAAAGTATTACTTCTGTTGAAGTGATTTATTTATTTAATATTTGTTTATTTGTGTATACTTTCGCGTCAACATAACGATGTTTGTCCAAATACCTTTCGGTTACGTATGACAAACTGTAGAAGACTTTAGCGTATACTCCAACAAATTTCATTGACAATTTTTAATTAAATTAAATACTGATATGAAAAAATTAACTCAGTATTTAATTTTATTAAAAATTGACAATGAAATTTGTCGGAGTATACGCTAAAGTCTTCTACAGTTTGTCATACGTAACCGAAAGGAATTTGGACAAACATCATTATGTTGACGCGAAAGTATACACAAATAAACAAATATTAAATAAATAAAAAGTAGTATTAATAATAATAATAATGATATAAACTAAAATGTACAATCTGACGTTTCATTTCACAGCTGAACGATGTTTAGCTGTTTTACATAACAGAGTTGTTATGTAAAACAATTATCTATTTTGTAAAATGTCGGATTCGACAATCCATCTACGACGTATATAATAAGAAATATATGTTAACTGGAAAATTTCATTGAAAAAGTTTTTCGTGGACGCCACACAAACCATTTAATACAACATCAATTGATCTGGATGATTTGATAAATTGCATAACATATCCATACCTAAAAGATATTCCGCAAACTTAAAAAGCATAAAAAGCAGGTGTGTTTTAAATTTAAGGTAAAAGAAAAGTAAAAATTGAAACACACACTACCTACTGTGCTACAAAAAACAATAACGCTTTGTAAACCTCACACTCCGAATACCATCATACATTAGATGAGGATAACATCGGAGCTTTTTTCCGTCTTGGAAAAAAAATTGATAAAAGAAATCACATGGGTGTATTTAACGTTGTACTACAGGAAGAAAAAAAATAAATATATGAAAATATGTCTGTGAATGTCTAACCAACCATCAAGTTTACTTAAAAATATTTTTATAAAATGGAAAACAATAATTTATAAAAATGAGTGTTAAAAAATATAAGAAGATTTGTATCTCCTTTGAGTTTTAAATCATATTTTAAGGTTATGTGTGTGTGAGTGTGTGTTGTTGCGATGTTGGTTCAATGTGTAGCATAACCTACAATGTAACGGAAAACTTCTCTAGTATGACGCATGGGTAATAAATTATAATCGTCATATATTTTATTTTCAAATGTCTTCTTCCAATACGTACATGTAGGGAATACCCTAAACGCAAGACTAAAAAACGTATGAAAATTGAATTTTACTTGTTTATTTTGTCATTACTTTTCATTTAATATAAAAAAAACCGAAAACTATATTTGTTTATCTAAAAAAGTGGTATTCATATTCATAAATCTAGAAATTGTAACATTATCGATGATTTTCATAAAATACTATATATATATATATATATATTTCTAGATTCATAAATCTAGAAATTGTAACATTATCGATGATTTTCATAAAATACTATATATATATATATATATAGTATTTTATGAAAATCATCGATAATGTTACAATTTCTAGATTTATGAATATGAATACCACTTTTTTAGATAAACAAATATAGTTTTCGGTTTTTTTTATATTAAATGAAAAGTAATGACAAAATAAACAAGTAAAATTCAATTTTCATACGTTTTTTAGTCTTGCGTTTAGGGTATTATATATATACCTTAACATAATCGTGGAAGCTTTTAAAAAAAAAAAGCTTTTCGACTAGCCAGAATCATATTCTTCACGTTTTTTTTTAATATCAAATTGAGAAAAACAATAATTGTTTGTACAGTATTTCGGAATTGTTTTTTTCTCCAAATAATAATAATAAGTCATTTATTGGTTCTTTTTTCCACAGTTCAAAGATCATACAGAATCGGTCAAGTTTCATAAAAAAAAGAAATGGACATGATCAGATAGGATGCGTTTATGGTCGCCTTTTTGTATTGATATATCCTGGTATTTTCCAAACAGTCTATGGGGAAACCATAAAAAACCATAGACAGGATAGAGAATTGAGGATATAGGAATACAATATTTATTTTAAAAATGCATCCAGACCAATTTAAGATATGTGCAGGATTTGTCGATTGATAAAAATTTATTTAAGATTTTTATCCAGGCTAAACAGCGCAGAAGTGTTAATGTGTAACAAAATTAAAAATTCGTATCAAGACTGAGACATTTCAAGTTTTTAAAATAAAGTTTAAAATTGTATCCTGTTGGAAAGAAAATGTCCAAGCTAAAGTTGGATGCATATTTGTACAGTGCTTTGATTAAAGGCTTCAATAGTCCAATTTTTTTTCGGTCAGATCCCATTATTTTAATAGGGTGCACAAAATATCTTATTCCGCTACAAAAAAAGCACAGTTTCGGATCTTAAAAGCACTGTACAAATTTTCATACAATATCGCCTCTCGGCTTCGAAAAAAATATGGACAACTTCTTTTGAATTCTTTTTTAATATTTTTTTTCTCTTGATTTTGCGCATTTTCTTTTGATTTTCGCAACTGACTTGAAGTGTTCCTATTATTTTTCGCTGAACTTATTGAAACATCTTGAAATGTTATTGAGAAAGCTCAAAACTTATTTTACATCAATTATCAATTTTCAATAATGCTTAAGACTAATAATAAAAAAAGTTGCGCATGATAATCTACTTAAAATAAACTAACGTACACTCACTCAGCTGCATATTATTCGATATTTTAAAACGACCACCAATCATTTACATAAATTAATACCCTTCAATTGACTCGTTGACTGTAATTGGAGTTAATTTATTTATTTAATATTTTCAAATATTAATAAAAAAATTGGTATTTAATTTTAGTTTTTGCTATTTAATATTTTTTACTTTGTTCATAAACAATTTTTTTTTTATTCAACAAAAACATAAAAGTTTAAACCCAATCAAATGGTAAAACCGAAACAATATAATGCATAAACAATCAGTTTTGTTTTATATGTTTTATATATTCGTTTGTTGGCACAATGTCCTCACATATAAACCACTACCACATGGGCACAAATATATAACACCTATAAACACCTCTATTCCTATTACCAATCATACCCAGTTCGATGCACGTATAGCTAGCCCAATAAAAATACTTTCAATATATTTATTCAAAATTTACATACAACGTTCATGTATACGCTAGTAAAGTATTTTTGGCGGGCGACATCCCATGTTTGTTATTTTAAATTTTGGTTCCGTCAAAACCTTAGTGTCGTATATCACAAATTCGTTTTAATTATTGAATAAAAATATATATAATAATAAATATATACTTTTATTAATTATTTTATTTTATTAGTTGAATAAAATGGGAAAAAAACAATCAAATCGAAAGTGTTGTGTTCTTGATTGTGAAAATACACCAACTTTTTTATGTAAGCAATCAGAAAAACATTTTGATAATAAGTAGATGATATTTTTTTATTTCTTGTAGTTGATATTTGTTTTGAACAAACCTCAATTACAACATTATCATAATAAGTATTATTTTTTGAGCTATTTTGGCCTGGTGTTTCTCTTAAAACTGTACCAAAAATTCGCCGAGAATCATTGACATCAATCTCTTCATACACATTAGAAACGTGAAAACTAGTAAATAATTTTCTACCTTTAGAAATACTTATTGTTTTAAACATATCGAATTGCACTTCTTGAAAGCCGCTCATAAATTTTTGTACGGACCTTGTATGTAATTATTCCTTTATCGTTAAAATTAAAGTTGACATTTTACATATATATCCGTATGTTTACTAGTTTTGACAGAAACAAAATTTTTCAATTAAAAGCACGAGACCAACTCAGTAAAATCTGAAGCTGGTAAATTAGGCTCCAAAATTATAATTTGTAATACAACAGATACGGATTAAAACCGCTAAAGTAAAAACTAAGAAAAACATGGATTCTAAGCGCAGGGAGGTTAGTACCCAAATATTTTACCACACTATTTTCGAAGGGAATTTTGAAATTTTGTTTAATGGTTTTGTGCTTAAACTGTTGAATTGAATACCTCACTTTTAGAAACAAACTGAATTGAAATTAGAAATTGATGTATATAAATAACAAGAAACGATTAATTCGTAAATTTCTCAGAGAAGATAGTGTAGATAATACTAAAAATATTTCCTCCGAAACAAAAACAATTTAATAGGCTGCGTCAACTTCACGAATTTCCTTAGAATACATAAATCACTCTCTAGCGGTCACAATTTTAGTCGGATCAAAATGAAATGTTGTTCAAAATTAAATGTTTATGAGGAGTAAAGTTGTAGAAAATCATGTTTGCGATAATTGCCTAATAATTTTTTTCAAAGTCTAATGTGTACAGAGATTTTAAGGATTTTAATCTTAATTTGTAAATATTTCTCTAAATATTAGTGTAACAGAAAAAATGAAAAGTAACACAATTACTTTCCAATATTAAGGGAGATATACCTAATTTTGTTTCCTAATCCCTCTCAACCACACTTTTCCGTTGTCCGATTTTGCTCACTAACGAACTTGACGTTTCAAATACCAAAAGCATATTACATACCAAATTTAATTAAAATCGGACTCAAATTGTAGCTGCTAGAGAGTTCACAGACACATAAACTTAAATATATATATTTTTTTTTTCTTCTTTCTTTCTCTCCTTTCGAGTTGGCCGATTCTACTCATTACCAAATGGCCTTTCAAATACCAAAAACATATCAAATATGAAATTTTATTTTCATCATAAAATTGTGCCCACTAGAGAGTCTACAAAGTTTGTAAGATTTTAGTCAAAACGTAACATGCCTATTATGTATATATTTTCATATTTTCATCTTGTGTGTAGACTAGGAATTTGTAGGTTGTGCGGCTGCAGTCGACTCTCATAGGAACTATCCCGATGTTCATTGGGAGTTCGTGAAGTAAACTGCAGAAAACCGTTACAAGCATAGGCAGTTACTTCATTCTTGTCCATACGCCGATAGTTTAGTCAATTAACCGCCCCTTTTTTTTATAATTGACAAACTTTTGATGATGGGATTTGAACCCATAACAAGTGCGACTACTTGACCGGCCTTGATTTGATATAGGTGAATGATCAGGTGGTAGAGGATATAAATAGATTTGAAAGTTTAAGGTTTTATATTATCATCCAATAATTTGGCAATCCTATTAACTTGAGTAAATTACAATCAGAAATGCATTATATTTAAAATGCCCAATATAACGTTCACTTAGAATACATTACCCGGCAAACTGTATAAAGATGCAAGACCCGTTAGAAGAACAAATCATTCTAGGTAACGTTATAATGGCCATAAGTTAAGAGCATATTACTTGTATTTGTGAGGCACCAAAAGTCAGTAGTTTTATCCTGGAAAAATAATTTTATTTCCATAGGCTGATCGTGCACTTCATTAAACTGAGTTCAAATATTACTTTTTAAATTTATATATAGTATTTTAAAAATAAGTAGCATCTGAATAGTATTTTTCAAATATATTTTATACGTACAAACAGTTAAAGCTCTTCGTTGGTATAATTAAAATTTATAAACAAGAATTTATATTTAATTAATAACCAGTATAATGTTTTGTATACAAACTTTGCTATGTATTATATTCAACTGTAAAACTTTATTGTAATACAATATAATAATAAATAAAATATATAAAATGATTAAAACTAATTTCGGTCATTTTCCAAAAAATATGGGAGAAAGTTATTTTTGTTTGGAAACTTGATATTAGTAGTAAGGCTCATAGTTTAGATATTTTAGAAAACTGTTTTATTCCCGATTATCTCCGCTTTTCCTACAAAGATTATGTTCTGCAAAGATTTCAAATAATCGGATTTCACTTTGAACCACATTGAGACTATGGGTGATAGAAAAATGTGTAGTGTGTTATCAATATTGGTTCAAAATTGTGGAAGTAGCTGATAGAAAACAAAGACTTTAGGCTCCGATACGTTTCTCAAAAGAAAAAAATTTTTTTTTTTGCGGATAATATTTTTGGTAAATTAGCGAAAAAATCTAAGGGACAGTAATACCAAAAATGTTGCTTGATCTTTCAGAAGAAAAACATTTCAAAGTTTCTGTTAGGTATGGTAATTTGTACTTTTTTAAAATGTTATATTTATAGACTTTTTTATTGCAATTTACTCGAAATTACAAATCAGCGAAGGTAGATTATATATTATTCTGATTTAAGTACATAGTAACAACGATTATTTGTTAGCATTTTAAGAATGTACGAGCGCTGATGTATAGTCCATTTATAAAAGTATACAAAATCTTATAATCATACATTCATAAAAGTTCACAATAATGTTTATTATTTTTTGTCGTAAGTTCAAATTAAAATTTAATTAAGGCTCGTCTTACCGAGCCTAACAAAAAAGATTTTTAAGAAAAATACCTAAGATTTCGGGTAATTAAGCTACCGCCGACTGAAATAAAATTTACCGAAATCTCAGTTGCTTTCTTAAATATATATTTTTTTGGCCCGTCATTCCGAAATTTTATTGAATCAATCTCTTTATTAATATTTCTATTTTCTTTGCGTTTTTTTAATTCGTCTTATTTCATTCCAAGTGAAAATTATTAAAATATGTTAAAATATGTGGAAAAATATGGGTTTCTCCATAAGGACAATGCAGTAAAACTCGACCTTAAACATTAAATAATTAATTCAAGACCTCCGTTACTCCACCTGAAACTTTTATAATTGATTTATGTGCACTTCAACAACACGTAAACAAAAACTCAAGCTTTAATGTTTTTGAAGCTTCAGTGCTCGTATATTCTTAAACAAACATTTAGAGCCCAAGTTTTGATCTTCAGAGAAAATAACAAACCCGACTACTATTAAAAATCCCCTAAGAGCCCGTAGAAAATAAAAATTTAAATTAAAAATGATTTTGTTAGATGAACTGTACTTTACTGGAAATCGTGAAAAATATACACATAAATATATATGCAGAAACATGACTATATTTTTAGCTCATGTGTATTGTTTAATTTTAATCACAATCAGTGGCGTTTTTCACACGAAAATTTGTGTATTAATTAGTAACAGAATAAATGTGACTAATATTTTAACACGCTATTTTTTAAGTTTACTAGTATTTCTGTAGCTATTGATCTACTAAAAATGTTTGTAAACCAATTTAGGAAGTCAATTTTCACACACTCCAAATTGTCACCTCGATTATTGAAAATCTGCAAATACATCCAAATCTTATGACCATACAAATATATGGTGACCAAAATTTTTCTGTAAAGACAGTGAACTTTTAATGCAATTCCAATTTTATGGGGGGGGGGGTTATTAGTTTGTGATACAAGCTTCAATTTAATATGAATTGGAGACTTAGAAAATTTAAAAAGTCAAACCAGGAAGGAATCAATTTGCTATTTAATAAGGTTTTTGTTTTGTGTTTTGTTTTATATCTCGTGATATAAAACTTTGACTTCACTTTCGGTTTAATTCGGTTTAATATATTTTTATTATAAAAACCAATAGAATACGGTAAAATAAAGCTTAATTAATTATAGATAATAATTGTTGATCATTTATAATTTATACCTATAAAAAGCCTTGAAAAATTTCCAAAACGACGTAAGTAGTAAGTAACAGACTAAATGAGCCAGACCATGACCAAGACTGAATACGCAAGACCAAGACCAAGACTACAAGTATTTTAGCAAGACCAAGACCAAGACTGAATACGCAAAACCAAGACCAACACCATGACTACAAGTATTTGAGCAAGACCAAGGCCCAGACCAGACAAGCAAGACTGAGACCGATACCAAGGCTGTCTTGGTCTTGGTCTTGGTCTTGCTTTGCTCATCACTATGCTAAATACATATTAAGCATTTTATTTCTTGTTTTTACAATTAAGGACGTTCAACTGCTAGATAGATAGTTCATTCAAAAAATTTCACAAAATTCACAATACAATTTAACATTTTTGGTCATAAATTAAAATTAAAATTCTTCATTTTAATTAACATTTTCGCTTCAGTATATTTATGTAACTATAAATGTTTTTACATCACGAATTTTAAAGTAGAATGTAATCTGATTAAAAACACAAATATAAAAAGGTCCAAGTTTTCAGGGGGTACTCCTTAATATAATGTTTTCACTTCAAAAAGTAGTGATATGAAACAGTGGATCAAGTTTTTTATCAAGTGTAAGAAAATGAATATAAATTTTTCCTTAGAAAATTAATGAGGGCAAAATTTATAAAAAGAAGGAAAACAATTTGTTGAAATTTATTTCATAAGTTTTCCTTTAGTATGTATTTAGTATTTTATCTCGGAAAGTTTTATTTTTGTTTCAAATATTTTAAGATCCTAAACCTTGCCAAGATAAAATATTAAATACATTGAACCTCTTTAAATCGAACCTCGATAAGTCGAAAACCTCCAAAACTCGAAAAAATTAAATCTCCAGAAATCCCTAAAAATCGACTTTTCACACTCCTTTTCTGGAAAATTAACCATTTTTCGATCGTTTGACCATATTAACTTTTGATCAGAAGTTAAAAAATAATAATATACATCCTTTTGAACAAATTTCACGGAGGGCGGCTTCCCATATGAATCCTTTATGGTCCGGGAGACCAAAGGGTTTTTCAGGATGATGAGCATCAAGCTGGTACTTTGTAAGTCACTTCGTTTTCCTCCTCAATGTTCAACGGCTTCCAGAAAATTTCGATACCGTTTTCCAAAATTTTATAATTAAAAAATTTGGGCGTCTTGACAAAACAAAACTACTTACAAAGTACCAGCTTGATGCTCATCATCCTGAAAAACCCTTTGGTTTTCCGGACTATTAGTTATTCACGTTATACGCGATGAAACAATTTCCTAAAAATTGATTCAACCTAACAGATGAAAAAATGTCTGTAGCGGCCATAACTTTCCTACGATCAGTAAATAGCTTGCGATATTGGGACAGGTTTCATTTTAATAAGACTCCTTTTGTATAGATAAAAAAGAGAGGAACTATGGAATTCTTAGATACAAATAATTGTTCACTATTTCGAGGGCATGATCATTAAATTTATAAAACTTATTTTGACAAAATGGAAACCCGACTTCAAAAATCAAATATTCTATAACAAAAAATGCACTAAAAAGTAAAAAAATAATTGCATATTCTTGTACCCATTTTAGTTCACCTAAGCAAAAATTTTTAAATATATATGTACAATTATTGTCAGTTTTGGAGAAGGTGTCAGCATAGAGAATTTCACATAATTTTTGGACACCGCCTCCAAAAATAACAATAATTGTACATATATATTTAAAAATTTTTGCTTAGGTGAACTAAAATTGGCACAAGAATATGCAATTATTTTTTTACTTTTTAGTGCATTTTTTGTTATAGAATATTTGATTTTTGAAGTCGGGTTTCCATTTTGTCAAAATAGGTTTTATTTCTTGATTTTTAGTGACTTTGAAGTTCTATAACTGATTTTATTTGTCTAAATATGGGTAGACCTACTAAACGACCAGCTAATTTTTGTGCATTTTTGCAACAGATTTTCAGTTTTTTTTACAAGCATTTTGTTTTTTTTTACAAGCATTTTTTTTTTTTGGGGTCGGTTTTTTTTTGTAAAAAATTTGTTTGAAGTCGGTTTTTAAAAAATTTTTTTTATTTTCCCATTGTGAATGAGTTTACCCATAAAAAAAAAAAAAATTCGCAAAAATCGGTTATCACATATAAAATGAGGATTTTCCTCGATTTCCCGGGGATCCCCTCATCAGAATGCGATTTGGTGACAATGGGACCAATGGGAAACCAAACCCTTTAAAACGAAAAAAAAAATTCAAAATCGGTTCATAAATGACGGAGTTCCGAGGGGACATACATTTTTTAAAAAAAAGTACAGACGAATTGAGAACCATCCTCCTTTTTGAAGTCGGGTTAAAAAGAGATATACATACTTTCTAGTATGAGGTTAGTATGAGGTTAGTAATAATATATTTTTGTTAATTCAGCATAGCTTTCACCTAATATTACCAAACTCTGCGCATACAGGAAGCATTAATATATCAGTCAACTCGTTAAGACGGAAAAATTATTCAATAACGTTTACAAGTGCGCAAAATATCTATGGACTCAATGACTCACCCTGTAATACGCCTCTACTGACATGGAATTCTCTACTCAAATCACCATTACTCTCTATCTAAAAGCATGCGTTATCATAAAGATATTTTAGAATCCTCAACAACTTGCCATTAATCCCTTAAGAGAATAAGTTTTGCCATATCTATGAGTGACTCACCGAACCTAAAACTCGTTTGAAATCGAAAAACAGAACATACACTTATATAAAAATGTTTGAATATTTCACCACTGGCTAGTACGATATTAAAGGTTTGTTTTTATTTTTAAATTTATCACCCGTATTTATCCAATCGATCCGCGTGTGCAGAGCTATTTGTTATGTATTCAAGAATAAATATTAGATATATTTTTATCTCAATGCAGATATGTCAATATATACGTGTTGTTTTTTCAATATCTTTCAATGAATTAGAAAATAAATTTTTATAGGTAACTTCATATCCGAGTGAAGTAAGTACCTAAGTAAATTTTCAATCACAAATTTTATTACCATTTTACAGAAATTTTTGTTCATTTTGATTTTACATGTTCATGATTTGAATTCAAGTATTCTGTTTTCTGTATTGTTAAATATAAAAGTGCACTGAGCTCTAGTATCGTATTTCTGGCTTAAAAAAAAAAGAAAAAAATTCCCATTTTTTTCTCAAAAAATACCTACAATTAAAAATTTATTGAATTTATTATGATATTGATACTCGCCGAGGGTACTCAGCGAGACCTTCGTAAGGCGAGGAGCCGCAAATGGAGCTGTGTTCACTCTCGCCGAGTGTTCAGCCGGCAATACAGTTCTCGTCATTTAGTCAACGAAATTAAGTTGGTATACCTGAAAAATGACATTATTAAATTAATAATTACAGAGGAATAATTTTTTGATTAAATAATTATTATTCAAATGAGTATTGAAGGACACTAAAAGAATAAAAAAAGTATTCATAAATTTATACAGTTTTTATTTATTTTCGTGTTCTACTATTAAGATTAATGGGTACAATGAAAGTAGTTGATAGCTGAATATTTAAAAATAGCGGTTGAACGTTGAATTGAATTGAGACGAGAGGGTCCTTCGTGCTCGTGTCAAATGCATTCATCACTCGCTTTCATTGACTCGTGTTAAAAAGCGGACTTTTAATGGAGGGATGGTGAGGCTAGGCGACTCGACACAAGGCAGGCGGAGCGTTGTGAGTCCACACTCGTGCTTGCTATGTCTCGTCTTGCTTAGCCGTGTGTGTTCAGCCGGCATTAGAATATGAATAGAATTCTTTTTTTATACTCATCTATTAAACAATTCTATCCAAGATCAAATAGTAAGGTAATGCGTAAACCAAGTTAGAATTGCCTATGCATGCCTTCTGATATTCAGCAATCAAGAGAGAGAGCTACTGAGCTCAAACTTATAATATACGTTGAAACGACCGTCTGACTAAACTTATTTTATTTTGTTGCTACCGCGTTTTTCAGGTTTTAAGGTTCAACTCGAAAAGTCGAGGAAATCGAAACTGAGAAACTGTCTCTCATACTTTTAATTTAGTAGGAACGTAGATTTAATGGCGCAAATAACGGCAAATATCTGAAAATCCGAAATTTTTTACTTACAAGAAAAATATAAAATATTTACTAACGAAAATCTTGATGCTCACGTAGATATCACTAGTTTTTTCGGCAAAATGGTTAATAACAACAAAAACAATGATACTAAACAATAAAATTTATAAACGTTTGTCTCAGTATTTTATATATTAAGCTCTATCACTCAGCTCGCAATGACGAACACTGATGAAAAATTATGTTTCCTAAAAGGCACCCCATTATGTATTAAAATAGCAAAGAGCGAAGTTAGTAATTCGTTACGAAAATCCGGTTCTGAGATTATTTTTCGACTTTTTAACATTGTTCTCTGTAATAATCTATAATAATATCTTGTCTTTGAACAAAATTTTCACTAATTTTTTAAACATCTCAACACCCGTTAGAGTGGTCCAGTTGGTTAACAAACTGGGCGGTGGCTGGTTGTCAGTTTAATTAGCTAAGAAATTAGCTAAGCGGCTATGCTAGTGAAGGTTTTCTGCGGTTTCCTTCCACAAACTCCAGATGAATATCGGCATAGTTTCTATCAAAGTCGGCTGCAGTCACAAGCTACCAATTCATATAAATTCCTTGTCCTTTAGGAGTTGGTAAAAAAGGCCTAGAATGGTCTACTTGTCAGGCTTCTATACCTCCCCACTGCTACTACTACTACTACCACTAGTACACATCTCACTATAAATGCTTTCATTACAACTTAACCAAATCATTACAACAGTCACCGTTTTTGAAAAGCTCTGTAATTGAGTTGCGTAATTTTTATTTCACTATATGATTGACTAGTAGTTCATTTATATTGGATTTACGAACTTATATAAATCAGTGTAAAAAACAAATTGAAAAGCCTAAACATGATCATTTACGGCCTATAAAAAATTATTAAAAATTACGCTCAATGTATTGTAATCTAATATTAGATCATTAGATACATTAGAAAACAAAGACGAGTGGCAGTATTGATGTGCTTACAGGCTACATAGATAGATCTTGGAGTCTAAAAAGTATGGCACATCGACCCTACGGTCATTAGTCATTGTGCTCCTCCTTATACTTCAGTTTGACGAGATTCGCTTCTCCAATATGTTGGCAATAACCAGGAGCGTACTTATAAGGTCTTCCTGAAGGTTCATATATTCGGGGTGAGATGTACCAAATTTCCTGTATCTGCTGTACCCTAGAGGTTCGCAGTCAAAGATAATGTGGCTGGATGTTTCTTTCTTCTCGCCACACAATCTGCTCATAATGGACCCGTTATGGAGTCCCATTGTGTGCAGATGCTACCGCAAGGGACAATGCCCGGTACTTAATCCAGTAACCCTCCACAGTTGCATCCTGTTGTTTACAGACTAAATCAACAAAGAAATAAATGGCCACAGCAGCAATGAACTTTTCTCAACAATAAAAGTATAAATATCATTAGGACTGTATATAGTGGGCAGACTGTGAATCATTGTTCTTGTAGTAGTCTATGTAGTCTAATTTGCTTATCTTTCCAACAACCGCATAGTTCTGTAATTAAGTGCATTGTGCCTGGATCTTGTAGACTAGCACAAAGCCCTAATAAATCAACCCGATGTTTACACCTGTGTTAAAGACTTCATTTGGCATATAAAAAGTAACTTTGGTTGGCTACGTAGTCTGATGTCAGACTACGTAGAAAACCATCATACAACCTTTAAAAAAATTATAAGATAAGCAAAAAAGTGATGGTAACTATATATTACTATCGATATTTGCTTCAAATTCGTTGCTTGTAATTATAAAAATCGAAACTGTCCTTCATACATTGCTTATATGACAATATAACAAACTAAATTTCAAATTTGCCCCAGTCTTCGATCACTTATTTGTATTATATGTCATAAAACGTATTACGACTACAAAGTAGTCATCATCAGTATGAATTAGCTAATCGTCATTATCTCCGGGATATGGAATCGAAGATATGTTAGACGTTGCTAATTCGATGCGTCTTGACACCAAATTTGTCCCATATCCTGGAGGTAATTACGATTAGCTAATTCATACTGATTGATTTAGAAATTGAGGTAAATTTTGAAATTTAATTTCAAAAATTTCTTTTTAACAATCTTGATAAATATAATAAACGTTCAGAGTTCGTTACAATTATGAAAAACAGGTAAACCGCAAGGCTATGACAGTTGTTAATATTGACGTTGTTATATGCTGTTAGCAGATTTGTAAACAAGAAACAGATTGTTAAAAATACTGTTAAAAATACTGTTAAAAATACTGTTAAAAATTAATATCATACAAACCTAAGAATAAATCGATATGACGGAATCTAAAATATATGTCATGATGCTAATGACAAAGAATTTTGAAAATCAAATATTTTAATTTGTTTGTTCTATCAGGGGCACATTGTCTATTATGACAAATTGTATGGATAAGACCCAGTACTAAAATTTTTATTAATTCGAATTATAACGAAGCTATGAGACATTTTGCAAGAATTGCCATAAACTTATGGAATTGTATTTTTGGAGATATGCATTTAAGTGCATTGGTTTCATGAAACAATTTTAAATTGGTATATTTCTTAAACAAAGGGAAATGTCGGAAACAAAATTTGCATCAGCTACAAAATTTTTACAACGCAACGGTGTTAAAAATCTTAAATAACTTTAATGGTGTATAGAGTTATTTCTTCTCCGAATGAATTATTTCCTCATGGAGGATTTCAAGATCCATAATTATGGGAAAACTGAAAAAGATGTATGTAATGTTAACTGCGTACAGTATCTACCTATAGTATAAAAACGAAAATAAGGTTTTATTTTGATATCCCATCTCATAACATGAATAACTAGTATTTTGTTTTATTTACTCTTCGTAACACTAAATTGAGGGTAGTCATAGAAATATTTATCTCGTATATGTACAAAATGCCACGCGTTTGTATTAACTTATTTGAAATGTGTTATGAGGGTAAATGGGAACCATGCTTACAGACTTGGTCTTGTTGGTTCCTTTAAACAGATACTGCTACCTTCAAAATCTTAAACTACATGACAATACCAACAAAAAAATATGTGAGTCATAAATTTACACGGGGTGGAGGGGGTAGGTTCGGTATAGACTTGCTTTCGCTCTATTAATGTATTTTCTAATAAATCAAACGCTTTTCAACATAAAACCTGATGTGATGTAACAATTTTATATATAAACCTGCATTGAGGTATATATAAACCTGCATTTACTTACTGTGAACTATTTTTATTTTATTTTTTGTAACACATTTGTGTTATTTCTAATATTAATTTATTTTTTCATAATTCGGGTCAGTGCAAGTTTTGCTTCAAACATTAATAACATTTCCAAAATGTCAAAAATCAGAATATTTCAAACTATGAAATTACTAAATCATAGCACAAAATTACAAACTAAAACATACTGTACAGGATTTTTCATTTTAATGGTGTTGCATAAACACCTTTGTGTGAAATAAATGTTATGGTAATATTATATGGAAAACTGTACCATTGGGAAATTACACGTACATTGTGTTTTCTAGGGCCTGTAGAACAGTCTATTTAATATACACAAATAAAAAGTAAGGGGACTTCATCATATTCACAGGTGGTAATCTTTATGTTTGGACCACACACATATCCACAATGTAAATGATTTTATGTTTGAAACACCAACGTTTTATTTCTGTTTACTTTATAATTGAAGTAACCCTCATTAACTTGCAAATTATACAACATTAATATGTTCAATCATGCTATTATTCAATAATTTTATGAGCTAGTTAATCATTACGGTAGACAGTAAAATTTTACCAATAGACACTTCTATGATTACTTTTGTAAATCAATATTAATGAAAAAGCATAATCTTGTTGGGAAACGCATCCATGACATCTGGCATTCTAGACCCAGTTATATATCTATCAAGCCACAGGATGCTTGAGAATGAGAATGTAATTAATATAGTTATAATGAACAAATTTTACCCGAAGCTTTTTTTCGAAAACCAAAATATTTATAAGGCACAAATCAATTATAAAATTTTGAAATGATGGCACGACCATTGCCGCCTTTTGTACAGTGGTTTCCCTTAATTCCTTCTTAGGTAGTCGATTGAAGTCATAATATGTACTATCTTTTCTGAAAGTTCCATCCTCAATTTGGACGCCCCCCCCCCCAGTAAAAATGATTAAAAATAGGTGAAAATGGTTTGTAAAGACCATCGAAAGTGATTCCAAAATGGAAAAAGTCCTTTTCGTCCTTGATATCCATATTCGTTTTACCACCCCAAAAAAGAGTCGTTCAAAATGGGTGAAAACGGTTTGTTGGGACCATACGAAGTGATTCCAAGGAAGAGAAATTCCTTTTCGTCCTTGAAATTCAAAAACTTTTTTTTTTATTGTAAGGGTTTTAAACAGTTTTTTTTACAATATTAAATTGTCGGGGGGTTGGGTTAGGTTGGGGTAGTTTAGCGGGTGATTATTTTACTTGAGGGTATTAGGCAACCTCCTGAACCCCCCGCAAAACTACCCCAACCCAACCTAACCCAACCCAACCTAATTCCCCGACAATTTAATATTGTAAAAACAGTTTTTTACAATATTTTTTTTTACTTCAAATGAAATTCTTGAATTTTAAGGATTTCAAGGACGAATTGGACTTTTTCCACCTTGGAATCCATTTTTGTGGTCATTCCCAAACATTTCCACCCTTTTTCAACCATTTTTACAGGGGGGGGGGGGTTAAAACGAATAAGATCCACACATAGAATTATATCCTTTCTTTTTATAAAAAGCATCTTCAAGTATTTTTGAAAAACTCCTTTTTCGGAACTCCCATAATAGACGATGATTCTCGAAATGTGAATCAATCGTATTGTTACATAATCTTACAGAACGGTACAAAAGAAGTAAAGATATAAATATTTATACTTGACTCATTTTCAAAACAGTAATAACTTAAACTTATAGTTCTTTTATATTTTTCAACCATGAAATTGAAAATGTTTTATAAGAGTGGAAGAAAATACATTTTTAAAAACCTATTTGTGTTTCTTATTTTAATATTTTCAATTAGGATAATAGTTTCATAAATGATTGGAAAAGTAAATTAGAAAAATAAATTTAATGAGCAAAATAACTTTTTTTGAATAAACAAATATGCATTTTTTTGATTATTAATAGTTATTATTAATAGATTATAAAACATAAAATTTTGGTTACATGTATCCGAAAAATTGTTCTTCCTAAAATTAGGGTTAACAAAAATTCGTTACACAAGAGCTGCTTCAACTTAGCGAATTTCCTTAGAATACATAAATCACTTTCTAGCGGTCACAATTTTAGTCTGATCAAAATGAAATGTCGTATATAATTTTAGTATTTGCAAGGCCCATTTTATTAATACATGACATACGCCAAGGGAAAAGGGGTCATAAAAAAAGAAGAGAACATAAAATATAAAATATCTCTCTTAATATTAGAACAATCGAAAAATGCGTAAGGTATAAAGTTGTAGAAAATCATGTTTGCTACAATTCACCACCTTATCATTTTTACTCAAACTCTAATGTGTACAGAAATATTAAGGAATTTAATTTTCAATCGTCAATATTTCTGTAAATATGAGTGTAACATAAAAAATGATATGAAACAAAATTACAGTAAAACGTAGTACCTACAACTTTACTTCCTATAAATTTTTCGATTTTTCGAATATTAAGGGAGATATGTCAAATTTTGTTTTTCCCCCTCCCTTTAAACTCCCTTTTCCTCTTGCCCGATTTAACCCATTAACGATCTTGACCGGTAAAGAGCTATTAACGATCTTGACTGGTATAGAGCTATTTTCTTTCAGGGAATTTGCTAAAAATGTATACACTTTGCCACAGAATAAAAAAAAACAACAGATCTTATAGCGAAATATAACGAGCCGAAGAAAATAGTATTGAAGTCGCATCTAGTGATGCCACAAGAGACGAAATAAACGAGACTGGACCAGAATAAGTCAGTGAGAGATGAAACAAAAATTAGAATCCCAAGTTTCGATAAATATTCGAGACAGACGATAGATAGTACTTTTTTCAATCACTATAGATTTTTAATCTGTAAAACGGTACTTATTACAAAACAGCAAAACATTTTCGGTATTAAACGTTTAATTTTTTCTACAGTCTTTCTTGTTTCACTCGATATATAGAAAATTGAATAAATATGAAAAACATATCATTAGAAAAAATATTTTAAAGTTATATTTAAAATTAATTTGTATACCCAGTATTATGTAAATATACAAGCTATATTAAGTTTTGTCCAGATTTTGTAACGCTTAAAAATATTGATCGCAGACATACACCTAAGGTGAAACTGCCTTCTTTGTGACCGTTAGGGATAGAACAAAAAATTAAACAAAAAATATATGCTCCTTTTGTTAAAAATAAACAACTTTTTTTTGAAACTTTTCTCATAAATTCAAGATATACGAGGCAATAATATTAGTTGTTATTTTCACTTGTTTTTAGGTGTATTTTTTCAAAAAAATTTCAAAAAATTTAGAAATAACCAAAATTTTCAGGAAAACACTGTTTTATTTTAATTTACTAATTATTGTTTATGTAAATTGTTATTTACGTACCTGTTACTACCAGGCTTACGTTTTAAGAGGAAATTATTATATTTATTTTTATTTGTACATAACAAAATTTTTGTACATTTCCCATTTTAAACTAATTTGTCTTTAATTTTATTTCTGAGAAATAAATGCTTTAATATATCCCAATGTTTTACTGAGGATAAACATATAAAAAGGAACATTAAAGTATTAAACACTCACATAACCTCTACGAACAGACCTCCGTAATAAAAACTAAAGCGCCAAAACATCCCATTAACAAATTGTATAATAATAATAAGAATAATTTTATGGAAAAAAACCCAGTGTCAGGATTCAATAAGTAAAAATAAAAGTTCGTTACGCAGGAGCTGCTTCAACTTAGAGAATTTCTTTAGAATACATAAACCACTCTCTAGCGGTCACAATTTTAGTTTGATCAAAATAAAATGTTGTATCTGATATGATTTTAGTATTTTTAAGACCAATTTTATTAACAAATGGAATACGTCAAGGGGAAAGGAGAGTATAAAAATACAAACAATAAAATATATCTCTAAATATGAGAACAATCGAAAAATGTGTAAGGAGTGAAGTTGTAGAAAATCAAGTTTGCTACAATTCATCGCCTTATTTAATTTTAACTTTCAATCTTTAATTTTAAATATTTTTCTAAATATTACAGTACCTACTTAGTACCTACAACTTTACTTCTTATAAATTTTTCGATTTTTCGAATATTAAGGGAGATATAACAAATTTTGCGTTTCCCCCTCTGTCTAAACCCCCCTTTCACCATACCCGATTTTAATCATTAACGAACTTGACCTTTTGAATACCAAAACCGCCTCAAATACCAAATTTTTTCCAATCGGCATAAAACTATGACCGTTCGAGTCCACAGACACATAAAGGTATACATATACGAAATTCCAACATTTGTACAAAAACAATAGCTGATTTACTTTGTAGGAAATAGGCTAACCATCAGAAATTCTTAGGTCGTGTATCCTGAAGAATAAATAATTAACTTTCTGCTTATTTTCCTACGAATTAGTCAAATCCTAACAGCACGTTTCCTATTTCCTTTAGACGCAAACAGTTGCATTATTTAAGCATTTGCTTAAAAGTAAGATCTAACTAAAAACGCATATTCAATGCGTGAAATATTGTATGCTGAAAATCGATTTCAGTTCAAGGTAACCTAAGAAATTATATTGAGCGTTTTGATCGTAACCGCTTAACTGAAAATAAAATTGCTTTCGAACTTTGTAATACTCTTGAAGGAAGAACTAAAGAAATCAAGTTTTATTTATGCTTCAGTATTGAAACTTTTATCGAAAAAATCTGCTTTATATTATATACCATGCTAGATTTTGTTCTTAGAGGTAAAAAAAGTAAACTTTAAAAAAAAATGTCACCCATATACAAATACCTTTGATTACGGAAAAGTTTTGATCTTAAAACGTATGTAGGTGTACTGTCTTAATTAAAATATTTTCAAACGGATTTATCATCAGTTTAAAAATAAATAAATATGTCGACACATAATTAAGCAATAGATAACAATAGCGTTTATTTTCTTATATAGAGTGTCACACGCATCTTCAATATTCTAATTACTGAAAGAGTAATTGTTAATCACTTGGAAACAACCGTGTCGATAAACAGTGCTTATTAGTATTTATTAATAACCTTTGGAATTTCATGAACAAGAATTTCATGAAATTCCAAAGATAGGTTTTTCTATTTCTTTGATCTATTCTATTTCTAGTTCTATTTCTACTTTTATGTTCATTTGTTCAAAAAATTGAGATTCTTTCAATTCATATTGTCTTCTTCAAAATTCAAAAAAGGCGTTCCGCAGGAGCTGCGTCAACTTAGCGAATTTCCTTTGAATACATAAATCACTCTCTAGTGACAATTTAAGTCTGATCAAAATGAAATGTCGTATCTGATATCATTTTAATATTTTCAGGAGAATTTTATTTATAAATGGCATACGTCAAGGTGAAAGAGGGGCATAAAGATAGAAGAAAACACAAAATATAAAATATCTCTCTTAATATTAGAATAATCGAAAAATGTATAAGGAGTAAAGTTGTTGAAAATCAAGTTTGCTACAATTCATCACCTTATCATTTTTCTTAAAGTCTAATGTGAACAGAGATATTTAGAATTTTAACTTTCAATCTTTAATTGTAAATATTTCTGTAAATATTAATGTAACAGAAAAACTCCTCATAAATTTTTCGATTTTTCAAATATTAGGGGAGATATGTTCAATTTTGTGTTTCCCCCTCCCTCTAAACTCCCCTTTCCCCTCGTCCGATTTCCTCATTAACGAACTTGACTTTCTTAATATCAAAAGCACCTCAAATACCAAATTTCATTCCAATCGGAATAAAACTGTACATATATGTTGATATATACATACATTTATAAAAATTTTAACGATAGTGTTTTTTAACATCTAGTAGGTAGGATCCATGGACATTTGAAGAAATTTTTACGAAACTCCAACATTGGTACAAAAACAAAAGCTGAATTTAATAACGGTTTTCTCTTCTCATGCCAGAATTCATGTTCATGCCACGAACTCAACAAAGTGACATCCTGTATATATATATTTGTGTTAATAAATTGTAATAAAATTCTGTGTGAACAATATATACTATATAGTATACAATTTAAAATACACGCATCCCTAAAATATAATCAAAAACGTAACTAAATGAGATAATATGTATTTGTATGTACAATATCTGTGTAGCATCTACCTAAATATAATGAAAACAATAAATTATAAATATTCTAATTACTTACAGAGTTACATGAAAGGGTTAAATATTAACAAATCTTTATACAATTTCTATTTTCATATTATGGTGTTGTATTATATTTTGTATTTATATATGTTATGTTCTATTATATAAATATCAGCAATATGTGTTGTTCTTAAATATATGTTTCATATTGTTGTGTTTTTATATATATTGTAATTTGGTTATAATTGGATTAACTGCTAAAGAGATGTTCTCTTTTTTGAAATTTTGCAGTCAATTTGTACCAAGTCCATCTTTCAATGTTTCAATTTAAAGCAGTTCCTCGTAAAAACACTAACAATTGCATCTAAACAATTTTTTCGAAGATCGGACGAAGAAGGTACATTAACTATGAAATTTCAAAAAAAGAACACAAATCTATATCCATGAGAACAAACTAATGAAATAAATTTTTTTTTTTTATTAATATACTTGTAATTTAGAAATAAATGATTAATATAGAATTAATCAATATATGTTATAAATTAAAATGTGAAAAATATAATGTAATCACTAGGACTCGAACCTCAGGGCTCGTATAATTGGCGGTTAGAAACATAACCGGAATGTATATACCGTTATGTACATAACTTTACACCATGGTTACTCAGTGCTTACACTACATTTCTTAACTCACATATATTTTTTATTTTGTACGAATATACTTGTAATTTAGAAATAAATAATTGTTTTTGTGAACTTTATTATGTCAGAATATGGATTTCAAATCAAATATAATACGATTTCGAAATATACATGGTATCTTGGTAGTAGCGATGGACATTAAAAGAAAATTATTTCTAAATTTTTTATCCATATAACCTCAATAACTACATTTACATTCGCTAATTAGTATAAAGCAGTATTGAATTTGTAAATGGGGCCGAAAACGGCACGATCTAGCGATGGCAGCGGTCAAAAGGCGGTAGATTTCAGCGGGTGCTCGCTCGCTTTGGTACATTGTCAATTTTATGGGCGATTATGAGCGTAAAACAAGTCACTTGTGGGTAGAAAGAGTTTTTTATCTATTAAATGTAATCCATTAAACGCTTGTAAATGCAGGCGTTTGCATCTCTTTTAAAAAACGTAGCCAATGTAGTTCCCATAAGGTAGCTTTGTCTAGACGACCCTAAGAGCTACTTTTTTTTTCATCTAGTAGTAAGATAGATAGATTGTAGATGCTGCCCTGGACGATCATAAGGTCCATTGTGATGCCTGAGGATGTGAGGATGTGAGTGGAGTGGAAGGAATTTTTGTGTATATACTAGGAATTGGTAGGTAAGTGACTGCAGCCGACAATGATAGGATCTATGCCGATATTCATCTGGAGTTCGTGCAGGAAACTGCAGAAAACCTTCTTAAGCATAGCCGGTTCCTTCATTCTTGTCCATACGCCGACAGTATAGTTAATTAACCGCCCCTTTTTTTTCTTAATAATTGACAAACTGTGGGTATGAGGATTCGAACCCTATCTAGTAGTTACTAGAGAATCTCTAGTCATATATAGTTTGAGATGTAAATAACCTATGCTATCTATATTGGTACTTGTTGTTAGTTGTTTACATGCTTGAATTTGTGAAGAAGGGTTTTCATTCTATCCGTAACCCCCGAGTCCAAACATTTGGACCTATTAGATTTAAAGTTGTTGGATCTCACCTAGATGATAAAGTACAAAAAAAATTCGTTACGCAGGAGCTGCGTCACTGAGCGAATTTCTTTAGAATACATAAATCACTCTCTAGCGGGCATAATTTTAGTCTGATCAAAATGAAATATAATATCTGATATGAGTTTAGTATTTGCAACAATAGCTGCATTTCTTTGGAGGAAATTTGCTAAAAATTAAATTTATTAATAGCCAAAATAAATCGATGTATAACGATTACAGTTTAGAGTTACTATGGAAACGTCAATCAAAATTTTTACAATAAAATATATTTCATGTATTTGTGTCAAACAAACACAAAATATTTAATATATCTCTTAATATTAGAATAATCGAAAAATGTATTAGGAGTAAAGTTGTAGAAAATCAAGTTTGCAACAATTCATTACTTGATCATTTTTCTCAAACTCTAATGTGAACAGAGATATTAAGAATTTTAACTTTCAAGCTTTAATTGTAAATATTTCTGTAAATATTAGTGTAACAGAAAAATGATAAGAAACAAAATTACAGTAAAACTTAGTACCTACAACTTAACTCCTGATAAATTTTTCGATTTTTCAAATATTAAGGGAGATAGTCAAATTTTGTCCACAGACATTTAATAAAAGTACATATATATATATATATATATATATATATATATATATTGATATATTATATATTCCTTTGGAGGAAATTCGAGAATAAACCAAATAAATTTTATTGCCTTACAATAAATTCAAGTAATCGAATTTATTCCATCATAGCTAAATAGTTCAACGCGACCATATAGATATCTTCAAAATGAAATTATATATTTATAAAAATACAACTAGATTTTTATACAGAAGACAATCATCTAACAATGTATTTGTTGTGAAGATACATACAAATATATATTAAAGCTTCAGCTAAATATATATGAATGTGTAAAGTATGTGAACACTATTGCTACTATACTCTATAGTGCTATACCATAAAGAAGAACATTCAACAGTAATATTTATATAAGAGAATTATTAAATAGAGATAACATTATATGATAACAAAGTAAAACTAATTACATTATCTCATTCACACACATGTTAGTCAAGATATGTGTGAATTAAGCATATGAGATACCAACTAGATATTTGTAATTTTTATAGAAGAAAGGGTGATTTTCGAAACTGGCTAGACATTTTGAAATTATTAAAACCAAAACCATATCTCTACAAAGTATGTTTATGTATTTGAAAATATCTAAAAGAAAATTATACACCGTAAAAAAAGTAAAGTATATTCTGGCCGTCGATAAAATTTGTTTTTTTTTTTGCAACTTACAATGACCCGTGCAAAAAATTTGTGTAAAGCAAATCCGATAAAAAACCAGTTTTTGATTCAGGAAAGATTATATGCAAGAGCTTGCTAGAATTCGGCGATAGTTCATATCCAATTAGAACGTCTTATTTAGTCACATGGGCTTGTTTTATCAGTAGCGTTCTTTTCTGATTTTTATATTATTATTGAAGTGATTTAAAAAAAAAGTTAATTTCATCATTAGTGAAATTTTTTAAAACTGATTTATAATAAATATTATAAAAAAATCAAGAACTTAAATAAAACCATCAATTTATAGACCACAGGTAGAATTTAACTCCACAACCTAGGTTTTAACCTCTGACTTCTATTTCTTCTTCTTAATTTATCAAGAATTAAAAATTATTAATCTTCTACGACGAATCACTTCTACTATAACCACGTCCATTTTTCCAAACCATAACTTTGCACGAATCGGAGCCTTCTACCGGCCTAATGCCAACAATGCATCGTGTGAAGCTAACATCGCATAAAAGCCATCACAACGCCCAGCACACAGCTAGCTTGGGACCAAGCTACAAAATCGAGCAAGCAATCCAGCAGCGGAACCAGCATCGTATGAGCTAGGCTTTATTCTTTCGAAGTAATTCACTAATATTATTTGAAAAAGTTTCGAAAAATATTTATGTTAAAAGATTTTTTAATCATTCTATGCTTCAGTAGTATATAACTTTATAATTTTTCACATTATAATAACACCATCATGTTTACTTTTTCACCTCATTTCTATATATTATATCCATACGTAGTTTAGTGGTATTCCGCAAATTCGTTCTTGTTTTCAGAATAATATTTGTGGATAGTTATAGGTACAGTTTAGGTTCCGTAACAAATTATCCTCGAACAATATAACCACGAAAAAATAAAAATTCGTTACGCAAGAGCTGCTTCAACTTAGCGAATTTTCTTAGAATACATAAATCACTCTTTAGCAGTCACAATTTTAGTTTAATTAAAATAAAATGTCGTTCTGATATGATTTTAGTATTTGCATGGCCAATTTTATTAATAAATGGCATACGTCAAGGGGAACGGGGGGGGGGGCATAAAGAAAGAAGAAAACACAAAATATAAAATAACTCTCTTAATATTAGAACAATCAAAAAATGCGTAAGGAATAAAGTTGTAGAAAATCATGTTTGCTACAATTCATCACCTTATCATTTTTGCTCAAACTCTAATGTGTAAAGAGATATTGAGGAATGTAATTTTCAATCTTAAACCGTTAATATTTCTGTAAATATTAGGGTAACAGAAAAATTCATAAGATACAAAATTACAGTAAAACTTAGTACTTACAACTTTACTTCTTATAAATTTTTCGATTTCTCGAATATTAAGGAAGGTGTGTCAAATTTTGTGTTTCCCCCTCCCTTTAAACCTCGCTTTCCCCTTGTTCGATTTTATCCATTAACGAACTTGACTTTTTGAATATCAAAAGTGCCTCAAATACCAAATTTCATTCCAATCAGACCAAAATTGTGACCACTAGAGTGATTACAGACACACATATATATATATATATATATATATATATATATATATATGTCCATATATATATATATATATGTATATATATATATATGTCCATAGATATATATATATATATATATATATATATATATATATATAAATTTTACAGATGGTGATTTTCGACATTTACTAGGTAGGATCGATGGGCATTTGCAAAAATTTTTGCAAGATTTTAAAGTCGGTACGAGACGAATAGCTCTATTTCCTTTCAGGAAATTCGCTAAAACCTGCTATATTTATATGTATATTTAAATGAAATATATACCTAGTTCTATAGGTTTTGCCACAATATCTAAAATATATAAAACGCCTTGTTGTGTTGGTTCCCAAAAACACGCAAGCCCGACCAACTCGGGGTATGACCGATGAAATGAGAGATTGTAGTACTCGGTTAGATTAGTCATTGACCATAATATCATAGTATCAAAAATAATATAATATATAGGCCTTTTTTTGCACAGTTTATCACCTTATCACAAACCTTAATGACATAATGAATGACAATGAAAAAAATTCGTTACGCAGGAGCTGCGTCAACTTAGCGAATTTCCTTAGAATACATAAATCACTCTCTAGCGGTCATAATTTTAGTGCGATCAAAATGAAATATAATATCTGATATGACTTAAGTATTTGCAAAAATTAAATTTATTAATAGCCAAAAAAAAACGATATAACGATTATAGTTTATAGTTACTATAGAAACGACAATCAAAATTTTATTACAATAAAATATATTTCATGTATTCGTGTCAAACAAAGCCAAAATATTAAAAATCGCTCTTAGTATTAGAATAATCGAAAAATGTATTAGGAGTAAAGTAGTAGAAAATCAAGTTTGCTACAATTCATTACTCGATCATTTTTCTCAAACTCTAATGTGAACAGAGATATTTAGAATTTTAACTTTCAATCTTTAATTGTAAATATTTCTGTAAATATTAGTGTAACAGAAAAATGATAACAAACAAAATTACAGTAAAACTTAGTACCTACAACTTAACTTCTGATAAATTTTTCGATTTTTCAAATATTAAGGGAGATAGTCAAATTTTGTGTTTTCCCCTCTCTCTAAACTCCCCTTCCCCTCGTCCGATTTTACCTTTTAAGGAACTTGACCTTTAGAATACCAAAAGCGACTCAAATACCAAATTTCATTCCAATTGGAATAAAACTGTGACCGCTAGAGAGTCCACAGACATTTAAAAAAGTGAGATTAAATACGATCCAAAATTATTTTAATACACCAATAGACGCTAACACAAGTTAATCAATATATAGATAGTTGGCAAACAGTTATAAGCGAGTTAATAACGCGGGAAAAGAAATTGGAATTTGAATGTATATATTTATTTTTAATGATTTATCGTAACACCGCAAGATTAATTTTATTCAGGATATTTTATAACGGTATTAGTTTTGTCGAGGCTATTTTGTTACGATGTTTTTTTATTCAAGGTTATTTTGTTGGGTCTATTTTCTCGAGGTTATTTTGTCCAAACGCAACTAGTCGCGGCACCGCAATTTAGAGAAAATACTCTGACACTTTTGTGATTTACGTACAACCGTATTTTTCTTGGATAGCCAATATCGCTACGTGGATAAATATTTGTTTAAACATGTGCTCATCTAAATAATGATTATTTGTTATCAGTTCAAACAGTTAAACACATATTCGTAAAATAGTTGAAAATGAAAAGTACGGATAGATAAACAAAAATAATAAAATAATCAAAATCCTACCATAAATTCTCTGGGTAGCACAGTTGGCGGATCCCCAGATGAGATATTAATTTCACTATAACATTAAAACAAACTGTTTTTTTTTTTTGTTTTTGTAAACTCCATTTGAGGTATTTCAAAACTATTATTAGGTTGTCAAGAAATTCACGAAATTCACATTATTAGTAAAATGAATCCTCAGAGAAATCATAACCTCGCGACAAATTTCTATATCATATAAATTGTATGATGTAATAAATTGATGGGTTAAATTTTATTTTCTTCTTTTTAGAGCATTAAAGTAAACGCTTTTTTTTAAATGTTTTTTTTACATTACTTTAATTTTTATTTTTTAGTTTTAGCTGAACATGTTTCTAAGTCATTTCATAATTCATTTCATAATTTTCATTTAATAATTTCGGAGTTAACAAGTGAAGGGGTAGTAAGTTTCGGAACTAATGGGAAAGTGGTAATTGGGTAAAGAAGAAACATAAAATGTAAAATATCTCACTAAATATTAGAAAAATTTAAAAATATGTAGGATGTTAAGTTGTAGAACATCATGTTTGCTACAATTCATTGTCTCATCATTTTTTTCTACAACACGAATGTGTACAGAGATATTTAAGATTTAAATTTTTAATGTTAAACCGTCAATACCTCTGTAAATATTAACTAAATGTCCACAACTTTACTGCTTATGTGTTTTTCGATTTTTTCAATAGAGTGATATACTAAATTTTGTGTTTCCCCGTCCCTTTAAACCCACCAATCGACAAGAGGAAACTCTTGTCGATTCCGGTCATGGTTACCATAAACAGACATTGTCATCAGAACTGAACCATGTAAAAATTCAACTCTGTAGGATAAGAGGAAGTGGGTCAAATTTAACTTGCAAGATTCAATTACAGACACCGGGACAGTTGAAACTAAATAAAAGCTTGTCATAAACAGCACCGTTTCCATGAATAAAATCCCTACTGCGGCACTCTCCAACGAATTTTGAATCACTATTCGTATATAAGTAAATAAGTTGATTAAATTTCATCAATAGCACAGGCATCGACGGTTAGAACACTTTTTACTATTATGCAATAAAAGGTAACTCGTTACATCACTATTTTAAATTATACAAATATACATATATAATATATGTGTGGATACATTTTATAAATTCATATATGAATGTTCAATTAAAGTCACAAAAAAAAATTTGTAAAAGATAATTTGATTACAAATTTAATCAACTTTCATCGCACTGGCCCAACACAACCCCAACCACTCTATCTCCTCTCCACAAAAATACAGTAACATTGTACTACTATATATTTGGTTATTTATAACAATATTTACCACATGCATGTGAGCATCTGTAAAAGAATATGTATTACATTATATATATATATATATATATATATATATATATATATATATATATATATATATATATATATATATATATATATATATATATATATACATATATATATTTGAATCTCTGGTGTTTGTTTTATGATAGAAAACAAACTCCACCAAAAACATTATTGTGATAAGGTGAAATTCTCGTATGATATAGTTGTTGTGACATTAAAGCACTGAGATAAAGCTAAATCTAGAGTACGGTAGTGCGACAGGCTGAGTTTAAGTGGTTTTTGTCCTTCGTGCTTTTAGTGCTCTTACTAGCCGTTTTTTTAGAGCATTTTTTACAGCATTTTACGCAATTATAAGAAACAGTTTTTTTAGAACTTTAGCCATAAGTTTTACAAAATTAAAATTGCTTATTAAAGTTACACGCTTCTATTTTTTAAAGCTACCTAAGATTGTCTGGGAAATTTTTCACAACCAACTGTTTTCAGCATCTGGGTAGAGTTGGAGAGTATTGATCCGAAAAGTCAGAGATCGTGAGTTCGATCCCTATCCAAGTTGTATTTCATTTTTTATTGATGTCCAAAGTATGTTTTCAAATTCTTGCACTTGAAATTCAAACATAATAAATAATTATTACAGGACTGTAAAATCAGAGGTACCTTTATACGACTACTATTTATTGAAGACATTTAAGCTAATTTTAAAATAATATTTTTTAAATCTTTGGTTAAAGAAAAGTAACGAAAGCAGACGGAAATACTTTAACACTTTTGCCAAACAAGCAAGCAATCTTAATATAAGAAAATTCAACACGAACAAGCTTCATAGACTAACTGAAGTGAGCTTATTTTTTTCAGAGAAACTAAAGTTATAGAATATATGAAATCTTGTCGAAACCTTAAATATTCATTATTATTTGCACATTAAAATCGTAAATATAAGAGTAACAGAAGAAATGACAGTGGATTAATTCAGGTATAATGAGTGTCACCCGTCTCGAGTAGAGACGGGTGAAATGATGTTGGCCATTTTCGACATATACGAGGAAGGGTTAATTGAAAAATTTTGTGCAAAATTTATTCATCGGTATAACCTTAAACCTACACGTTTTCTTCTATAATTTTCATAATTTTCATATGACAAAATACAACTAAAAACTAAACAGTTTATTGTAAATATTAAAAAATGATAAACATGTCGATAAAAGAAAGAATACAAATTAGTACATAAATTGTTTAAAAAAGCCAGTGCATTATTATTTGTTCAAATCAAGAACGTAAAAATTCAAGAAAAACAACATAATTTTCTAAATTAATGTTAATCAATTCGAACCAGTCCAAGTTACGCAGTATGCTTACTTGGAAACTGGGAGGTTATGGGTTCGAATCCTGACATCGGCAGTTTGTCAATTATTAGGAAAAAAAGGGACGGTTAATTAACTAAACTGTCGGCGGATGGACAAGAAGGAAGTAACCAGCTATGCCTGAGAAGGTTTTCTGCAGTTTCCTTCACGAACTCCAGATGAATATCGGCATAGTTACTATCATAGTCGGCTGCAGCCGCATATACTACCAATTCCTAGTCTATACACAAAAATTCCTTCCTCTCCACTCACATTCTCACATCTTTAGGCGTCACAATGGATTTATGGTCGAAGTGTAGCCCGTTCAGGGCAGCCTCTACAATCTATCTATATATCTATTCAATTCGAAAATGATGATTCTATAATAAAAAAAACTTCATTGCCACGATTTATGCTCTGGTATTAACAACCTCAATTAGATATGAAATGAACTGTATATTTAACAGACTAGAGTTTTCTGACCTCTAAATAGCAAAAATACTTCGTGATTCTCCAGAAGAACCATCAAGTTTTATTTAAAAAGTTTTTCCCAGCCAAATTAGAACAGATCATGATGATTGTAGTTTATATTGTCCTGATCTTCGTAGAGTCTTAACTCTACGAAGCTCTAAAATTAAAAGTTTTGAAGTTATAGAGCGATACATCTATACCAAAAATGCATCGCACTTATAAGGCAAAAGCAGGCTTATATGTAGCTATTTCCCACAAACTTCATCAAGCCATCCCTCCAACGTTTATTTGAACAATTGTACAGCCATGTACAGCCAGGTGGATAATTTTTTCCAACGTCTTCGACTCTCCCGCGACACATAGCTGGACTACAATACAATATACAATAATAATTAATTTCCGTATATAGAAAAATTTTAACGTTATGTCTTTTCGAAATTTGAAAGTTCATGAATTTACTTAATAATTAATTTGTTTGTGACATCAATGGTAAAATGGTAATATCTTAATATAGAGAATCCCATTAATGGTAATGAAAATTCAAAACCTTAAACAATATTATTATTCTACTGTTACACTCAGTAGATTCCAATAGATGGGTTTATTATAAACACTTAAAATTCAACCGACCATCGACCGTTTTGTTAATCACATTTATTTTATAAAATTATATCAATTTATTGTTTGTAATTTTGAGTAATCGATACATGCATCCACGTATTCCCAGTATCAATATACTATATTGAGGGTGAATTACTCCACGCTATATAGTAACTATATAGAAAATAATTGTATTTAATGATGACCGCACATAAAAACATATTATAGATACATTGATTTATGATTTATTTGTACCGAAAATATGAAATAATTATTTTGTGTATTTATCGGCTGGCTTTATTTGGTAAATATTGTAGCACCAGAATAAATTCAATCAGTTCTAGATATAATATGTTTTACAAACTGTTTCTTCTATCAAACTTCTGAAACATCTTAGAAAACTATCGCCCGAATATCGCGATTTTGCCGATCAATCTCAACGATTGTACCAGATTGTACCGGCCTTTTGTCAATTCTTATTTACAGTATCTAGGGACTTTAGCGAATTTCTTCCAAAGGAAATACAGCTGAAGTTTTTGTACCAATGTTGGAATTTCGTAAAAATTTCTTCAAATGCCCATGTATATATATATATATATATATATATATATATATATATATATATATATATATATATATATATATATATATATATATATATATATATCAACATATCTATAAGTTTATGTATTTATCACTGAGAAAAAGTAGTGCGGCAGGAGGTAAAATACTGTTTCAGAGTGCAACCAAGAGGCTATCTCTCGATGCACTGAAGCTGAACAGGATGCAACTGCAGGGATTATTCTATGCGGATGCATCTGCATACAATGGAACTTCATAACGGGTCCATTGTGTGCAGATTATATGGCAAGGTGGAATAAACATCCAGCCACAGTATCTTTGACTGCGAACTTTAGGTTACACCCGATACAGGATATTCGCTGCATCTCGCCCCAAATATACGAACCTTCAGGAAGACCTGATAAACAAGCTCCTGCCTATTGCCAACATATGGGAGAAGCGAATCTCATCGAACTAAAGTAGAAGGGGGAGCAAAATGGACCATAAGGTCGAAGTACAATACTTTTCAGAACCCGAGATGTATCTATCTATCTATCTAAATATAAAAACTGAGTTAATTGTTTAAAAATTCAGTCTATACTGAATTCGTATTATCACTACATGTACTTGAATTCTTTTAGGGTTTTTGAACGCCGGATACTCAGGAAAACTATTTATCCCAGAATGGGAATATGGAGAATAGCGTAGACGAAAGAATAAAGAACTAAATGAGCCCTGTAACAGCCACGATATAGTACGCCTCTCGAATGCAAAGCATATTGAATGGCTAGATTAGCCATAAAAATGAGTGTATTCATATACAAAATTTAAATCAAAAAGCATTTAATAATATTAATTTAAAAATATAATTTCATATTTTTGCATCACTAATTGAAATAAATGTTAATGTTATAATTTAATTTTCAATGATATTGAAAATATTTAATGGATATTTCAGATATTCATGAACTAAAAAATAGTATATTGTGAACGATAATCAACTTTTAAATAAAAATGGATATTAATTTATAGTGCTGAGTTTATTTTTATTAACAGTGAAATGATCAATGGTGTATGTCAAACATCCGCATAAAGCAAAGCACAATCTAAAACTGCTGAAACTCATGAGTGTTTGTTTAATGTCATTTGAATTCAGTGAAATGTGAAAAAAAATTCGTTACGCACGAGCTGCTTCAATTTCCTAAGAAAACATAAATCACTCTCTAGCTGTCACATATTTATTCTGGTTGGTACGATTGCTTAAGTGTTGTTCAAAAATTATTTAGAAAGTGGGTTTTTATCCTTCGTACAATTTAAAAAAAAAAACGTTGTTTTATGTGAAATTAATGTACAGTTATTATTGTACCAGATTTTCCGATTAACAGAGTTTTCTTGCTTATAATGGTGTTAAATGTGGAAAACTGTATTCGAAAACTCTATTTAATACAATCGATTTGTATAATTAAATTTTGGGCCCATTAATATGTGAAATGTATGTATTCGTAACACGTGGTTTGAGTTGAAATATCCACCAGGTGATATTTAGCAGAGTGCAAGACCTCGTAATTACAATTGAAATACCGAACAGAATTATTATATATATTAGTGATATCAATTTCTTGTAACGATATCCCTGTAATGTTGGGGTTCGAATCTTAAAGGGTAAGAAACGGATTTAATTTATCTCAAAACAAAAAATGAATGAAAATGATCTGAATCCTAAATTGTCCACAGATTTTAAAAAAATATTTCAACAAAACATACTCACTCAAAAGGAACTCAAAATGAAATGTCGTATCTGATATGATTTTAGTATTTGCAAGGCCAATTTTATTAATAAATAGACATAAAGACAGAAGAAAACACAAAATACTCGTATATAAAATATCTCTCCTAATATTAAAAAAATCTAAAAATGTATAAGGAGTAAAGTTGTAGAAAATCATGTTTGCTACAATTCATTGCCCGATAATTTTTTCTCAAACTCTAATATGTACAGGAATTTAACTTTCAATTTTAATTCGTAAATATTTCTGTCAATGTTAATGTAACAACCAAAATGATAAGTATCAAAATTATGGTAAAATTAATTATCCATAAGTGTACTTCTTAGACATTTTTCGATTTTTTCCAACATTAGGACAGATATAACAAATATTGTGTTTTCGACTTTGTGTGACCATATTTTCTATAAATGTAATATTTACAATTCAAATATTATATTCACAATGATGAGTAATAATATATGACCATGGTAACTGGATTTGATAGTCATTATGATTCCATCCTCTGAGATATTTCGTGTAGTCCACGTAGCTGCTACGTGACGAATCTTTTGTCCAATGAAATAATATGTTTTTGTGCAGGAATTTCGTAAAAATTTCTTAAAATCTCCATCGATCCTACCTACTAGATGTTAAAAATAACCATTCTTAAAATTTATATATATATATATATATATATATATATAAATAAATAAATATATATATATATATATATATATATATATATATATATATATGTCGGAATCGTACGTTTATCAAAGGGATAAATGTGTTTTTTTATTTATGGATAAGCCTGTTCGAACATTTCTCTACATTAATAATATGTTTTACAGTTTTACACTTTTATTTATAAGTACAAAGAAACTATTTTTTAAGAAAAGGTTTATTTTATTACAGTATGTCTGACATAAAGAATCCTCCAGACATAGAGGTCCGGAAATTAGATATTATCAATACTTATATATTCTTAGAATAAAATAAATTGTCTAAAAGTGCAATAAAGAATAATTGCTTTAAGATTTATCAATTAACATAGTAAGTGTTCACTTGAAGGGGGCATGTTTGACCTCTACTTAGACGCAAATTGTACGGTACGAGTGTAATAAACCAATTTTTGTGATATACCTTAGATGGTACATAAATATGATGTAGTAATAGGATGACCCCTTTCCAATATTTTTACAAACATCAAGGAAGGGAGATGAGTTTCAAAAAGGAAGGACGATGTCAGCCCTGACAGGGCAGTGACAGATGAGAGACGGTATCGTACAGTTGCGTATTAGTATCAACTGAACTCTGCTGAAAGTTACATGAAAATAGCATCACATGGAAATAGTGTTTGGATTGTTGGTAGCCCTTTTGGACTAGTATAATTAATTATGTTTATTGATGAGATAACCGTGGTATGGCATTTGTTAGTATTATTCGTGTTGTATCTGTATTGTTAACTGGAGCTAACTCACTGTGTCGTAGGTTGAACTAATTGTAATTACTGGTTGTGAAAGTGCGGGACACCGGGTATTATTGTAGACTAGTGCGTGTTTGTGAAAAATGCATTTTTCAGTGTGCTATTGGAAAATTGGTAAGTGTTTGTATTTTATAAAAACAACAATGCCTGACAACATATATACTGGTTCAAACGACCATGCTCCCAATTATGCAACTCCGACATCAGAAGTGGGATCAGTGCCTGGTATATCATTGCAAGATAAACATGAGAAAATACGCCAAAAGTAATATCTGTTCTAACAAAAGAACTCGTATCAATTATCTTTGATTCTAATTACCCTATTAAGTTCCATACTGACGCTAGCTATAATGGGTTTAGGGCTATGTTAAGGCAAAAGATCGAAGTAAAGATCATTCTTATGAACTATAAACTTTAGCTGTAGTAAACTCATTAAAACATTTTCGACATTATTTACACGGGCGGAAATTTGTGGTCATTACAGATTGTAACTCATTAAAAGTATCTCAAAATATAGCAAATTTAAATGATCAAGTCCACAGATAATGGGCTTTCTTGTAGTCCTTTACTTTTGAAATTATATATCGTGCGGGTAAACGAATGACTCTTGTAGATTTCCTTTGACGAAATCCAATAGATGTTAATAATAAAATAGTAAATAAAAGAAAAGAAAAGGAAATTAATCTAGCTGAGAGTCGGAAGATTCGTTATTAACCGAACAACGTCGCGATCGTCAAATCTAGAAAATTGTTACCGGGTTACAGAACGATGTGATTGCGGAAGACATCGCGAAAAACATACGAGTTGCGATCTTGTATCCTTTTCCGCAAAACTCGGAGAAATGTAAAAAGCTTATTGTTTGCCATCGCTTCAAGGGGTTTCGTTGGTCCGTTATTAGGGTGTGCATCAGTCAATTATGCACTTGGACTGGGATAAAGCGCTTGAGGGGCTTTATGAGTAATTTTGATTTGAAGGAATGGCGAAATATCTGTATAAACCATTGCACGGTCATAGAGAGACGCGATAGGAGAAACACAATTGGGTTTTAATAGTACTATCAATCGTGTAACTAAATCCAGTCCTTTATAGTTATAAATTCGTAATGTAGCGAGACCTCACGATATCTCCAATGTGAGACAGCAGGCCGTAGATAATATAAAAGCTAATGCTAGATACGATAAAAAAAGATTCGATAAAACTAAAGCAAAAATAATTAAATTCAATATTGGTGATTTTGTATTGTTAAAAAGAGAAGAAAGAAACCAAACTAAATTAGACCCGAAATTTAGGGGCCCATTTGTAGTGGCAGAGGTTTTAGAAGAAGATAGATACACTTTAAAAAACAGTAAAAGGCAAAAGGACTTACAAATACAGTCATGACAAATTGAGATGCATGCCGGAGGGTTACATTCCTAGAGAGTTAGATGTCTGTGATTCTGATAACGATGTTGAAAACGATTCAGTAGAGAGCTCTGATGAGCACTGACAATCGTTTTGTAAAATGAATTAAGCCTTACACGGTTCCCATGATTTTCCCACACACCATACATATGGTAACGGGGTCTAAAGAAATTTAGATGTGATTATGTGTAAGCATTTTGTAAAATGAATTAAGCCTTACACGACGTATTTAGTAATGGGGTTCCCATGATTTTCCCACACACCATACATATGGTAACGGGGTCTAAAGAAATTTAGATGTGATTATGTGTAAGCATTTTGTAAAATGAATTAAGCCTTACACGACGTATTTAGTAATGGGGTTCCCATGATTTTCCCACACACCATACATATGGTAACGGGGTCTAAAGAAATTTAGATGTGATTATGTGTAAGCATTTTGTAAAATGAATTAAGCCTTACACGACGTATTCAGTAATGGGGTTCCCATGATTTTCCCACACACCATACATATGGTAACGGGGTCTAAAGAAATTTAGATGTGATTATGTGTAAGCATTTTGTAAAATGAATTAAGCCTTACACGACGTATTCAGTAATGGGGTTAGCATGATTTTCCCACACACCATACATATGGTAACGGGGTCTAAAGAAATTTAGATGTGATTATGTGTAAGCATTTTGTAAAATGAATTAAGCCTTACACGAAGTATTCAGTAACGGGGTCTAAAGAAATTTAGATGTGATTATGTGTAAGCATTTTGTAAAATGAATTAAGCCTTACACGAAGTATTCAGTAACGGGGTCTAAAGAAATTAAGATGTGATTATGTGTAAGCATTTTGTAAAATGAATTAAGCCTTACACGAAGTATTCAGTAACGGGGTCTAAAGAAATTAAGATGTGATTATGTGTAAGCATTTTGTAAAATGAATTAAGCCTTACACGAAGTATTCAGTAACGGGGTCTAAAGAAATTTAGATGTGATTATGTGTAAGCATGAGAGTAACAGTTTCATTACATTAGATTGATAGCTCATAGGATGTAACTGGCACTCGAGACAATAAAATTTAATTTCATTAAACAAACTCTATCATCCTCTGCCGCTGGACTGGACTACTAAGTTTATGGATTATGATTTAAGTGAAATGTAGTATCTATAATATCAAATCTAACGCCAAGCAAAACTAAAATTTTAGATACACCCGGGGACGTGTGATCGTCAGAATGGCCGTGTCGGAATCGTACGTTTATCAAAGGGATAAATGTGTTTTTTTATTTATGGATAAGCCTGTTCGAACATTTCTCTACATTAATAATATGTTTTACAGTTTTACACTTTTATTTATAAGTACAAAGAAACTATTTTTTAAGAAAAGGTTTATTTTATTACAGTATGTCTGACATAAAGAATCCTCCAGACATAGAGGTCCGGAAATTAGATATTATCAATACTTATATATTCTTAGAATAAAATAAATTGTCTAAAAGTGCAATAAAGAATAATTGCTTTAAGATTTATCAATTAACATAGTAAGTGTTCACTTGAAGGGGGCATGTTTGACCTCTACTTAGACGCAAATTGTACGGTACGAGTGTAATAAACCAATTTTTGTGATATACCTTAGATGGTACATAAATATGATGTAGTAATAGGATGACCCCTTTCCAATATTTTTACAAACATCAAGGAAGGGAGATGAGTTTCAAAAAGGAAGGACGATGTCAGCCCTGACAGGGCAGTGACAGATGAGAGACGGTATCGTACAGTTGCGTATTAGTATCAACTGAACTCTGCTGAAAGTTACATGAAAATAGCATCACATGGAAATAGTGTTTGGATTGTTGGTAGCCCTTTTGGACTAGTATAATTAATTATGTTTATTGATGAGATAACCGTGGTATGGCATTTGTTAGTATTATTCGTGTTGTATCTGTATTGTTAACTGGAGCTAACTCACTGTGTCGTAGGTTGAACTAATTGTAATTACTGGTTGTGAAAGTGCGGGACACCGGGTATTATTGTAGACTAGTGCGTGTTTGTGAAAAATGCATTTTTCAGTGTGCTATTGGAAAATTGGTAAGTGTTTGTATTTTATAAAAACAACAATGCCTGACAACATATATACTGGTTCAAACGACCATGCTCCCAATTATGCAACTCCGACATATATATATATATATATATATATATAATAAATAAATAAATATATATATATATATATCTATACTTATATTATAAAGAGGAAAGATTTGATTGTTTGTTTGCATTGAATAGGCTCCGAAACTACTGGACCGATTTAAAAAAATTCTTTCACCATTGGGAAGCTACACTATCCCCGGATAACATAGGCTATATTATATTTTCAGAAAAATTAAGGAAACTCCAATTATGTAACCCGAGGTATAAAAAGGTGGAGGTTCTGGGAAGCCAAATAACATTTTAATTCTGATAGCGGAAGTGTCGAATAATTCAGTAGTACGCTATCGACACCAAAGGTGCCGGAGCAAATCTTGGAGTTCCACGGGCAACGCCGGGGAATTCAGCTTTTATATATATATATATATATATATATATATATATATATATATATATATATATATATACATATATATCGTTTTATTGATTGGTACAACCCTCAATAACTGTACTTTTTTCTATATAACTTATGGAAAAATATATCAAATTGTTCCTTCATTATTATTTTGTGCCAAGATATTGGTATCATTGCCGGAAATGTGGGTGTCAAAAATTATTGGTAAACTTTTGTCCACGAAAATAATAAAATTTTCTGATCTTATGTCCGACATTTTTTGCTCTTTCTCAATTTCCCAAATTAAATTTGATTCTATAATGATTGTGATTTATACATGTATGTCATTAACGTACATAAACTCACGTATTCCAAAATCATATCAATGAATTTATACGCACGAATAATTTGTACAAAATCAGTACTGTCACGTATCATTTCAACAAAAACAAAAAATATCCAAGTGTTGGCACAGAATATTTAACTTTAAATATTTAATTCAGTTATGGAGATATTTAGTAATTGAATATTTGAAAAATATTTTCGGATGTTAAAAAAAAGTTGAGAAACGTTAAGGTAGTTTGGTAGTCGCAATCCGAGATTAATTTTTATACCCTATTATGTGTGAACATTTTTATGTGGTAACATGTTATGCTTTACCGAGACTAGCCTATATCGAAATTATTCAAGAATTATTATTTTTTTTAATATGACTCGTTAAAAGCAAGTATATTGAAAATAATACCAAGATAGTGTATAGTACTTTACCTGCAGTCTCCAGGCACTAGAAATATTAAATTGTCTTTTAATTGAAATTAATCTTTTAAATTAATTAATTTTTCCAACTATTATTATTTTATTAAAATTTTGAGAGCGTTTAGACATCTGATTACATGTTACACCAATGCCAGCCAATGAAGTTTAGAAGCAAAATGTTTAAAAACATTTTTAAAGTCAAATTATTGTATACAAAATCTGGCCTGACTCAGAAACTGGCCATTTATCGTTAATGCTATTGTTTTTGTACCAATGTTGAATTTCGTAAAAATTTCTTTAGATGTCCATCGATCCTACCTACTAGAGTCCAAAGTCTGTGGACTCTAGTGGTCACAGTTTTTTGGTATTCAAAAGGTCAAGTTCGTTAATGGGTAAAATCGGACGAGGGGAAAGGGATGTTTATTACGCCATATATTACGTCATATATTACGCCATTCAACATGGCGCCTACTGGACGTCTACGTAGTGAGACTGCTAATGTTGATAGTACGGAATTTGTATCATACATAACTAGTGCTTTGTTAAGTGATGAATTCTCAAAGGTGCTAAGTGATATTATAAAAAATAGTGTTGAAGTTCATACAGAAGTTTTAAAAAATGAAATTTTGGAGTTGAAAAAAGTTAACCTTCAATTGTTAAATGACATGGAAACATTGAAGAAACAAACCAAAGTGGGTGAAACAAGCTCTCAAAAGATATCGCCTCAAGAACCTCAAAATGAATCTTTGAAAAATGAAATTTTTGAACTAAAAAAATTAAATCAAAAATTACTAACTGGCATGGACTTATTGAAGAAACAAACCATAAATGACAGCTATGCACACAAGGTGGCGCAATCCAGCTCTCGAAATCAAAAAGTCAACAATAAATCCAATGAAATAATATTGCAAGATCAAAGAATACTTGAGGAGGGTAAAACTCAAACTCAAGGTTCGTATCAAATGTCGTGTCAAACCACACAAGAAACATCCAACAACAAAATTACCAAACAGGATACACAAATCGATTTAGCTGAAGACACAGATGGTTTTACCGTAGTGAATCGACGAAGGAAAAGAAACGTCATAATCGGTAATTCCCATGAAATCGGTTCACTCTCAGCAGTGGAACAGAAGCTTTGGATCTTCTTGGGAAGGATGGCTGCCGATACAACACAAGAAGCAGTTATTAATTATCTTCGAAACAAAATCAGCGATCAGCATTTCGAAGTGTAAAAACTGGAAACGAGGGGTACAAATGCTTGTTTTAAAGTTGCTGCTCCCAGAGAATTGGAAAACCGATTATATGACGCAAGCTTTTGGCCGAAAGGATCTATTATCAAGAGATATTTTTTTCGTCGACAAGAACCGGGGCGATTTTAGTCATCTAAAACCATGCGTAGTCGAATCCTATAAGATTGCAATCATGCATCTCAATATACAAGGATTTCATAACAAATCCAATCTACTTGAAATCGAAAATATGGATATTTCAGCAGATTTAATTTGTGTCAGTGAACATTGGTTAAACCAACAAGAAATAGAAAGCACTCATATTAGCGGGTTTAAACTAGCAAATTATTTCTGCAGATCGACTTATAGCAGAGGTGGAGTGTGTATTTTAGCAAAAAACAAGTGGCACTGTGAAAATATAAATCTAGAAAAATTTTGTGTTGAGAAGTCTATTTCTTTGTTCGTTCTCGTCATTTATAGATCGCCAACCGGTGATTTTAATTCTTTTATTTTAAACTTGAATCTTGTTATGGATGAAATCTACGATATGCACGTACCTATAATTCTGTCGGGGGATTTTAATATAGATTTCTCAAAAGAGTCAAAGGAAAAAAATACTTTATGCCATTTACTGGGAACCTACAATTTAATAAAGCTAGTAAAGGAGCCCACTAGAGTGACAGCAACCTCAGCCACTGTTATTGACAATATATTTACCAATATAAACTTTGATTATAAGATTTCTGCAAAGGATGTACACTTTTCTGATCATAGATCTCAAATACTTAATATAGAATTGACAAAAACCAATAACAGTAAAACATACACGTATTGTAGACAATTTTCAGAACTCAATTCTCAACTTTTTGCACATCTTTTAACTAATGAGCACTGGGAAAATTTAGATAATAATACAACCGCGAATTTAGAAAGCAATTTTAGAAATTTTATAACAACTCTAAATTATTACTTTAATATCAGTTTTCCTATAGTGAAATCTGAACGTAAAACTTCACAAGAAGTAAAACAATGGTTGAATGAAGAAATCATTGAATCCAGTAAAGCATTAAAAGGTCTATTCAGACTAACTAAAGTACAAAACTCAGAGAATATTTGCAATTTTTATAAAATAGCGAAAAAAAAACATATGAAATTGGTTAAAGTTACTAAACAAAATTATTACCATTCTATTGTAACTTCCTCAAACAATTACAGTAAAAGCTTGTGGAACTTAGTTAATAAACTTACAAATAAGAATACAAACAGTCTCCGAAATCAAAATCAAAGTACTAAATATGAACTCAATACAGAAAATGGAGTCATCCATGAAAAACAGAAAATTGTAAATGTATTCAATGATTTCTTCAAAAACCAGCCGCTCAATATTCTTAAAAATATTCCAACCACACAATCAATAAAAATACCTGTGTTAAACCACAATAGTATATTTTTCTCTCCCATAAGCCAAAAAGAAACAATGGATCTTATAACAGATCTCAATAATTCTAACTCGACTGGAGGGGATGAAATATCAAACAACACGCTAAAAAAGTTTAAAGCATACATTGCTGATCCTTTAACATCCCTTATAAATGATTGTTTCAAATTGGGATTTTTTCCTAATGCTCTAAAACACGCCCTTATAACGCCGATTTATAAAGCAGGAGATCGTATACTGCTTGCTAATTATCGTCCAATATCATTAGTTTCAAGTATCTCGAAAGTAGTCGAAAAAGCTATATTATCTCGGCTAATGAGTTTTTTAGAGAAGCACAATCTAATGTGCGATGCACAACATGGTTTTACACAGGGCAAGTCAACCGAAACTGCAATCATGACAATTCTAAATAAAATTATAAAATCAATTGATAATCACGAAATGTGTGTCGGAATATTTTGTGACTTAAGTAAAGCTTTTGACTGTGTAAACCATAATAAACTACTCAACAAACTAGAGTGCATGGGAATACGTGGAACTGCATTAAATCTATTTCGTTCCTACTTGATCGACATAACATCTAGTGTAATTTTACGAGAAAATCACCTGACATTTATATCCAATACGACTTCACCATCTTTAGGCGTACCACAAGGAAGCATCCTAGGCCCAATTCTATTCCTTGTGTATATAAATGATCTAATTAACTACGTAAATAAAGATTACAATATTGTTGCTGTCATGTACGCCGACGATATTTCATTCATGATACAATCACAAAACATACAAGATCTACAAGCGAAAACTAAAATGGTAATCGAGAAAATGACAAATTGGTTTAATGCAAATGGATTATTCTTAAACGTCGATAAAACAAAATATATCCATTTCAGGACCCCAAATAATAGGAATGAACTAGATTTAATTTTACAAGTCAATGGTGCAAATATACTAAAACAAACCTATATTATTAAGTTCTTAGGTATAGTTCTAGAAGAGAAACTAACTTGGGCTAAGCACTGTAATGATCTATGCAGTAAGCTAAGATCATCCTGTTATTATCTTATCGTATTTAATTTAGTAATTATCTCTGTATTTAATCTTTCAAAATTTTTTACCAATATAAAATACACAAAATCACACGTAGCAAATTTAACTAACACTACAAACAGTGCTTTAGTGAGGCAGGTCTGGTATTTTAAAGTATCTCTTCTTCTTTCTTGGAAAAAATTTAAAAAAAATGTTATATACAAAATAATCAATAATACACATTTTAAAACAAAAAGAATTATTCACGAGTTTTTGAGTCTTCAAAGACGATCCAATAAATAAACAGATTGATGAAGATTCCAAAATTGTTAAAAGGCTCTCACAAACGTGAAACGGAATTATGTTTTTTGACAAAACTGATGTATATGTTGCGCTCTTAGCATTTGTGTTTTTATTTTATAGTTTGTATTGTTGATAAATTTCGTTACCACGCTGACTATTATAGCATTAGCCAAACCATAATAGATAACAGGCAACTTAAACATCTGACAAATTTTTTAGGCTGTTCTTGCAAATCTATATCATATCTATATTAAATAATAAAAACAATAAATTCAAAAACTAATTAGTTTTAATTGTTTAAATATTCAATATATTAAATATTCAGTGAATATTTCGTGAAACTAAAATTAGCAACAAGTAACATATTCAGAGACAATATAAGAATAATTTTAATAAGAGTAATATTAGCAGGAATAAATTTAATAAAAGTAATTTTAACAAGAATGATTTTAATAAAATTTATTTTATTTTAATTTTGTTTAGTTTTTTTATTTAAAGGTCAAAGAGTAAATAAACTACTAACTAGCTAATTTATACAGAGGATGACTACTTTGTTGTCGAAATACGTATTTGTAATACATAAACTGATCTAGGTATTCGGGCGAATTTGAAATTTTATACAGTGAATTCATTATCAATACATGAACTTGCCAGTTCAATCCTTTGACAGTTTTTGAACGCCAGATACTTCGGAAAAATATTTGATCCAGTATTGGAATATAGAGACTGGCGCAAACGAAACAACAAACAATATAAAATACAAAAAATCTCTAGTTATATGTGTTTCGTTCATTTCATTTGAAAGAGATAAATAAAGAAATTGTACTTCCTCAGTAGAATTTCTTAAATAATTTTTAGCATGTTTAATTTTGAGAAAGATCTCTCCACTGTTGCAACAGTTACTGACCAAGTTAAAAATAAAACTAATGCGATAACTACATTTGTAAATATGAAGAATGTGTGGTATATTATTTTAATTATTAATAAATAGCCACGAAAATTGTTTTATTTTTAAAATTTGCATAATATAAATGGACCAAAATAACAAAAATGTAAATTTTTAATGTCACTATAATTTAAATCTAACTTAAATTAAAGGATAGTTTTCGTAACATTTAAAAATAATAAAAACTCATGAAGTTGTGGATATTTATAGTGAAATAGTAAGCTGGCTGTATATAGTATATAGTAAGCTGGCTGTAACATTAGATTAGCTTATAACGGTGAACCACACATTTTAAAATTCTTTACGATAATGTACTTTTAGATTGAAATAGATAAAGTGGTACTAGCGAAAAGTAATAATAAGCGACCGTGTAATAATAAATAAATTTTGCAACAAGAAATCAAATAAGTTGATTGTTTGAATCTATTTCCAATGCTTATCCATTCCATTATATTAAAGTCCCACAAAATGGTTAATTGTTTTGGATACGCATTGAACTGCTCTTCGAGGAAGCCATGTCCGGTGTTCACTCACATTCGGAAATTATATGTTTGTGCATATTATTAAACATATGATTACTGCTATTCTATTTGTATTAGAAATAAAAATAACTTGTTGTAATGAAAATTAGTGAAATAATTTTTAAGACCTCAGCACACAATCTAATTGCAAAAAGAAAATAATAAGGAAAATAGTTCTAGATCTAAAATTATTTTATTTCCAAAAAAAAAAAGATATAATTTGTTTTATAGCAAAACTATTTTTTTTTAAATTAACATAAACGCTTATTATTGTATAATATTATTGTATATAAAGCCTGTGCCTAACCCAATTTAAGTCAGTTGTTAAATTCAGTCCGAAAGGAACAGTAGTGAGGTTTGAATTAATCATTGTTATAAATTAGTATTGATAAATAAAAAAATATTGAAGAAAATTAAACATTTTGTTTATTTATTTTTTGTTCGAGTATTCGAATCTGTATAGATTCGACAGTGGTCCTTTTTTTTTAAGTTAAAAAGAGAGCCAAGATACCGCGACAAACTATTTGAAAAAGTATATAAAAGTAATACGACAAGTATAAAGGCTCCTTTAGCCTACGAGACTAGACACCGTACACTCAGTATACACCGAGTGTCTATGTGCGCGCACGAGTGTCTCCAGTTGTGATATTTAGTGCGACACTATAATTAGTGTTGAAGCATCGGCTGTGTAAACATCTTGTATCTGAGTCCTCCAAGTGGCTGTTCAGGTTTTCAAACGGATTCGACATTTTTTCATATATTTAATATATTCCTACTATAATATGTATGTATATAATATGTACTATATATATATATATATATATATATATATATATATATATATATATATATATATATATATATATATATATATATATATATATATATATATATATAAAATACAAAATACTGTATACATATTATACAGTAATAAATAAAGCGTTTACGTCGCTGTTTAATTCCAATATAAGCAGTAATAAGTTATTTTGTGTTTAAACAGCTCGGGCACTAGGTACGTACATTTGTGTCTGGCTAATGTCCAGAACCCAAAAATCTGTTTAAGTGTGTAACAGTAAAAAAATTTGTGTTGCAACTTATGTCGTAGTCTAACGAAGCATTAGTATACATGAGAGTTATGTATAAAATCAACTATAAACAAGTAACCCTTAATTTGACAAACATACGTATCGAATAAAACCAAAACTTGACCGTTTTTACGTCAAGCGCCTTTCCCTCATCGATTGTCGTTTAATATAAAAGCTTTTACTTTTTTCAATTCAGCGATACTTACATATTAATTTGATTTATTATTTTTACATTGTAAACATATACTTCATATATTTTGTATTTAGTGTATATAATTAGAAACGTGACTTGCCGCGAAAGTAAGAGGCCCGGGTTCGATTCTGGAAAATGTATAATTTTTTCAGGTTAAGCATTTTATATTTTGTTATTAAAAGTGTTTTTATAATGTTTTTTGTGTAAAAATATCATAAACTTAACGTGACTGAAGCGAAGCACACGACAGTTGATACGGTAAATCTGAAATTTCATATTTAAAATAGCATTATAAATATGGAATACATATATGGAATATAAATTCAATTAAAAAACAAAAAAAATCAAGAAGATTGGTTATTATATGTAAAAACCTTGAAGACACGAGGCGATATACTTTGTAAGAGGTTGGATGATATAAAAGAATCCAATAATTAAAAATCGCACAAATAATAAATAAAAAGACACGAATAAAGATATACATGATCTTTATTAAAATGAATTGATGAATGAATTTTCTAATAGTTACCAAAGTAATGAACATAAATAATTACCGTGATAACTCAGGGAGAATGTAGTTGAAATGCAATTATCTAATAAACTAAAGTATGTTTGATTTTAGTAGTGGTACCGCTACAACTTCAACTAATATGAATTAAATTAGACCCTATGAATCCGAGGTCGAAAATAAATGGTTTCCAGTTTGTTATAAGTTTTACATACTAAACACAATCACGCGACGTAAACTTTACCCATCTATAATTTATGAAATCCTTGGATTGTTTGTTTTCGAAAACAACCATTTGATAAAGTTTGAAATTTCTAGGGTCAAATTTAGTTATTTTGGAGAATAATTTTTTTAATACTCCACTGTATAAAAATTTATTATTGATATTTTTTCATATTTTTATTATTCAAAGAATTTATATAATTATTGCCTTATGCTAGTTGAGAATTTGCATAGTTTCAACAGGCATTTGCTTAGATTAGAAATGACTTGCGTATATACAAGCTTACTTTAATATTTCAGCACATATTTAAAATTAGTTACAGAAGGTACTTCGCTCAGTTGAGTTACCAAAAGTATTTCTCTCAGTAGAGTCACAATAAAATAGTTACAAAAGTAATCTCATGAACTGAGTTACAAAAAATCGTCTCATCAAGAAGTTACAAAAAAATACTTCTTTAGGTTCAGTTAAAAAGAGTATTTCTCACTGTTAGTTACAATAGTCCTCTCATCGAGGTAGTTACAAAAATTAGTTGGTTCACATCAATTAATTAGATGGTATTTAAAATTTTTATTTCTTCAATTTACAAGTTGAATATTTTTTATGGATTGTGCTGAAATATCGAATGGTCGAATTAATGGTTTCTATCTGATTGTATCTAAGTATATTTTTTTTTGTATAATTTATTTAATTCACTATTCCGAAACTTGTGGTCTCTCAAGCTTGTAACAATTCAATACACACTCTATACACACTTTTGGTGTACAATTTATATTTTATGTGAATATGCATTGACGTTTTCAATTGATAACTATATTGTTTGTATACGCTTGGTTTTTTTTGGCCGTGTATTTTTTCTTTACAGAAGCGTAATGTCTCTTTATATATACAAGTATGTATCTGAATTAAATTTGTAATCCATATTTATATTTTGCAAATCAGACATATTTGAACATATTTTTTTTTTACTGTAGTTTTCTTTTACTATAATTCTATTTAGCACATATTCACGTAATCTTTGTTTTAATAACTTGTACAACCAATGTTAGTGTTCTAAGGATAGTTGTACTATCACTGTATTAGATTAGAAATTATTTATTTCAAATATATATTTTATTTTATATTTGTTTTGTTCCGCTTTTGTACCTTTTATTTTTTTTTAGATTCGAATCACTTGTCGATAACTAAGACACTTACTGGATAGTAAAGATCTTACTACCTCTATATTATCTTTTAAATGGGCCCAGCTTTTATTGAAACACTTTCGGTTCAACGTTTTTTTTTTTATATTTACGTGTATGGCATTAGTACCGATCGTTTTCTAATTTTCATAATTCCACATACAATACTCTGCTTTGGATTTTTTTTCTAAAGTACCGTATATTTAGTTTTCATTATTTTTTTTTAAAAATACATCATAATAACTTTTTAATTAAAATTACTAAATTAATTTAATTTCATACTTTATGAAAATAATTGATAATTCAATTATTTTCTATTCGGTGTTTAGTTTTTTTTATAAAGTGTGGTATATTTTTACATACACACATAATTCAATTACTTTTCAATAAAGTGTTTAGTTTTTTTTTTTTTTTTAAAAAAAAAACTAAACACCATTTTTTTTTTAAACTAAATACCCATTAATCATTAATAATAATTTAAATATTTTTTTCATACACATACTAGTGGAGAATAATTTTTTTAATACTCCACTGTATAAAAATTTATTATTGATATTTTTTCATATTTTTATTATTCAAAGAATTTATATAATTATTGCCTTATGCTAGTTGAGAATTTGCATAGTTTCAACAGGCATTTGCTTAGATTAGAAATGACTTGCGTATATACAAGCTTACTTTAATATTTCAGCACATATTTAAAATTAGTTACAGAAGGTACTTCGCTCAGTTGAGTTACCAAAAGTATTTCTCTCAGTAGAGTCACAATAAAATAGTTACAAAAGTAATCTCATGAACTGAGTTACAAAAAATCGTCTCATCAAGAAGTTACAAAAAAATACTTCTTTAGGTTCAGTTAAAAAGAGTATTTCTCACTGTTAGTTACAATAGTCCTCTCATCGAGGTAGTTACAAAAATTAGTTGGTTCACATCAATTAATTAGATGGTATTTAAAATTTTTATTTCTTCAATTTACAAGTTGAATATTTTTTATGGATTGTGCTGAAATATCGAATGGTCGAATTAATGGTTTCTATCTGATTGTATCTAAGTATATTTTTTTTTGTATAATTTATTTAATTCACTATTCCGAAACTTGTGGTCTCTCAAGCTTGTAACAATTCAATACACACTCTATACACACTTTTGGTGTACAATTTATATTTTATGTGAATATGCATTGACGTTTTCAATTGATAACTATATTGTTTGTATACGCTTGGTTTTTTTTGGCCGTGTATTTTTTCTTTACAGAAGCGTAATGTCTCTTTATATATACAAGTATGTATCTGAATTAAATTTGTAATCCATATTTATATTTTGCAAATCAGACATATTTGAACATATTTTTTTTTTACTGTAGTTTTCTTTTACTATAATTCTATTTAGCACATATTCACGTAATCTTTGTTTTAATAACTTGTACAACCAATGTTAGTGTTCTAAGGATAGTTGTACTATCACTGTATTAGATTAGAAATTATTTATTTCAAATATATATTTTATTTTATATTTGTTTTGTTCCGCTTTTGTACCTTTTATTTTTTTTTAGATTCGAATCACTTGTCGATAACTAAGACACTTACTGGATAGTAAAGATCTTACTACCTCTATATTATCTTTTAAATGGGCCCAGCTTTTATTGAAACACTTTCGGTTCAACGTTTTTTTTTTTATATTTACGTGTATGGCATTAGTACCGATCGTTTTCTAATTTTCATAATTCCACATACAATACTCTGCTTTGGATTTTTTTTCTAAAGTACCGTATATTTAGTTTTCATTATTTTTTTTTAAAAATACATCATAATAACTTTTTAATTAAAATTACTAATTAACTTAATTCCAATATTTATGAAAATAATTGATACTTCAATTATTTTCTATAAAGTGTTTAGTTTTTTTTTAAAAACTAAACACCCAATTTTTTTTTAAATTAAACTCTAATTTTTTTTTTACATACACATATGGAAGCAGAGCAAATATCCATATGTGTCTTTTGTTTTCGATAGTTTTCACAAAGCTCGACTTGTGATTCTGAAATTCTTTTTGAAATTTGAAATGATTATAATTTTTTCTTTATATTTATTCATTTATATCTTTTACATTTTCTTTAATTCTTTAATTATATTTAACTTAGTACTAATTTTTTTTCTCTTTCTTCTATTTTGTTTGTGGTTTAAATTTTCATTATGCCGAGAACAACTCGTAATACACCAGGTACCCCAGGAGATGACGATCCTCCAGCTGCACCAGATGACTTATTCATCACGCCTCATCAAGTATCAGCGGTTAACTTAGCGGCTATAACTACGCAGATGCAGACTACAGCTCAACAGTTCCATGCGTCAGTGCTGCACGTTTCGGATGTACAGCAACAAATACAACATCAAAGCAAACAGATAAGTAGCATTACCGATGCCTTGGCAACAATTACAACTACTCTATCAAATAATAGCACTTGTTCAAATCAATTAACTTCAAATTTTAGTTTTTTTGCAAAACCGAGTATTGATTCCTTTATAAATAAAATCACTATTCTGGACATTTCGGTTCCAGAAAATATTATACAGTTTATTGTCGATACTCAACATTTAGTTGATATTAATTTTTTACCTATAGACGTTCTTTTGAAATCTTTAATCAATAGGTGTGCTTCGAACGCACAAACATTTTGGTCTACTTGTTTGGCTGACTCTTTGTCTTGGCAAAATATTAAACATAATTTATTACGAGTTTATATTCCACCTTTGACTAAACAGATATTAATTGATAGATTAGTCCGGCGAAATCAACCTGACACTGAAAAATTTTCGACATTTGTTCCTTCAATAATAAAATTCGCGAACATCCTACTTAATGATTCATCTGAATCCGAAATCATACAAATTATTTTTGCTCATGCCAATAATTCTGTACTATCTATTCTTGGTTTATATCAAATTCCCGATACTTATAAAGATTTGTATCAACTAATCACTAAAATTGAGGAAATTCAAGCGCGAATAACTACAACACCCGTCAGTGTAAACGTTACTTCAATTCAAAATACGCATAATGACTCTAAATTTTTTTGTACTTTCTGTAAAGGTACTAATCACAATTTTAAATATTGTTTTAAAAGAAAGAAGGATAATATAAATGTTAGTACTACGGTTCCAAAAAACTCGCAATAGACCCCAAGTTTCTTATTAATGATGTTATTTTAAATTATACTATTTTACCTCTACAAACCATTTTCATTCAAGGTTATCCTTTATTAACACTTTTTGATTCCGGTGCTACTGTTAATGCTATTAAAACTGCGACTTTTAACAAGTTAAAATCTAACAATAGAAACATCGTCACCGAATCAATTGATAAAACTATTTCTTTGCCGGGAAATAATTTTTTAAAATGTAATTTAACTGCGAAACTTCATTTTAAATTGGGTAATTTTTCATGGACTCAAACTTTTTTTATAGTAGATTCATTACCGTTTGAGGTAATTTTAGGTGTTGCCACACTTAAAGATTGCAACATCATTTTGGACTTCTTTAAGTCGACGATCAAATTTTATTTTCATCCTAATGTTGAAATACCGTTTTCGGGTTTTTGTAATAATAATCGAATTATTAATACCATTGTCGAAGCGAAAGTAAATCTTAATAGCAAACAAACCAAAGTGTTGCAAACACTTCTTCAAAACTTTAAATCGATTTTTTCTGACGTTCCTGGTCTTGCCAAGGGTTTTGAATATAAAATTAAGTTAATCGATAACATTCCGGTTTGTAAAGCTCCTTACTATCTGGCACCCGATAAAGCCAAACTTTTGGACGAGCATGTTCAAGAGCTTGTTACACAAGGGGTACTTTCTCCTTCGAACTCTAATTATAGCTCACCCGTCTTCTTTGTTAAAAAGAAAGACGATTCTTATCGGTTAGTCGCTGACTATAGGTTTGTTAACAAACATATAGAGTTTGATCCGATGAGTTCAGCCAGTATGGCTCATATTTTCGCTAGCTTAGGTAATTCGAAAGTGTTTACACTCCTCGACATGAAATCCAGTTTTCATCAGATAAAATTATCAGATGACTCGAAACATGTCACCGCGATCGTCACACAATATGGTCTGTTTGAGTACAATACCATGCCTTTCGGGCTAAAGGTGGCTAGTCAATCATTGGCTCGTTTTTTAAATTCCAGTCTCGCAGAATTTCGTCATAAATTTCTTCTTATTTATTATGACGATTTAATTGTACATTCACCCGACATTGAATCACATTTAAATCACCTGAATCTCTTGTTCACTAAAATAAAGTCTATCGGTATCACTATTAATCCTTCTAAGGCTCGATTTTGTATGTCGAGGGTACGTTTGTTGGGTAGCGTAATATCCGCTGAGGGACGCTTTATAGACCCTATTAAGGTGCAAGCAATCAATGACATGCCAACTCCAAAAAACGTCAAAGAAGTTATGCGTCTAGTTGGGGCTGCGGCTTTTTACTCCCGCTATATTCCCATGTTCAGTCAGATTGTAGCTCCGTTAAACGATTTAAAAAAGAAAGGTGTAAGGTTCAAAATTACTAAGGTTCATCTTGATGCAATCTCTACTTTAAAAAAATCTTTAGTAAGTGCGCCTGTCTTAAAACATCCTAATTTTGACAAACCTTTTGTGCTACAAACTGACGGATCAGCTACTGGTCTGGGCGCGGTATTACTTCAAAAGTATGATGACGGTTTGCACCCCATTATGTACTGTTCTCGAAAATTGAATCCAGCCGAATTAAAATATAACAGTCATGAATTAGAACTTCTCGCAGTAGTGACGGCCCTAGATAAATTTAAAGATTTTTTAACCGACCGCAAGTTTACTCTACAGACTGATTGCAGGTCGTTATTGTGGATTTTTAATACCCCCAATAAATTTAATAAATTATCTAGGTGGATCCTTAAAATTTCGAGATATGACTTTACCCCGGAACATATTAAGGGCAAATTGAACAATATGGCCGATTTTCTATCTAGGTTATACGAAACTGACCATTTAATAGTGAACAAATTTTTTGATACAAATCAAGATTCAGGCAAAAATTTCATTAAAGTTAAAGAGTTGCATAGCAATGATCCAGGTTATGCAAACCTTTTAAAAAAGATAACCAATACTTTGGATCAAACTGACTTAGAATCGGTGAATGAAGAAATCAGGAACAATGCGCAACTGAACTTTATTAACGTTTTAGCTAATACAAATTTTGATTACCTTTCTGTTAAAAGCGAGCAACGTAACTCTCCCGAATGTAAAATCATTTATCAAAACCTTAAGGCTCAGATGAATGTCCCTAATTTTTGCATAAAGGATGGGTTAATTTATAAGTTCGTCGGAAGGAATCGACTAAAACGTATATTTTTACCAGATAATTTACTCGATTACGTTCTTCGATATTATCATGATTCCAAGTATGCTGCGCATAATTCAGTAATTAAAACATTCCGTGAAATTAGTAAAATTTTTTACTACAAAAACCTCTATGCAAAAGTAAGGGACTATGTCAGAACCTGTAAAGTGTGCCAGGCTATAAGGCCATATACACGTAACGATAGGGTTCAGTTGAGTAGTTCCGTGCCGGAGTATACCCTACATACTTTGTACGTCGACTTTATCGGTCCTATTATTAGATCAAGTGAAGGTTTTAAGTATATTTTTTCTGTTGTAGATGGATTTTCAAAATTTGCTTTCGCCTTTCCATGTAAAAGGCAGACCAGTGACGTTGCCATTTCACTGATACAGAAGATTTTCCTGCAAAATGGATATCCGACGGTTGTTGTAGCCGACAACGGACCAGCCTTTGCGTCGATCAAGTGGAAAACCTTCTTATTTAATAATGGTATTAGAGCTGCCTACTGTTCGAGCTATACACCATCTTCGAACAAGAGCGAGTGCCTCAATCGACAAATAAAATATAATTTAGGATGCATTCTCAAAGAATATTCTGTACAACATAAAAATTGGTCTAAGTTTTTGAGTTTTGTAATTTTCAATTACAATAACTCCTACAAAAATACAATCGACTCAACACCAGCTGAAGTTTATTTTGGTAGAAAGTTAATGACGCCGTTTGTGATTATAAACGAATTAACTGAGTTAATCACGAGTTCTGCTAAACCATCACAAGCACATATACAAGATGCGTTAAAGATTGCTCACCAACAACGAGTCAACCAAACTTTAAATAAACCAACGCTGTCTAAATATAAAGTGGGTCAATTGGTCATGGTTAAAAACTTGGCCCCGAATATGAACAAGAATATCGCACCTAAATTCGCTTCAAAATTCAATGGACCGTACAAGATAATAAAGTTCACTACACCAACTTCAGTTAGGCTAAAAGCTCCAAAATCCAATAAGAAAACCTTCGGCATGTCGATATACAACATTCGGCCATACTATCTCAGAGGATATCAAGGGAATGGTAACGTTACTGCATCCTAATTAAACATCTAAATATATTTGAATCTTCACGTCTAATCCACATTTGTAAGATTTTTCATTCATCTATTCATGTCATTCTTGGTTTAATATTTTCCAATTAGCATGTCGCTAATTTTTTTGGCCCCCTGGAGTGGAGAATAATTTTTTTAATACTCCACTGTATAAAAATTTATTATTGATATTTTTTCATATTTTTATTATTCAAAGAATTTATATAATTATTGCCTTATGCTAGTTGAGAATTTGCATAGTTTCAACAGGCATTTGCTTAGATTAGAAATGACTTGCGTATATACAAGCTTACTTTAATATTTCAGCACATATTTAAAATTAGTTACAGAAGGTACTTCGCTCAGTTGAGTTACCAAAAGTATTTCTCTCAGTAGAGTCACAATAAAATAGTTACAAAAGTAATCTCATGAACTGAGTTACAAAAAATCGTCTCATCAAGAAGTTACAAAAAAATACTTCTTTAGGTTCAGTTAAAAAGAGTATTTCTCACTGTTAGTTACAATAGTCCTCTCATCGAGGTAGTTACAAAAATTAGTTGGTTCACATCAATTAATTAGATGGTATTTAAAATTTTTATTTCTTCAATTTACAAGTTGAATATTTTTTATGGATTGTGCTGAAATATCGAATGGTCGAATTAATGGTTTCTATCTGATTGTATCTAAGTATATTTTTTTTTGTATAATTTATTTAATTCACTATTCCGAAACTTGTGGTCTCTCAAGCTTGTAACAATTCAATACACACTCTATACACACTTTTGGTGTACAATTTATATTTTATGTGAATATGCATTGACGTTTTCAATTGATAACTATATTGTTTGTATACGCTTGGTTTTTTTTGGCCGTGTATTTTTTCTTTACAGAAGCGTAATGTCTCTTTATATATACAAGTATGTATCTGAATTAAATTTGTAATCCATATTTATATTTTGCAAATCAGACATATTTGAACATATTTTTTTTTTACTGTAGTTTTCTTTTACTATAATTCTATTTAGCACATATTCACGTAATCTTTGTTTTAATAACTTGTACAACCAATGTTAGTGTTCTAAGGATAGTTGTACTATCACTGTATTAGATTAGAAATTATTTATTTCAAATATATATTTTATTTTATATTTGTTTTGTTCCGCTTTTGTACCTTTTATTTTTTTTTAGATTCGAATCACTTGTCGATAACTAAGACACTTACTGGATAGTAAAGATCTTACTACCTCTATATTATCTTTTAAATGGGCCCAGCTTTTATTGAAACACTTTCGGTTCAACGTTTTTTTTTTATATTTACGTGTATGGCATTAGTACCGATCGTTTTCTAATTTTCATAATTCCACATACAATACTCTGCTTTGGATTTTTTTTCTAAAGTACCGTATATTTAGTTTTCATTATTTTTTTTTTAAAATACATCATAATAACTTTTTAATTAAAATTACTAAATTAATTTAATTTCATACTTTATGAAAATAATTGATAATTCAATTATTTTCTATTCGGTGTTTAGTTTTTTTTATAAAGTGTGGTATATTTTTACATACACACATAATTCAATTACTTTTCAATAAAGTGTTTAGTTTTTTTTTTTTTTTAAAAAAAAAACTAAACACCATTTTTTTTTTAAACTAAATACCCATTAATCATTAATAATAATTTAAATATTTTTTTCATACACAATTTTTTTGAATCTTTAAAACTTTTGAAAGGTGTTTATTATTGAAAAATCTTCCATTAGAATTTAATTTGGTAAAGGTTAAAAAGTACTATCATTTTAACGCCAAGTGCACTACATATTTTAGAATAATCGCCTTCGAAGTTCAAACAAAACCTTAATTTTTACTCGCTTGTCAGCTATTAAAAAGATTTATTTGCCCAGACTGGAACAAGTTTGTCGATATTAGTAATTTTTTAATGATAATACACTATTAACAAATACATTCTTATAACGCGTGTTCATTTGAAAAGTTTCCACCTAAATATTTTATTATTGAAAAAAATGTTTCAAACAAAAATAGCTTAGTTTAAAGGAAGAAACATGATGCAATAATTATATTTTTGTTACGAGTATCCGTGCTCGCCTGGTACAAACTTATCTTATCTTAGGAAAAATTATTAACTTCAAAAAATGTGATAAAAAACAAACAACTTTTGTTTGAAATTTGATTTCATACATCCCGTAGTTTTGATGTAAACTTTTGATGTAAATGAGCCGTAAATTTTGTATCGACGCCAGAAATATTGGTTGCATGAAAAAAAAAGTTTCAAACAAAAGTTGATTGTTTTTCTGAGTTCTTATAAAATATTGTTCGTATAATAATAAAAAATCAACTTTTATTTGAAACTTTTTTGCATGAATCCAATATTTTTACATAAATACAAAATAAATGCCATATTTATGCCGTATTTACACCAAAAGTAGAAGATCTATAAAAACAAGTTGCAAACAAAAGTTGTTTGTTTTTATGGGATAAAAATTTTTGTGTTTAAAGATTTTCCCGATATTGCACCGTTTAAAAGATAAGTTATACCACGGGCACGGAAAGCATGGATGAAAAATTTCATTATGTTTCTCCCTTTAAACTAAGCAACTTTTGTCTAAAATAAACTGTTTTTCTAAAATAAATATTTAAAAAAATATTTAGGTGGATACTTTTGAAAATAACACACGGTATATTTTTATTATTTATAATATTGCTAAAATTTTCAAGAAATTCCCCCACTGATTGAAATTTCGCCCAACCGTTTTACATTCGAAACAATGTCCATTCGAAACAATCTTACAATGTCCTATTATTTATTCAATTGGTTTCCAATTGAACAAACTAAAAATACTCAGTGTTCCAGGTTCGTCAACCTACTGCCTTTTAGGGTTTTAGATCATCTTTGTCGGTTTCCTACAAAACTTCAAAAACTATCGATATATTTTGAACCACGTTAAGTTATCAAATGATAAAAAATTAAATTTCCTGAAAAAGTTTATGTAGCACTTTTCTAGTAGTCCCAACCTTTTACGAGATAAATTGATATTTCACAAAGAGCTTCAAAAAGGTTGCTAGTTGATGATTACGAATATTATAAGTAATGTTGATAGAGGTATCTAATTTTCTCAAATTTGTAACTGTATTTAGTTATTATTGAAAAAGCAACATTGCTCTTTAATATTTAAAATAATTTTTAAAAAAACATTAAAGGTGACCTTAAATCATAATATCAAAATATTCAAAACTAACAGGTGTTAAAATGAAATTTTTTTGCTATTCGAAAAAAAAACGATCAGGTGTTTATACTACGATTAAGTCAAGCTTTCTTAACAATGTGTTTAAATGACTTCATTTGATAATAACATTGAATTTTTAAACTATTTTAAATTCATTCTTTAATTAAATAAATGCAAATTTGGTAACATACGTGTTTTTATACGTAGAAAATAATATAATAATTTGTTATTTGTTATTTTCGGGATAATAAATAATTTAACTTTTAATTGGATAATGACCTTCGTGGAACATATGACGTTTCTGACTTCTTTTTAGATCTAAATTTATTTAACTTTCGGAAATACATCAAAATATATAATTAAATTAACTAATGATTTTTGCAAATGTTTCAATTCAAAAAAACGTCTTTGTTTGTGGGCAATATTTTTTGACGAATCTTATCACATTTTAATTTGAACGGGTCGACGAAATCGAAGATACATCGTTTACAGTATTTTTGCCTATTGCTCGTTAACAAATAAATATATCATCCATAAAATCAATACTAAAAATTTGGCCCATTTATTTCAAAAATTTACGTACTTTATTTGAAGTATTTTTTTCGTCAGTGATTTCTTTGCAAATAGATTCGCAAAGATTACCATTTTGAAATTATTCAAAAAAATTAAAAATTACAAAACGGGCATTTAAAATGAACAATGCATTTAAAGGCCTATTTGCGTCAAGCTTTCATTCACCAAAGAACATTTTTCATTTAAAAATTTACATTTGATAAAAACATATTATTTTTGAGATTTTATATCTTGATTTGATAAAAATTTTCTTCTAAAAATACCTGGAGTTTTAAATATTTGATGACTTGTTTGTATTTTTAATTATTCAATCGCAAATGACACATTTTTTAAGAGATGAAGCAAGACTAATTGTAATATAAATAATTTATTATTTATTTGTACTTCAAAAAATAACATTTTTTGTTTAACATAAACACAGTCCTTTTTACCATTTCACAAACGGCCTACACACTCTACTTAAGTGTATTTTCCCTTATCTTATAAATAAATTTATTTTTTATTTCAATTTTACATATTTAAAAGTAAATTAACCTAATTGTTTTGCACAAAAAAAAAGTAAAAACATTTTTAAATACGCATTGAAAAGATAAAAAACATAAATATATTCGAAAAATATGCAAATATATTTAAAATTGAGGGCATTATCGTAAGTGTGTGTTTGTTGAAAAGTGGGTACTTACATTGGTAATTGTAGCCCATGAAGGTGTACCCTGTGACCAACTACGAGGTGGCGGTTCCTCTGAACCGGTAGCACTTGGTGCCGGTGACGTTGGATAAAATAGCACGTGTTTTTCACCCGACGCCTGTTGGTAAGTTGTTGTTTGTGTTCGTGGCGGTGGTCCACCGGAACCATTACCTAATGTTCCATATTCATCATTCCCACTCAACATCATTGTTGTTGCATTTATTTTTTTATTTAATTCGAAAACATATTCTTTAATTTTATCTCGAATGATTATTAATTAGTTTAAAACACAATTTTTTAAACAACTTTGAAAATAATTTTCCCAAAAAAAAAACAATCACTTTTCATAACCTAAAAGTTTAAAGAAAATAAATTGTTTTAATGCAATGTCATAAAAGTTCGAAAGATCGTGCAATGATATCGTAATAACACACGTAAATTTATGCCGTCGCGTTCGTTGTGTTCATACACGTGTTCACACGTTTGCCGTTTGACAAGCGACTGTTTTCATTTCGATGTTGTAAGGATAAATATTCTGTGATATGAAAGGGTTTGCTATACAGAAAGTTTATGCGCATGCTTTTGTATATCTTTCGAAAAAAAAAAAACTTAAAATAGATTTTATGTATCCGTGCAATAGGTATATTCAAATATAGTTGTTTTTTTTTTTCATTTTTCAATAGAAAAATAGATGAGAATTTTTATTTTTTTAGGTTATTCTAATTAAATTTTTTTTATTTATTCATACTAATTAACGTACTTTCATTTTAATTTGAAAAAAAAGATTATACATCCAATTAACAAAGATCTAGATCACATATCGGTGAAAATTTTTCGCAAAAAATTTATTTCGATAACCAATCACAAAAAACAACGAGTTTCGCAACGAGTCGAGATTATATCTTTGAGAGTTAAAACTTTTTATCTCGACGAAAATCGTGATGAGACGTGAAACGCTGTGCAGTTTGTGAGATAAATACTGTTGTATTGACTCAAGAGTCAAAGCGGGACGATATAATTTTTGGCCGCTTTATCTTCGTCCGCATGTAGCAAACTTACATAACGGTGGTAGCGAATAAAATGTGTAGATATAAATATTTGACTACCGGGGCCCGTTTATTACGGTAGTGCCAAAAAGCCTTTGGTTCCAAAACTTTAAATAAAAAAAAACAAGTGAAAATAACAACTGAGTTAATTGCTTAAATACCCGGTATATCCTGAATTAATGTAAAAAAGTTTATACCAAAGTTGTTTATTTTAAAAAAAGGAACATTTTTTGTCTTTACATTTTTGTTCTCTCTTTTATGGTTTCGATTCCGATTAGGCCCATTCACGGATTTGACCTTAAAATTTGGCTCTGGAACGAACATACAAAATTGCAGCTCGTTATCTCTTTTCGTTTTTGAGTTATCATGTTTACAGACGGACAGATGGGCAGACGGACATTTATGTCTATTCCAAACATTTATATCTGCGATAAATATTTTTAATTGTTACAAAGTCTGGACTAAACTTAATATACTTTGCATATTTACATATACCGGGTATAAAATGTTTTAGTATATGTATTAGCGAATGTTTATACGAAAATTCATTCTATGGTTTTGTACAAATTTCCTTGGTATTCCTCTATCTTTTTTTTAGTGACATGTGGTATCTGCTAATAGATTCAAATACATACGGGGTCCGAAATAAGGTCAAAATAGGTAATTTTTATTTTTACGTTAAACTGAGTTTGTTTAACCTCTTGTGCATTAATCAAGAGTCTGACTCATGTAAACTTATTTTTACTTTGTGAAACAATCACGAGTCTGACTCGTGTAAGCTTAAAATAACAAAAATAAATTTATTTATGAAAATTTATAACCAAATTTATCACACACAAACGATTAAAGTGAAATCTGCAGCGAACAACACTAACATTAATTTCTTGCTGCATCATAAGTAATGAATAAAAAATTTTGATAAAATGAATGAAATTATTAAAAAATTTATCTCAGACAAATAATTGAAACGAATTTTAACAACCAAAAAAGCATAAAAATTCAACACCCAAAAAAAAACAAACAAGTTAAATGAATGATGTAAGAAATTAGTGTTAGTGTTGTTCGCTGCAATTTGAACTATATTCGTTTGTGTCTGATAAATTTTGTTATAAATTTTCATAAATTTATTTATTTATCAGTTATTTTTGTTGTTTTTTAAATTGTGGTTTCACAAAATTATTAAGTTTGATTACAATGCATAACTTTATTTCCGTTAATTTCTGGTTGTTTTTCTTATGATGTTGTTCGTTGTTGCTTGCTTCGTTGAGTTTCTGTTTCTTTCTTGTCTTGAATTTTCATTGTTTTTTCCTCGTTTTGATGAAGATAACTTATCGTTCTCGAAACGTCATCAATTTGTTTGATCATAATTTCATAAACTCGGCTTTAATTACAAATCATTTTCTTCAACAAATATATATTTTTAATTTGCCATTATTTTCCAAGATATATATATATATATATATATATATATATATATATATATATATATATATATATATATATATATATATAACATTTTAGAATTTGAAGAAATTTGAAGAAATTCTTTCACCGGTACAGAGTCAATAGCTACAACTTCATCGAAAATTCGCTCTAAGAATTGATAATACATCATTAATTTCCTGAAAATTTAAATTTTAATAATGGAAGTTAATTTTTGATTAATTATACAATTTAATATTGGATTAATTAAATAAACATTCTATAAGTACATAAATGTATATATTAAGTAAATATATATGTTGAGCAAAGAGAAATATTCTCCCAGCGACTGAGAGATGTATAAATCTTGTAATTATTATTTTTAAAAAGTTATTCGCAATGAAATATGTAGGAATGGACCTCCCTCTGCCGGATTAGGGTCTCGCAGGGCAATGTAGGCAAGTGATTAAAATCACTGTATGTACTATCTTTTCGGAAAGTTGTAGCCTCCAACACGATGGACACTGTTTTTTACGGACGCCGCTCCTTCTATAAGTTTTTATGTTATTCACTGTATATTTTTCGTATAAATATTTATTTAAAATAATAAATACTTAGAAACAAACAGATTATACCAAGAATAAGATTGTAAAGGATCTGCACATAAACTCCTTGAGAAGGATTAAACATACACATATAGTAAATGTATGTATATGTTTATATATTGTAACACTTAAAACATATAGCTAACTATTGTTGTTGTGTATTGTTGTCTTCATTATTATATATTATTAAATCTGATTAAGTAAAGTAACGCTTTAAATACCTCCAACACAAGAATGTATCTCGTCTTTTACATTATAACATTGTAATAATGTAAGTATTTGAAGGAATCTCGTCTCTTATACAATAGTGGTTAAAGTCACTCATCTGGAATTAGTTATTTAAATGCAATACAATAATTCTATTCTACATTATATTCCAAATAGTATAAAGTAAAAAATAAATTAATTTATAAAAGGAATTCACAAAAAAATCAATTGCCTGGCATCAAAGTTTTAAATTAGCACTGCAATATAACAATATAACACGGTAGATTATATTCAGAATAGAAAAACCAATTGGTTTTAAACCCAAGATCTTTCGTTATCTTGGAGAGATCTTTGCTATCACCTTCTTAACGACACAAGATTTCGCCTTTCCGCTTTATCTATCGAAAATTGGAAAACTATACAAAAAAGTTTAAAACCAATTGCTTATATATATATATATATATATATATATATATATATATATATATATATATATATATATATATATATATATATAAACATTATATATATATATATATATATATAAACATTATATATATATATAGATATGTATATATATATATATATATATATATATATATATATATATATATATATATATATATGTATATATATATAAATCCTATTGGTATTCTGAATTCTAGCATTCAAAAAAGTGTGTTTAATCAGAATGAAAGGAAAAAATATTCCAATTTTCGATAGATAAAAGACTATGTATAGAAAACAAAAGTGTGTGAGCCAGCTCCGACGCACGGTGAAGTTTACTCCATAAGAACGATTGTCTTTGAACAGGCCCAGAAAAAAAGACTTACTAGACTAAAAAAAAGATCGATATCATATTGGGGCTAGAAAAACCTGTCTTTCTATAAATTTTCTTGAATTAAAAATTTTTTTCGAGATTGAAGTTAAGTTATCAATAATAAAAAAATTGTTGATGAAAATTAAGTATTTTGTTTTTGGTTTTGTTTCGAGTATTAGAATCTGTAGTAGATTCGACAGTCCTCCATTTTGAAAGAAAAAAAAGGGAGCCAAGATATCGCGACAGTATATAAATAAATAATATCACAGGAAAGTTGGAGTAGGAGTTCTTAATCAGAACATTACATTTGATCCAGTTGGAGTTTTTCTATTTATACTAAGTTAAAAGATACGGTTGACAAGGTAGATCAGTCGAATTTAGTTTACAAGGAACCTTGTGAGAGTGACAAGTGTTACATAGGACAAACGAAATAAAAATTTAAAAAAAGATTAGATCAGCATAAGAATGATTGTAAACCGATTAATATACTTAAAACAAATAGCACGGCTTTAGCAGAACATCATTTCAAAACTGGACATAATTTTAAATTTGACCTAGCAACTATTTTAGATCTAGAAGAAAATTGGTTTAAAAGAACCGTAAGTGAAATGTTTCACATAAAAAATAACAATAATATTAATCTAAGAACTGATACGAATAACTTTAGTTGCATTTATAACGAAATTTTATACTTTAAGGCCAATAGATAATGCAGTAATAGACAGTAATAATAGGTGGCACTACAGTACTGAGATATCTATACTATTACACACTTGTAACGATTCATGAGTATTGTATAATTACTTATTGAATTATGTAATTTATGAATTTACAAATTTTACTAATTGTTATTGTTATATGGGCTAATTTATTATATTGTTTATATGCACCTGCAGAAGCCTGCAAGGTGTCAGATATAGAATGTTTGGGTCCAAAACTTTTGATCCATCAATCCTGGGAGCAATCCCGGCGGAGAAGTTGTGGGCCTTCTGTGTGGCGTCTGGCCTTGATAGAATCCTATAGCTTCATCTGCTTAAAATAGCACCTCTTATCCGGAGGCGTCTCGCCTTCGGGTGACAGGTTGTTCTCAAGGAGGACACAGAGGACCCCTTGGTCTAGGTGCTAAGGACCCGTATGCGGTACCCCTTTTTCTTATTATTATTATTATTATTATATTGTTAAATAACAATTAATACATGTCAAAAAGAGGAAATACATGAACTTATAAGATCGAGGTGTCTTGAATTTTTGTTTGTTTAATCTATATGAGGTTATATTATGATTTTGTTAATTATATTTTGTAGTTGCTGAAGAAGTCTCAATAAAGAGACGAAACATCCAACTGGATCAAATGTAATGTTCTGATTTAGAATTCCATCTTCCCTGTGATTTTATTTATTTATATACTCTTGAAAAATTTTTGCACATAACTTAGCTCCATCATTGAAAGATCTTAAGAGCTGATCCAGCTCTGAATTACGACGCACAAGACTTGCATCTACCAGTCATTGATTTAAAAATGTATTTTTAATTCACCTACCACAAGTGGTAACTAATAATACAATAAAAATTATAATGTTCTTCAATGATAATTTCTTAAAAAGTACTGAATACAGCATTGCAAAATTTATAAAATGCATCCGCCTTCCTGTCTTTCAGTCTGCCCGTTGGTGTGCTTAGATTCAAAGCTCTCCTATCGAAGTCGGCTGCAGCCGCATAAGATACTTATTCCTAGTCTGCATACAAATTCCTTATACTCCGACCACATTCTTAATGTATATGTATCACATTGGACCTAAGGTCTATCGTCTAAATCTGTCTCGTCCAACTGCTACAACCTAACCTTACCAAACCTACATGCAGATTACAGCGAAAATCGATATTGGGTTTTTACCTTTTGGGGTCTCTAATGACAAATTTATATACACAGATGTTTCCCTTAAGACTCCCAGGGTTTATATTTAGAAAATGGAAAGACATATTTGAATTGTATATAAACTGTTTATTGGAGCTTATTATTTGCATATTTAAAAGAACTCCAAATTTGAAACAAATTTTGTTATACTCAACAAATTTTGGAATTATAATATTTTAGAGATATTCCAATTAGAGTTAGTTAAATTCCTAAATATGGCTATAAACAATGTATAACAAACATTGTTTTTAATCTGACTAATAGAAAACTTTAAATTTCAGTAATTTATTTAATTTTGTTTTAGAAAATCTAAAGAACAAATATAAAACAAATGTTCAAATTAATTTTTATCTACACCAATGAAATATTGTCTTGTGGCACAAACTTAGAACTAAAAATGCAACAAGAAAAATCCCTTTATTATAACTTCTGAGTTATAATATTTCGGCCTATTTAACGTTTGGGATGTCAATCAACTAGACATTGGCGATTATTACCTGTAGAATAACATAATATGACATATTCCAACAAATTATATATATGATTTGAATTGTTTAAGGTTATAAGCGCATTAAAACAAAGTAAAAATAACAAATTGAAATTTTAATATTGTATTAATCAATAGCAAATAGACAATAATATTTTTTTTTGTTGAAAGAGATCTGACGTCGACTTTCTTAGAAATTGGTTTTCAAAGTTTGGAATACAACAAGTGATAGGGAATATCTGATTAATCGCACTTTTATCATGTATTGATGTATAACTACTGAAAACAAAAATTTTAAAAACTTGAAATGAAGAACTATCGTAGATTATGTTAAAAATATAAATAAAATCATATGACGTGTAGTTATGAGCATTTTTTGATATAAACAACAAAAAATGTCTGTCCATCACGATCCATCTCTTTATGTCGATAGTGGCCTTTGTGGGTTATATATATATATTCCGTTTATTTTACTTTTCTTCGCTCTGTTTCTCGAACCACGCGTACACCTTAAGGAGTTTCGATACCATTTTCAAAATTTGCAACGTTATTATTTAGTATTCCCTTAAAAAAATGGTAAAATTAATTGATTTTTTTTGAGATGAGCGAGCGTCATGTGTTGCAGATTTGACTGTATATTTCAATTGATCCCGAACATTTTGAAAATGATACCGAAATTTGTTAAATAATTTTAAAAAAAATTTTCTATTTATTATTTAACGAAAAATTCTATTTCTGTAGAAAATAAATTCCTTCTACATCTAATAATTTTCAAGACATTTTCATATGTACTTAAACCAATGTTTGATCCCTGTATACACTGCTTTTCAATATTATAAAAATATATTAAATAAGTCCATTAACTATGCCTTTGAGACTTATTTTACCGCTATCATAACCTTATAATTAACAGGGTAAAAAACTAGATTATTAAACCTAACGAAAAAATACTCAATAATTTAACGAAATTATCAAAGCCTATGATGATACATACGACAGTGAAAACTGTAAGTATGGTCGGTTTGGCCTGTTCAACCATGATGTTTCCACTTACATAAGTGTATGTATGTTAAAGCTATCAATGTATCAGGTCTGTTTATATATATACACAGATAGCTCTTTTCTATATGTATTTATATATACATAAGAGCTTGAGCTTGTTCCACAAGTAGTAACAGCGGTGTTCCAAAGTATGAAGATGCAATACTCATAAAATATGTAATATCACGTACAAAAATCTCCGACATGGTGAAATATTCAACATAAAGATTATATTTTCAACAATCTTCTTACATACAATTTTACAGAGTGAACATAACCTATATACACCCACCAGATGTCCAAATACATATGTATGTTACTTTTTGTATAGATTCAATGAAAAAAAAAATTCCTTACGCAGAAGCTGCTTCAACTAAGCGAATTTCCTTAGAATACATACATCACTCTCTAGCGGTTATAATTTTAGTGGGATCAAAATGAAATACCATATCAGATACGAATGTGGAATTTGCCAAGCCAATTTTATTAATAAATAAACCATACATATCAATTTTTGGTACTTGACGTAATGAAGTTTGAAATATTCTACTTAGATGACACTATCATTAATTCATTTATTAATAGCCAAAATACAACGATATATAACGATTTAAAGTGTGCCAGTATAGTTTATAGTTTCTATGGAAATGACAATCAAAATTAACATTTCAGAATTGAAACAAAATTTTAATCAAATAATTTTATAGTTATTTTTTAGAAGTGTAGTATCTGTGGAAATGACAATCAACAAAATTTTAATAAAATATATTTTATGTATTCGTGTCGGCGTGGTACGCTAAAAGCAACCTCAAAATATAATGTATCTCTCTTAATATTAAAACAATCGAAAAGTGTATAGGAGTAAAGTTGTAGAAAAGTTTCTATAATTCATTATATTATCATTTTTTCCAAAATTTAATGTGTACAGAGATATTAAGAATTTTAACTTTCAATATTAAATTGTAAATATTTCTGAAAATATTAGTGTAACAGAAATATGATTAGAAACAAAATTTTTGTAAATTAATTACCTACAACTTTACTTCGTATCAATTTTTCAAGTTTTCAAATATATATATATATATATATATATATATATATATATATATATATATATATATATATATATATATATATATGTATCTATTGACTCTACGGGTGAAGGAATTTCGGAAAAATTTCAAATTCTAAATTCTAATCGAACCTACTTACTAGAAAATGACTATCACTAAATTTCATGTATATATACTAATTTATATATATATATATATAAATATATATATATATATATATATGTACACAACATGTATAAAAATTCGTTGAGCTGCGTCAACTTAGCGAATTTCCTTAGAATCAGATATTATATTTCATTTTGATCACACTAAAATTATGACCGCTAGAAACTGATTTATGACTCTGTAGCGGTCATAATTTTAGTGTGATCAAAATGAAATATAATATCTGATATGACTTTAGTATTTGCAAAAATTAAATTTTTTAATAGCCAAAATAGAACAACATATAACGATTATAGTTTATAGTTACTATGGAAACGACAATCAAAATTGATATTTCAAAACTAAAACAAAATTTTAATAAAATAATTTTATAGTTTATTTTATCCAACTCCAAAAAAAGAAGGAGGAGATTCTATGTTCGACTGTTAAGTAATGTAACAACTAACTGACTTACATGTTTGATTACCCAGTATATACTGAGTTGTATATCAATGATTAAATTGTTAACAATTCTGCGTATTCGAAATGTTTACAATTCTTTCCGAGGAACATATAATCAAAAATTATGAGAAAACTATTGAGTTTATGAAAATCTTTTTCAAACAAAACTTGTTTATTTTAAAAAGAAGATTTTTTGTTAACAAATTATTTTTCTATCTTTTACGGTTGATATACCCCCCTCCCCCCAAAGATGTATATATACCCCCCTCCCCCAAGCGAAGGGAAACAGGTTCAAATGGTTCCAATGGTTCTGTCTGTGTGAATGTGACTGAACTCCTATTAAACGGCTGGACCGATTTTGATGAATTTTTGTGTGTGTGTTCCAGAGTGGAATCGAGAATGGTTTAGATTCACAATTCAGTCAAAAAAAAAAATTTTTAATTTTTAAAAATAGTTTAAAATTTTAAAATTTAAGACGTGTGTACAGGACAACGTCTGCCGGGACTTCTAGTATATAGGTATAATAGTAATTAATTCGTAGGAAATAGGATTAAAAGAATAAATGAATATTAATTTGTATATTAATTTTAATTTTACTGCCATAATCTGACTTATCATTATTTTAATAGTTTGACTTTAAAATAATTTCTGTAATTTAATTCGAACTAATTTGTCACTTAAAAGGTTTTACTTATAGGTTTTAAGATTATTAGATTGCTTAATCAGTTTGGAAAGCAGTGGTTACCAAAATGAATACCGACATAACAGGCTTCTAAAGTGGATACTGTAAGTAGGTGCTTAGCCTGCTTAAAATTAAAAACCACAAACTGAAGAATGTAGGAAACGTCTTGTGTCCGAAATATCATACGCTGCCATTTAGAATTCTGGGGAAGATCTAAGAGCAGCGTAGCGTCATGAAAAATTAAAGACACGAAAAGTGAAATTTAGTGTTTCGATAGAATAACTTTCGTGTTGAGAAATACGTTCGTCGCGAAATTTACAAAACGTGAAATGTCCTGAAGTGTGGTCATATATCATATATGGTTAACTTTAGCCTGAAAATTTATTATTTATCTTACTTTAAAGTTTCACTTCTAATGCGCGTATTGACACGGAACAATTAACTTACCCTTACAATACTACTTACTACCTTTATTAAACCACATTGATACATCCGGTATACACATCGTATTTACAAAAAGAAATATTATGATGAAATGAAGGGTAGAAAGATGGACGCGACTACATAGCACACTTCGTCGGTGATCTGGTTGATGACTGGTTTATAAAAAAAAACGATATCAGAAAAGTACACTTTATCCATCACAATACACGCGTCAAGAAATAATTTGAAAAAATAGTGAATCGTAGACATATTTTTAGTAGATGATTAATAATTTGTATGTTAACATAACTGTAACCTGCTGTAGATATCAATTTTTCTCAAGACAAATGAGTAAGCGAAACAAAGGAATTATAGAACTTCTGAGTACATATAACGAGACATTGAGTATGTGTTTTAAAAGGAACGGGGGGTATACTTTACAATCGACCAAATTCCTAATGGTTTATTAATAAATAATAAAATGAATCCCTCCTTTGGTTTATTAATAAATAATAAACCAAAAGCTATAAAGTAACATTGCTTGCTTGATTTCTGTCACTTTTTCTAAAATAATAATGCCAATGACAGCGGCTATCTTTATTAAGAAATCAAGTTAGATCGATACCACCAGCCAAGTAGCCGAGCGGTCTAAGGCGTCATGTCTGTGCGGTATGCAGTACTTGAAAACTGGGAGGTTATGGGTTCGAATCCCGACATCGGCAGTTTGTCAATTATAAAAAAAAAAGGGCGGTTGAGTGACTAAACTGTCGGCGTATGGACAAGAACGAAGTAACCGGCTATGCTTGAGAAGGTTTTCTGCAGTTTCCTTCACGAACTCCAGATGAATATCGGCATAGTTCCTATCATAGTCGGCTGCAGCCGCATATCCTACCAATTCCTAGTCTACTCACAAATTCCTTCCACTCCACTCACATCCTCAAAGCCTAAGGCATCACAATGGACCTTATGGTCGAAGTGTAGCCCGTCCAGGGCAGCCTGTACAATCTACCTCTACCTCTTGATCGATACCAAAAATATTGTAAATCGACGCCATTAGTTAGAAATCAATCGGAGTGATCTCCACATGTAACTCATCATCGTCTGTTATTGGGTTAAATAGTTACTTGAATTGTGTTGAATATTACTTTTACTTTTGCTGTGAACATTTGTCATTATTAAGATTAACGAATGTATTTTTTTGTGGAAATCATTGTGTTTTTTTTTTTAAATTATTTGTTGAAATAACAATTTACATTTTTTACTTTAATTTTAGTAAATTAATCAATTAATTTATATTGTGTTTGTTTTTGGTTTGTTCTTAGAATAATAATACACTGCTTCGGTTAATAATATTCTATTATGGTCTAAGATCCGGCAGTAGAAAACCTTCCCTCATCTGTTAATTGATTGAAATATTATTGAAAACGCTTATTGCAATATAAGCAATTTGGCAATGTAATGTCTGCCAGGGTAGTTCTGCTGTAATTAAAATTAATTAATTAATTAAAAATTGATTTTTTTTAAATTAAATCCCTCACGTGTTAATTGAATTTTGATTGTTAAATAACATAGTATACGATACGACAAATCTTGTAATAGCAGGCAGCGCTGCTTATTACTGCTACGGCTACCTGCAGCCAGGTGTTTAAACTTAATGTTAACTTAGGTTACTTCCCTCATATGTTAATTGAAAAATATTTAGCTAATTTAAAAGTTTAGACTAATTAGAATACATCCATAACTGGCAGCAATCTTAAAATCCATTAAAATCAATTGCAGCTATATAAGAAAAATTTAAAAAAAATAGAAATTAAAAAAAATACCTTGTAGAGAGAGAGAGACTATTGCATTATTCCACGTAACAAACAAGGAAAGTATGAGGGAAGGTTTTTACTAATGCCGGATCTTAGACCATTAGCTATTGAATGGTATAATATTGCATTTTATATTTTAGAAACGAAACTTTACTGACATATCCGGATACTTTTTTAAATATTTCAACTACCTTTCAGAAGGATAGTGGATAAGATAAGGTTATTGAAAGCCTTAAACGCAAGCACTTCAATTGAATCTGTCCCCATCATTGTATTCGACCATGAAAAACCTAATCATTAATGGTTAATAGGAAATGTCATGTCTTTTTAATCTTCCTGGATGTTTATTAAATCGGGATAGGTTCCAATAAATATGTTTTGCCATCTACACGTATTTAACATATTAAAATACCAGAAAATGAGAGATATATTTGTTCAAGTCACAAAATTATACAAATGAGTGACCTTGTATTTGCTTTTTTTAACCTAGTATTGTCGAAATTGATCTGGACAATCCTGATAAAGAAGAGATGTTACAATAGATCTTTCAGGTTGCAGGGACAAATTGCAATAAGCGTTTTCAATAATATTTCAATAAATTAACAGATGAGGGAAGGTTTTCACTAATGCCGGATCTTAGACCATTATCATCAACCTCATCTCATGTTTGGTTCGATCAGATAATTAATTATTAATTCAAACATGCTTTGATAAATAAAACTCATGATCAAAGAAACAAACAAGAGAAAAAAAAAATAGTTTAAGTCTTCAAAATAATATACATTTGTATACAACTGGTTAAAAATATTTTATAAACTTGAAGAGTTTCTATTAGTCGCTACAGCAGCTATGTTCTTGCGAAAAACGTTTTCTCATTTTTTGGCTATTATTTGCCATTCGTAGATATTACTATTAAAATGTAGTATTCACTAGTAATGTAACAACTAACTTAGTTAATTGTTTGAATACCCAGTATACACTAAGTTGTATATCAATGATTGAATTGTTAACAATTCTGCGTATTCGAATTGTTAACAATTCGCTTCGGTACAAAAATTGTTGATTTTAAAAAGAAGATTGTTAAAAAAATTTTTTTCTATCTCTTACGGTTTCAAAGATGTATATTTTTCCCCCTGGTGGGGAAAATTTACGATCCCATTAACGAACTTGACCTTACTATTTTGCTCTAGAACACACAAAAAAAATTTCAGCACGTTATCAGTTTTCGTTCTTGACTTATCGTATCCACGGACAGACAGACGGACGGACTTGCGGAAATGACCGACTTAGGTCATTTTATGAACACCCATTCCCAGCATTTATGTCAAGGGTTAATATATTCTAGCATTACATCGTTACAATCGGGACTAAACTTAATATACCTTGTATATTTACATTGTATTTAACTAAGTACGACGTTAAGTATTATAATCCATATACGTAAATTAAGTTATTTTTACCCAAATTTAAACATAAAATGAATGATTTTAACTTTTCAAGAAATAATTATGTAATTTTATCATAATAATAAAGTTTAAACAAAATTCACCATTGTAGCTCTTTTCGTTCAAAATGTTGTATCGAGGTCAAAAACCCTCTAAAAGAACGGCTAGTAATAATAAGCACGAAGGCCAAAAATCCCTTAAGCTCGGCCTTACGCATTTCCGGGATCTAGATTCGACTTTTTAGATAATACAACGATTTTCACATATGTTTTCAAGGATCCAAATTAAACTAAGTCTTCAAGAAAATTCATTTCCATATAGTGAGTGTGTATTCTATCGGGGGTTTACTATAAATAATAACAACATTTATTGTCTTAAAAACATATATATGCTCTGGTCTTAATCGAAATTTGTTATACTACAAAAAACTTAGACATCTTGAAACATCGGCGTTTTGTGTTAAAATTATTATCGTCAATTCTAACAGCTACTTAAAAATAAACTTAAAAAATAATTTTTAGAACAAACTACTCATTAAATTTAATCAAAACTGGGCATTAACTATTTAAAATTTATAACAACTATAATTTTTCTAAGCTTTGAATTTCAAAACGATTTATAACAAATTCTGATGACAAAGATACAATTAATAATATTTAACGAGCTATCTTGAAGACAAATAAAGTGAACGACAAACTCTATGAGGATATGCAGTACCTTGGTCATAAAATTTTTGGGAAATATTTACGGTTGTAATGTCCTAACACTAACAACGTAGAATATTACGACCGTAGGGAAATTTTATTTCATATTCAATATTAATCTATTCCTTAACAAAATTAGCTTAGTCTACGTACACTCCCGTTCAAAAAAAATGAATCGACCTGAACCGAATCAGTCTCTCAAAATTTTGATTATTCTTGTAGTAAATGTTTTTTACAGATACAACATATTATTTACAGTTGCACGTGTCGAATTTTTATATTTATTATTTTACGTGTAAATTTAAAAAATTTCTGTTTCTATTCGTAAATTGTCGATTATTTAACAAATTTGCAGGGTTTTCACAAAAAATTTATAATGTCATTATCAATTCACTTTATGATGTAATTGTGGTTCTAAAACTTTAAACAGTTAATAAATAATTTTACGCAAATATTAATACAGTTTTCACCGTTTTAATATAACAAAAATCAAGGATCGGTAAATTTAAAAAAATTATAACAAGTTTCAAAAATTAGACGATATATCTCCATATCAAACTGTGTGAGCACTTCAAAAAACATATGCTTGCTTACTTTGCTTCAGCTTTTCGCAAAACGCTAATTATCTATTTTTCTTCGTACAATATATAACAATATATCTTTTTTCTTTGGACACATTACAAAACTTTACCATTTAAACTGGTCAACTTTATTCGACACAATATTAACTCAATTATACAATGTCTAATTTTTCGAATAGATAAAATTGCTGACATTTCATAAAGTGTCTAGCATCTTCGAGAAAAAACAAATTTCACAATGAGACCACGACATACAGATTTGAAATACAGCTTTGTTATTTTTCTATTTTATCGTTGGCTGTGACTTAGCTATATTATTATTATTATTACAATTCCTATTGTGCATGGCGAAAAAATAGTAGCTTTTTTTTTAAATAAATTATTTTCTAAGCTTCTTTATTTTAACGACGGAAATAATACAACAAGAAAGAAAGAAAGAAAGGCATTTTCACATTTCTTGTGAAAATTAAATTCTTTCATTCACAAACAATTTTTTAATAAACAATTTTAAATCGCTTTACAAAAAAATAATGTTTATTTTCCAACAGTAGCAATATGTAGGCAAGCGGTATGTAGGCATCGGTAAAAGCCAATAGATAAAAATCTAGGTTTGCCAATTGACCCGATCCAACTTTATTTATGCTCAATGAAACTTGAATGCAATGGTAAATAAACAGTCTCAGTAAATTCTATAAAAATATCCAATAAAAACAATTTGGAACTATGGATCACACAAGTTCATGTCTTTTTTTTAAATTTTATTTGATTTATGCCTTATTCGAAACTTTTATTTGAAAATCGAATAAGTAAGGCACAAATCAATTATACAGTTTAAAAAAATGACATCAACTTTAATGGACAAGTGTATACTAGTGATATCTAATATTAATATACAGACCGTTTTCAAAAGCATTTCTAATAGAGAATCAATGTTTAATAAATAAAATATTAACTATAAAACTATACAGTACACCAATACAATACACATACATACAAACATCTGGATAGTGTATAGGTATACTTTATGTGTATGGTTGTTTGTTTGTCATTTAAGAGTGGGGTTTTTGTGACGCACATACTAAAGTTAACAATTTAATGAACATATTTAACCCACTCTCATTACATGTGTACTGACTGACTTCACACAGCAACCACACGGCCAGCCTGAATAAATAATATTTAACATTGGTTCTCTATTGGAAAAGCTTTCCAACACACACGGTATATTAGTTTTATATACATATATATTATTATATATACCATGAACAATTCAATGAGATTTAGACAAACTGCCTTCCAAATAGCTGTTCCTCGATGCACTCAACCTGAACAGGATACAAATTCACAAGGTTACCGGATACATCACCGGTCATTATCACCTACGCTACGAAAACCTACACACAATAGGATTACACAATGATTGACCGACAAACTGTGTGGCGAGGAGAGAAACATCCAGCCACATCATCTTTAACTGTGAATATCTCGATTGCAGCCAATACAATATATTCGGTGCATCTCAAAACCTGATAACCAAGATCCTGAATATTGCCAAGATATTGGAGAAGAGACCCACGTCAGACAAAGTTGAAGGGGGAGCACAGTTCAATCGTTTTCAATTAATTTCAAGTTAATTTCCAAAAGCTATTAATGACCAACTTTTCTTGTAAATAGTACGCCTTACAAATAGTACGTACGTCTTGTAAATAGTACGGTTGACAAGTTAGATCAGTCGAATTTAGTTAACCTTGTAAAGTAAATTCGACTGATCTAACCTTGTGAGTGTGACAAGTGGACAAACTAAACAAAAATTCAAAAAAGATTAAATCAGCATAAGACACGCACCAAATTAGCAACAAGCAAAATATCTCTTAATCCATAACACAGAGATAGTTACGATAACCTAATTCATACTGATGATGATTACATTGTAGTCGAAATACGTATTAATAAAATACAAACAAATGTTCTAGGAATAGGGGCAAAATTTGAAATGTAATTTCAAAAAACCTAGAGGTCTCTTTGATTATTTTAATAATCTTTAATAAGAATGATTGTAAACCAATTAATATATTTAAAACAAATAACACTGCTTTAGCTGAACATCATTTCAAAACTTCATAATTTTCATAATTATAAATTTGATCTAGCACCTATTTTAGATCTTGAAGAAAATTGGTTTAAACAAACATAAGTGAAATAATTCACATAAAAAAGAACAAAAGTATTAATTTAAGCACTGACACAAATAACTTAAGATGCAGTTATAATGAAATTTTAAATTTTAACGCCACTAGATAATGCAGGACAGTAATATAGGTAGCACTACAGTACTGAGATATCTAGACAATTATACATTAGTAAAGATTCATTAGTATTTGAGAATTACATATTCAATTTTGTTATCTATGAATTTACAAATTTTACTAATTGTTATTGTTAAATATGCTAATTTATTATATTGTTAAAAACCAATTAATGCTTGTCAAAAAGAAGAAATACATGAACTTATAAGATCGAGTTAAATTTTTGTCTGTTTGAGTAATTATGTATTTAAGGTTATATTGTGATTTTGTTACTTATGTTTCATAGTTGCTGATGAAGTCTCAATAAAGAGACGAAACGTCCAACTGAATCAAATGTAATGTTCTGATTTAGAATTCCTAGTACAACTTCCCTGTGATTTGATTTATTTATGTAAATAAGAAACATTATTAAATGTCACTAGCCTAAACTTCCCTGACTATTTAAATATTGTCTCAACTTACCGTATAACTGAAATTGAATTTATACAAATAAATTCCAATTACACAAGTAATTTAAACATTATGGTCTAAGATCCGACAGTGAAAACCTTCCCTCATCCGTTAATTGATTGAAATATTATTGAAAACCCTTATTGCAATATAAACAATTTGGCAATGTAATGTCTGCCAGGGTAGTTCTGCTGCAATTAACATTAATTAATTAATTAAAAATTGATTTTTTTATAATTAAATCCCTCACGTGTTAATTGAATTTTGCTTGTTAAATAAATAACATAGTATACGATACGACAAATCTTGTTATAGCAGGCAGCGCTGCTTATTACTGCTACGGTTACCTGCAGCCAGGTGTTCAAACTTAAAGTAAACTTAGGTTACTTCCCTCATATGTTAATTGAAAATTTTTTAGCTAATTTAAAAGTTCAGAATAATTAGAATACATCCTTAACTGGCAGCCATCTTAAATTCCATTACAATCAAGTGCAGCCTATATAAGAAAAATTTAAAAAAATAGAAATTAAAAAAAAAAAAACCTTGTAGAGAGAGAGAGACTATTGCATTATTCCACGAAACAAACAAGGAAAGTATATGATTCATGCATTTGTAAAGTCTACTCCATTTCTAAGTGTATTTATACTCATAGTGGATTGTGTAAAGTTCATGATAGACGGAATACATGATTCACATTTATGATTCACATTCATGATTCACATTCGCATGATCATATACTTTCCTTGTTTGTTACGTTGAATATTGCAATAGTCTCTCTCTCTCTACAAGGTATTTTTTTTTAATTTCTATTTTTGTAAATTTTTCTTATATAGGCTGCACTTGATTGTAATGGATTTTAAGACGGCTGCCAGTTATGGATGTATTCTAATTATTCTGAACTTTTAAATTAGCTAAAAAAATTTCAATTAACATATGAGGGAAGTAACCTAAGTATACTTTAAGTTTGAACACCTGGCTGCAGGTAACCGTAGCAGTAATAAGCAGCGCTGCCTGCTATAACAAGATTTGTCGTATCGTATACTATGTTATTTAACAAGCAAAATTCAATTAACACGTGAGGGATTTAATTATAAAAAAATCAATTTTTAATTAACTAATTAATGTTAATTGCAGCAGAACTACCCTGGCAGACATTACATTGCCAAATTGTTTATATTGCAATAAGCGTTTTCAATAATATTTCAATCAATTAACAGATGAGGGAAGGTTTTTACTAATGCCGGATCTTAGACCATTAGCTATTGAATGGTATAATATTGCATTTTATATTTTAGAAACGAAACTTTACTGACATATCCGGATACTTTTTTAAATATTTCAACTACCTTTCAGAAGGATAGTGGATAAGATAAGGTTATTGAAAGCCTTAAACGCAAGCACTTCAATTGAATCTGTTCCCATCATTGTATTCGACCATGAAAAACCTAATCATTAATGGTTAATAGGAAATGTCATGTCTTTTTAATCTTCCTGGATGTTTATTAAATCGGGATAGGTTCCAATAAATATGTTTTGCCATCTACACGTATTTAACATATTAAAATACAATTTTAAACAAAGTGTCACACAAATGTATAACGTGCTATACAGGAACACATATATACACCTTAAATTCCATTACAATCAAGTGCAGCCTATATAAGAAAAATTTAAAAAAATAGAAATTAAAAAAAAAAAAACCTTGTAGAGAGAGAGAGACTATTGCATTATTCCACGAAACAAACAAGGAAAGTATATGATTCATGCATTTGTAAAGTCTACTCCATTTCTAAGTGTATTTATACTCATAGTGGATTGTGTAAAGTTCATGATAGACGGAATACATGATTCACATTTATGATTCACATTCATGATTCACATTCGCATGATCATATACTTTCCTTGTTTGTTACGTTGAATATTGCAATAGTCTCTCTCTCTCTACAAGGTATTTTTTTTTAATTTCTATTTTTGTAAATTTTTCTTATATAGGCTGCACTTGATTGTAATGGATTTTAAGACGGCTGCCAGTTATGGATGTATTCTAATTATTCTGAACTTTTAAATTAGCTAAAAAAATTTCAATTAACATATGAGGGAAGTAACCTAAGTATACTTTAAGTTTGAACACCTGGCTGCAGGTAACCGTAGCAGTAATAAGCAGCGCTGCCTGCTATAACAAGATTTGTCGTATCGTATACTATGTTATTTAACAAGCAAAATTCAATTAACACGTGAGGGATTTAATTATAAAAAAATCAATTTTTAATTAACTAATTAATGTTAATTGCAGCAGAACTACCCTGGCAGACATTACATTGCCAAATTGTTTATATTGCAATAAGCGTTTTCAATAATATTTCAATCAATTAACAGATGAGGGAAGGTTTTTACTAATGCCGGATCTTAGACCATTAGCTATTGAATGGTATAATATTGCATTTTATATTTTAGAAACGAAACTTTACTGACATATCCGGATACTTTTTTAAATATTTCAACTACCTTTCAGAAGGATAGTGGATAAGATAAGGTTATTGAAAGCCTTAAACGCAAGCACTTCAATTGAATCTGTTCCCATCATTGTATTCGACCATGAAAAACCTAATCATTAATGGTTAATAGGAAATGTCATGTCTTTTTAATCTTCCTGGATGTTTATTAAATCGGGATAGGTTCCAATAAATATGTTTTGCCATCTACACGTATTTAACATATTAAAATACCAGAAAATGAGAGATATATTTGTTCAAGTCACAAAATTATACAAATGAGTGACCTTGTATTTGCTTTTTTTAACCTAGTATTGTCGAAATTGATCTGGACAATCCTGATAAAGAAGAGATGTTACAATAGATCTTTCAGGTTGCAGGTTGCAGGTTGCTTTGCTTGATGCGCATTAAAAAAATCATTTGATTTACTATAAATTCAAATACGAGTAGTAAATGAAACTGTCCATATGTTTTCACATTCATATAAAATGAAAATAAAATGAAACTGTTCCTTGCAGTGGATAACAAAAACAGCTGCCAGTTGGCCAGTTGGCTTAACATAACGGCTGCCAGTTATGGATGTATTCTAATTATTCTGAACTTTTAAATTAGCTAAAAAAATTTCAATTAACATATGAGGGAAGTAACCTAAGTATACTTTAAGTTTGAACACCTGGCTGCAGGTAACCGTAGCAGTAATAAGCAGCGCTGCCTGCTATAACAAGATTTGTCGTATCGTATACTATGTTATTTAACAAGCAAAATTCAATTAACACGTGAGGGATTTAATTATAAAAAAATCAATTTTTAATTAACTAATTAATGTTAATTGCAGCAGAACTACCCTGGCAGACATTACATTGCCAAATTGTTTATATTGCAATAAGCGTTTTCAATAATATTTCAATCAATTAACAGATGAGGGAAGGTTTTTACTAATGCCGGATCTTAGACCATTAGCTATTGAATGGTATAATATTGCATTTTATATTTTAGAAACGAAACTTTACTGACATATCCGGATACTTTTTTAAATATTTCAACTACCTTTCAGAAGGATAGTGGATAAGATAAGGTTATTGAAAGCCTTAAACGCAAGCACTTCAATTGAATCTGTTCCCATCATTGTATTCGACCATGAAAAACCTAATCATTAATGGTTAATAGGAAATGTCATGTCTTTTTAATCTTCCTGGATGTTTATTAAATCGGGATAGGTTCCAATAAATATGTTTTGCCATCTACACGTATTTAACATATTAAAATACCAGAAAATGAGAGATATATTTGTTCAAGTCACAAAATTATACAAATGAGTGACCTTGTATTTGCTTTTTTTAACCTAGTATTGTCGAAATTGATCTGGACAATCCTGATAAAGAAGAGATGTTACAATAGATCTTTCAGGTTTCAGGTTGCAGGTTGCTTTGCTTGATGCGCATTAAAAAAATCATTTGATTTACTATAAATTCAAATACGAGTAGTAAATGAAACTGTCCATATGTTTTCACATTCATATAAAATGAAAATAAAATGAAACTGTTCCTTGCAGTGGATAACAAAAACAGTATAGAATCACATAGAAAAAAGATCGGAAAGACAACACAACAACAGCAAGAGAGAGTAGAAACCAGCATATACCTAATAATATTCGTGAGCTTGTAGTTGAAAGATTGGTTACAGAGGTTGTCCACGTATCAATTATTCAGTGCTCTTAAAAGGGATGTTTTCAGATTAGAGCAGTAATAGCACCACATGTAAATAAAACATATGTATACATACAAACACACACGTATATATATATATATATATGTATATATATATATATATATATATATATATATATATATATATATATATATATATATATATAATTTTTAAACAAAGTGTCACACAAATGTATAACGTGCTATACAGGAACACATATATACACCTTAAATTCCATTACAATCAAGTGCAGCCTATATAAGAAAAATTTAAAAAAATAGAAATTAAAAAAAAAAAAACCTTGTAGAGAGAGAGAGACTATTGCATTATTCCACGAAACAAACAAGGAAAGTATATGATTCATGCATTTGTAAAGTCTACTCCATTTCTAAGTGTATTTATACTCATAGTGGATTGTGTAAAGTTCATGATAGACGGAATACATGATTCACATTTATGATTCACATTCATGATTCACATTCGCATGATCATATACTTTCCTTGTTTGTTACGTTGAATATTGCAATAGTCTCTCTCTCTCTACAAGGTATTTTTTTTTAATTTCTATTTTTGTAAATTTTTCTTATATAGGCTGCACTTGATTGTAATGGATTTTAAGACGGCTGCCAGTTATGGATGTATTCTAATTATTCTGAACTTTTAAATTAGCTAAAAAAATTTCAATTAACATATGAGGGAAGTAACCTAAGTATACTTTAAGTTTGAACACCTGGCTGCAGGTAACCGTAGCAGTAATAAGCAGCGCTGCCTGCTATAACAAGATTTGTCGTATCGTATACTATGTTATTTAACAAGCAAAATTCAATTAACACGTGAGGGATTTAATTATAAAAAAATCAATTTTTAATTAACTAATTAATGTTAATTGCAGCAGAACTACCCTGGCAGACATTACATTGCCAAATTGTTTATATTGCAATAAGCGTTTTCAATAATATTTCAATCAATTAACAGATGAGGGAAGGTTTTTACTAATGCCGGATCTTAGACCATTAGCTATTGAATGGTATAATATTGCATTTTATATTTTAGAAACGAAACTTTACTGACATATCCGGATACTTTTTTAAATATTTCAACTACCTTTCAGAAGGATAGTGGATAAGATAAGGTTATTGAAAGCCTTAAACGCAAGCACTTCAATTGAATCTGTTCCCATCATTGTATTCGACCATGAAAAACCTAATCATTAATGGTTAATAGGAAATGTCATGTCTTTTTAATCTTCCTGGATGTTTATTAAATCGGGATAGGTTCCAATAAATATGTTTTGCCATCTACACGTATTTAACATATTAAAATACCAGAAAATGAGAGATATATTTGTTCAAGTCACAAAATTATACAAATGAGTGACCTTGTATTTGCTTTTTTTAACCTAGTATTGTCGAAATTGATCTGGACAATCCTGATAAAGAAGAGATGTTACAATAGATCTTTCAGGTTGCAGGTTGCAGGTTGCTTTGCTTGATGCGCATTAAAAAAATCATTTGATTTACTATAAATTCAAATACGAGTAGTAAATGAAACTGTCCATATGTTTTCACATTCATATAAAATGAAAATAAAATGAAACTGTTCCTTGCAGTGGATAACAAAAACAGCTGCCAGTTGGCCAGTTGGCTTAACATAACGGCTGCCAGTTATGGATGTATTCTAATTATTCTGAACTTTTAAATTAGCTAAAAAAATTTCAATTAACATATGAGGGAAGTAACCTAAGTATACTTTAAGTTTGAACACCTGGCTGCAGGTAACCGTAGCAGTAATAAGCAGCGCTGCCTGCTATAACAAGATTTGTCGTATCGTATACTATGTTATTTAACAAGCAAAATTCAATTAACACGTGAGGGATTTAATTATAAAAAAATCAATTTTTAATTAACTAATTAATGTTAATTGCAGCAGAACTACCCTGGCAGACATTACATTGCCAAATTGTTTATATTGCAATAAGCGTTTTCAATAATATTTCAATCAATTAACAGATGAGGGAAGGTTTTTACTAATGCCGGATCTTAGACCATTAGCTATTGAATGGTATAATATTGCATTTTATATTTTAGAAACGAAACTTTACTGACATATCCGGATACTTTTTTAAATATTTCAACTACCTTTCAGAAGGATAGTGGATAAGATAAGGTTATTGAAAGCCTTAAACGCAAGCACTTCAATTGAATCTGTTCCCATCATTGTATTCGACCATGAAAAACCTAATCATTAATGGTTAATAGGAAATGTCATGTCTTTTTAATCTTCCTGGATGTTTATTAAATCGGGATAGGTTCCAATAAATATGTTTTGCCATCTACACGTATTTAACATATTAAAATACCAGAAAATGAGAGATATATTTGTTCAAGTCACAAAATTATACAAATGAGTGACCTTGTATTTGCTTTTTTTAACCTAGTATTGTCGAAATTGATCTGGACAATCCTGATAAAGAAGAGATGTTACAATAGATCTTTCAGGTTTCAGGTTGCAGGTTGCTTTGCTTGATGCGCATTAAAAAAATCATTTGATTTACTATAAATTCAAATACGAGTAGTAAATGAAACTGTCCATATGTTTTCACATTCATATAAAATGAAAATAAAATGAAACTGTTCCTTGCAGTGGATAACAAAAACAGTATAGAATCACATAGAAAAAAGATCGGAAAGACAACACAACAACAGCAAGAGAGAGTAGAAACCAGCATATACCTAATAATATTCGTGAGCTTGTAGTTGAAAGATTGGTTACAGAGGTTGTCCACGTATCAATTATTCAGTGCTCTTAAAAGGGATGTTTTCAGATTAGAGCAGTAATAGCACCACATGTAAATAAAACATATGTATACATACAAACACACACGTATATATATATATATATATGTATATATATATATATATATATATATATATATATATATATATATATATATATATATAAATTTTTAAACAAAGTGTCACACAAATGTATAACGTGCTATACAGGAACACATATATACACCAAAATTAGCAAAAAATAAGCAGTACTTTTTTCGAATTTGATCTGGTTTTATAGTCTTAAGATATTATTTTGAAACTCGGTAAAGATCTCTCGCAAAACGATCTCAAAAATATCCATTGAGTCATTTTTAATTACAGTAATATACTTACAATATAAAATACTTTAAAAATACAATAACAACCGTGTTATTATATAATTATTGTATTTTTAAAGTATATTATATTTATTCTTTTAATTTAATTAAAATGCTTTTTTATAATTAAATAATAGATTTTTAATTTAGAAAACTTTTTGTAATTTTATATAAAACTCTTTTAACTAATATTAACAACATATATTTATATTTTTACAATTTATAAATACACGGTTGCTCAGTTACACGGTGTATATATATATATACATATTGTTGTGTTGGAAATTATTAAAATAATTTTTAGGACCTCAGCACATGATTCTAGGTATTAAGAAAAATATCTAAGATAAAATATTTTTCTCCTTGAAGAAAGGAGTTGTTTTTATAAAGAAAATAATAATGGAACAAAAATAAGATCTTGTTTTGATTGTTTAATACGGGGCTTTTTTGAAAATTAACTCTGCTTCTCGAACTTAGAGAAAATGTAGAGAAAAAATTGAGCCAATATTAATGTAAGTTTTCTTTTTTAGAAACTTACATTAATAACCGACTTTTTTTTCTTCCAAAAATTTTGAGTTTCAGATTTTCCGAAAATTTTCTGACTGTGTGAAAATTAAATATTATTAATCAGGCCTAAAATGTAAAGCAACATAAAATAAAATAACTGAGTTAATTGTTTGAATACCCAGTATATACTGAGTTGTATATTAATGTTGAATTCTGCTAATTCAATGGTTATAAAATATAAATTATTTGTAATATATTTTTCGCTTTCCGGGGAAATTTTGAGCGCAAATTATGAGAAAAGTATTGATTTTATGGAACAAAAGTTGTATATTTTAAAAAGAAGAAGATGTTTTGTCATTAAATTTTTGTTATATCTTTTACGGCTTCAAAGATAGGCATTGTTGTCCATTTTACCCAAACATGGTCCGATTTTGCCCATTAACGAACCTGACCTTAATTTTTGCTCTAGAACACATAACAAAATTTCAGCTCGTTATCCCTTTTCGTTCTTGAATTATCATGTCCATGGACAGACAGACAGACGAGCATGCGGAAATGGACGAATTAGTCCATTTTCTGAACACAAATGCCAAACAATAAGCCTACGATCACTATTTTTAAGTGTCACAAAGTCGTGATCAAACTTAATATACCTTGTATATTTACATATACTGGGTATAAAAATGTTATCAATGGGTTATTAATTTTTTTCGGTGATGATATTCAGATCAGAATACATTTCAACATTTGTAAAAAGAAATCCATTCGATGCTCATAGCTTGATTAATATGTTTTGACTCCCTAATTAAGTGTTTGCTTTTGGAGAATTTAGACAATTATTCGCATTATCAGAATCACTGGGAAATAAGTATTTTCCACTTTTAAGTGCTGTTTGAATTCAAAATAAACTCATTGTTCCTAAACTCATTGTTTTTTTAACTTTATTTCTTTTTTAGACTTGATTAAGTATTTTAATGTCATGTAATTTGAAAAATACGTGTGGGTAGTCCTATTTTACTCGTCTTAGGACGTCCGCCGTTTTGGATTAATAGATAAGCTACATTACCATCAAAACCGGGACTATGTGAAAAATTTCAGCTTATGCGGATAACGGGAAGTGGGTATAGTTTAAATCAGTAATTTTTATACATAACGGATAAGACGATGATAAGAAAACTATTTGAAAAATAAATTATCTGCGCACTAATTGGCAGAGCCCTTTCAGAAATAGGTTCAGAAAATATAAACATAATACTCAAATTTAATCTGAAGGTATTTATTAGTTATCTTACGCTTGCTTGATATTAGATTTATTAAAATCGTATAAACACATGTTAGAAGTTCATTATTCTATGATATATTTTATAATATGTAGATATATACATATATATTCTCTACAGAAATTGTATTCAACCCATACCTTACTTAGTTTAGTCAAGTACTCAAACAGAATGGATAAATCGACTTGTAAAGATTGTATTATCAACTTTAAAGAGATCTGAAAAACCACCTACTATGATATTCTAAAGTAAAACTTTCTCTATTTGCATTTAACTCATTAAAAAACAAAATAATATATACCTACTAACTGAACTAAGAAACAACATGTTTATTTAAAAGTAACGTTTGAATTTATATTCAACATTTTGAGATGAACAATTTTTTATCGTTAATTTTTCATGTATGAAAGAAATATGGTTATGGTTATGCTTGAGATTTCTGCTTAGTAATACATAAGAAGGGTACCGCAAATGGGTCCCTAGCATCTAGATCAAGGTATACTCTGTGCCCTTCTTGAGAACATCCTGTCATCCAAAGGCGAGACCTTTCTGGGTAAGAGGTGCTATTTTAAGCAGATAAAGCTATAGGATTTTGTCGAGGCCACACGCCGCACTGAAAGTCCACAGCTTCTCCACCGGGATTGCTACCAGGATTGGTATATCCAGGTTTTCGGACCCAAAAATTCTATGCCTGATACCCTGTAGGTTTCTGCAGGTGAGAATCAATTCTAACAGTTGATATTAGCTCCTCTTGCTCTAATGACTACCTCAAGCCTTCTAGACACACTTTTAGTTAAGTTTGCTACGACATCTTGGGGGTTTACCTCGTAGCGAACTTGATTAAAAGTGAGCCTGCAAGGCTTGAGGCAGTCATTAGAGCAAGAAGAGGTAATACCCACTGTTAACAGTATAATTGCTTCTAAAAACCTCGAAATAAAAAGCTATTTCTTAATTATTAAAATAATGAAAGTTTATCAATTTGATCCCCAAAAACATACAAATTAAAAAAAATGTAGTTAGTATATATATATATATATATATATATATATATATATATATAAATATGTGAGAGTATGTTTGTATTTCTATTGAGTGTATCTTATATATCATTGGTATTCAGTTAGTTCAACCTTAATAAGTATGGTAGAAATACCTGAGAACTTTATATAAGTAAATTCAAAAAGTGGAGTAAAAAAATTCGATGTATTCAAATTATAAATTAAATTTAAACAAATTATATAATAGAAAATAGTTATATTAAAAAAAATTTTTATTTAAAATTTTGAAAAACAAAACAGAAAAGAAAATTTAAGTTCTCAATGCCAAAAAAACAGAACGAGAAAGAATATATTGAAAAAGTTAAAAACAAAGTTTGTTTGATTGAGATATTTACATTTAGTATATATGTGCATGGGTATGTTAAATTTATTGACATGACATTATAGAATATCTAAATATATCGATATATTTACGATATATTTAAATATGTCGCAAAGATACAAAATAACATCTCTTCTAAATGTTGATATATATAGTTAGATTAAGTATGTAATGGAAAATGTTTCCAAAAAGGTGTTTTGTATATTTACGTTACATAGAAGAAAACACAATAGGTCAAGAGTCAATTTTTATTCACAAATATAAAAAGGGTTCTGTATATGAAATTTTATTTCGAACAACATCAAATTTGAATTTGAGTGAACTACTTTAATAAAACGCACTATCTTTCCTTGATGCCTTGTAGAAAATGTCTCCCGAATTCTTTGAACTGAAGATTTGCCTTACTTTGTGTCATCTAAAACAAAACTTAAAATGTAAACAAAATATCATAATAAATTTAGATTTTTTGCCCCAATTTCCTAGATCAAATTTCCTAGAAGAAATTGGGACAAAAACTCGAAGTTTATTTCGAAAAATACTAGAGTTCTCTTTAATATTATTTATAAAAATTTAATAACTTAACTGTAGACTCAAGAGACTAATAACTTGGAAAATATGAAAAAAGGTGAGCGAGCAGCTACGAGTGTCTTTTTAAGCAGAAAATAGATAAAACTTTATGGGAAAATATTATTTTTTTGTATTTAAACTTTAACAACTAAGTTAATAAATTAGACATTGTGATAATTAAGTTTTAAAATATTCATTTAATTACACGGTTTATTAATTGAATTACAAAGGTAATGTTATCGACCATTATATTTAACTTTAAGTTATTTTAATCAGCATAATTGAAACTACTTTTTTGTACGCGCTAAAAATATATACACAGTTACACAACTTCATTATAGTACAAACAAGCTTCTTTATTCGTAAATTTTTGAAGAAAATGTGACTATTGGTTTTGTATTGATGAATGAATTTCTAACTACATAATAAATTAATTACTGGCTAAAACTTTAGGATATTACGTATGAAAAAAATTTTGCTTTAAATCTGTCATTATAAGAAGAAATGCGTTTGTAGCCAAAAAAGAAACGATCTTAAATAGGAATATCAAAACATAGGCAAAAATAATGCACTTCAAGATAAATCTGATGCCACGGTCTAAAAAATGTACTAATATTCGTGTCTTTCATAAATTTTTAATACTAGGTCAAACAATAGTATTACAATTCAACTTCAATACATTTTATAGTGTTTGAGAATATTGAAGTCCTTTTCTTATTTAATCGAAAGTAAGAGCCACTTATTCCCTTGTCAGTGGCATGCTGATAAGAGTCATTTATGCCCGTCACAAGCCGGCCGATGTGAGCAATATGTTATATATAAAAATGGGAATGGACAAATTTTCATACGGATTCCTTGAAATAAGAACAAAACCTATATCAATAAGATACCATACATAAGTATACGAGATCGAATCGATTGTTTTCGATTGTTATACATGGATAATACACGACCATATATAAAGAAAATGTACCTGGTGTTTTCATAGCTTCGCATTTGAAATCATAGTTTTAAGGTAATGAAAATAATCTCACACAAATTTTAAGGGAATCGTCAAAACACACTACGTATTTATTTCGCAATAAAATTAATTGATTTTCAAGTTCGTAAAATAGACTTTTTGATATTTGCATGTAGGCATGGCCACAAAACTGGTGTTCTTTCTCAAAATTTCAATCATAGTTGATTTGTGTCGAATTCATATTTTTATGGTGAATAATTTTTGTACGAGACATTTTATGGAAAACAAAATAGATTGGGCACAAATTAACTATGAATTTCACTTCAGTTCACTATCGTTCACAAAAGAACGTCACTTTTATGGACCATGTGTACAAAACTAGATTTATACATATATTCGTATTTTTGTATACCACATTTTTATTGTTATAATCGTGTACCATTTTTAGGAGTTTTTGGAAGATAATTATTTATGGATGCTGTTTTAAAGGCCACCATTTTAATTTTCATAAGATACATTCTCTAGTTCACTGAAAATGAAATGAAAACTGTGGAAAATTAAATCTCAATAATGAAATAAGTCACCTAATGGTGCGATTGGATGCATATCCTGTATCTGCTGTAACCTAGAGGTTCACGGTCAAAGATTTGTGTGGCTTGATGTTTCTTCCTCCTCGCCACACAATTTACACATAATAGACCCGTTATGGAGTTCCATTGTGTGCAGATGCTTTCGCAGGGAATAATGAATCCAGTAACCCTCCACAGTTGCATTCTGTTCAGCCACAGTGCATCGAGAGACAGCCTCTTGGTTTACAACAGTTTACAACTAATACAACATGATGTACACAGGGCAAAACTTATTCATCTGACAAAGTAACTTAACAGTATTGTAAACGTAAAATATGTATTTGCAATAGATATTTAAAATAAAATAATTATTTAATTATGTATATACAATCCCGTTCATAAAAATTGAATCAATAAGTCACATTCTAAGCGTATAAAGACTGTGCTGGAAAGCTTTTCCAATAGAGAATCAATGTTAAATATTTTTTATTACTACTGGGCCGTGTGGTTACTATGTGGAGTCAGTCAGTACACATGAAATGGGAGTGGGTTAAATATGTTCAATGAATTCTTAACTGTAGTATGTGCACCACAAAATCCCCACTTTTCAGATGTTTGTATGTATGAGATGACTCTAATTACATGTGTACTCACTGACTCCACATAGTAACCACACAGCCCAGTAGTAATAAAAAATATTTAACATTGATTCTTTATTGGAAAAGCTTTCCAACACAGTCTGTATATTACTAAATCTATGTATAATATAACATACAGTAACACTATGAATGTTTCAACGGGTTCAATTTTTATGAACGGGAGTGTACATCTATCTGAATATTTGCCTTTTATTTTGTTAGTAGATACTTAATGTTGTACTTAAACTTCATAAATAACGTGTTATAGAAATATCCGAGAACTTGCCAAGTAAAATATTAAATAGCTACTAACAAAACCATTGGCGGGGCTGTAACGTACTTTATATTACACTAATGCATTATTACTATAAACTATATCTGTATATAATAGATAAACCATTATCTTTAAATTTATAATGGTAATTTTTTTATTATACAAATTTTTCGTTTTATAATTTTAAAAAAATCATGTTTTCAGATTTTTTACTTTACTTCAAGGCATTGATTCTATCAAATTGAAAGTTTATTGGTCTTCTGGGAAATGGCCTACAGGTTTGGATGGTTCATTGAGTGAACCATCTACAACATTAACAATTTTTTATGTTGGATTTCTCGGTAGAGCCGCTATAGAGAGAAACGTACAATTACAACTTGTAGCGCGACTTGAAAATTGGCAGTACACTACCCTCCATTCAATGCACTCCCGTACATTCTTCTCAGTATAACTTGTGGACCCACATGTTTTATTTTTGATACTTAATCATAAAGCATCTGTCTGAAATAGTGCTTTACCATAATTTCCTCTAGATGGCCAGGATGCAGTGATATATATGGGACATCGAAGTTATCAATTAAATCAAAGGCTGTGTTTGAGTTTTATAGAAGATAATTAGTTAAAATTATAAATAAATTTGTATTACCTTCATAAAACACCCGAAATGTAAATTGCAATAAAAAAGCAATAAATGACAAATTTATCGAATGTTTTTCGTCTACTTTGCGTTAAAACTATGAAAGTTTTAATTTGTGTATGGAAAAAAACTTATTCTGATGACCCAACCTATATATTTAGAAAAGTATGCTTCTACACATAAATCTATTACCCATCTCATATGTTGTTATAAACGGTATCTTATTGTTATATCTTTCAGAAAATCATTCATATGGATCACACAGGAATGTACGACGACTTAAACTCCTCATACATATAAGTGGGTTCATGAAGTGAGCCATATCATTTATACAGTTGTGCATTTTTCAGTTTTAAAATTTTTAGCATTTCGTATCACAAAATACAGTGCCTTTCGTATCAGAAGTTTATGTTAGCTGGTTGCAATTTTTTTGAAGTGAATGAGTTAACTTCAAACAAGTTAATACTACTTCGCATATTTCATTTTTCGTTGTGTGGTATTTATCTTACAAATGGAGGAAAATGACAAACGAAATTTTAACGGCTTACTTTTGTAACGGCTGGTAAGTGAGTGAGGCCTGCTAGGTAGGGGCATTCTTATAATTCTTATAAACCAAAAACGTTATCTACTTAATCTACAAAATATTAAATTCAAGGTGAATGATAGTAAATGAATTTTAGTACTTTACTACCCCAGTGTATATACTGCTTAGTTTTGTAAGGATAATATTTACGGTTTAAATGTTATAATCCTTTCTTCTTAGAAAATTTGTCCTACGTAGCTCCTAATAATTGAACTTTTTTGTTCTCTGTCGAATTATATGTATAATTATGAAGTACAATCAATTGTGTTGTTAAATTTCACAAACCGGTTTTGATTTGGACGCAGAACATTGCTTTATTTTATTTTATCCATGTATCTAAATCTTAGGATATTTATACAACCGGCTCGTGGACTATATCTTTTCATTCAAATATCTGAAACAAATTATTGTTGATATGTTTCAGTTATTTGTAACCGACAACATCTTGGAAGCGTCCATGGAACGAATTACTGTATAGTATGTTTTTATTATACGCAACAAGTCAAGAGTAGGAAACACTAAACAGTCTGTATAGATAACGATTAATAAGATTGACTACATACCTTAATTAACATTTTTATTTTTCGTAAGATAAAAATTAAAAAAGAAGATAATAAGCAATATACAAAAAGAACCTTAACAGCATTACGTAAAAATCAGCTTGCCCGGTTAAAATGTTAATTAGAACCATTATTATAATCAATTATGTAAATATTAATAAAAACTTTTACACATAATAACAGTAAATCTGAGGGAACCATATTAGAGTTAACACTGATACTTTCAGCGGTTAATCAAACAAATTTATGGCGGATATTTACCTTGAGGAATAACTAAGTCTATGGAGACCTCTACATTCACAGTTGTAGGGTGGATCCATACTATAATGCCAATCACGGTTCGTTCTCGGTCCGATCGATTATATTTATATTGTTATTATCGATTCGACCGGAAGTTCACTGTTAGGGATAGTATGAACTCAAACATTGTTTCTTATGTGATAATATTTTACAAGACCGAGATCGAACCAAGAACGAACCGTGATCGGTATTACAGTGTGGTTCCATCCTTACAGTTAGTTATGGTAATAGTTCCTATCTTATAATAGTCTAAAAATATTATTCTACAATTAATGGTCTCGGATCGAAGCTTAAGAAACTTTAGAAATGTTAAGAAATCTACAAATATAAGACGGGACTTGAGATTAACGGAACCTTGTTAAATGAGCAAACAGAAATTTTCAAGTCAAACTTATTTAATATTATTTAATCAGACTACTTGTTTTTAATGAGTTATTTTACATTAAGTTTTTATCCAATTTTTAAGGTTCTTCCCTGATTTTATTAATTTATCTATTGATGTTTTGTCTTGATGTATTTTAATCGTTTTTATCATTTAACAAGGTAGTGTGTGTTTTGTAACTAATTTAAGTTTTTTATTTTTACAAAAATATTCGATTTATTTTTTACATAAATATTTTTTATCATTTAACAGGTAATAGATACTTAACAGGTATGTCTTCCTAATCCTAATTTTAACTCGTATTTACCATCGGCATACGTCATAAACTTGTATGTTTGAAAATAATCGCAAAGATCGAAACATGTCACGATATTTACAAAATAAATTATTATTGAATAAAGTGAATCCACAAAATAAAAAATAGCCTTGAAATTATTATTATTTTTTAAATCCACCTTGTTGATAAATCGAATTGAAAGCTTTTGAAATATATACAAAATTATACAGAATTAAATATACTTGTATACGAAACCTCCTACCTATCTGCGTACACAATTTAAAAGCAGCAAAATAGAAAAAAAAGAGTCAAAATTAGCTAATAAAACACTATCACGCTATTGGTCCAAATAATTGGACGTGGCTAACTGATTGATTGTGTGATCATCAATCAATTTAGTCTATTGTTATTGGGCTATTATGTTGTCCAATCAATTTAGCTCAATAAGAATCATATAATAGAAAAAGTACGCTTAAAATCATTATGAGACAGTCAGGAAATTAGCAACGAGTAATATATCTTCCCGGAAAATAATAACCGGTAGCTGATTCATACTGGTGATGACAAATATTTGATCTAGGAATTTGAAATTCAATTGGCATATTGGGGATAATCATATGAAATTAAATGCTCGAAAATATTTAATAATATTATTAGATAGATAGATAGATACATCTTGAGGTCTAAAAAGTATAGCACTTCGACCTTATAGTCCATTGTACTCCCCCTTCTAGTTAAGTCTGACGAGCTTCTCCCATATGTTGGAAATAGCCAGGAGCTTGCTTTACAGGTCAACCTGAAGGTTCATATAGTCGGGGTGAGATGTACCGAGTATCCTGTATCTGCTGTAACCTAGAGGTTCGCAATCAAAGATAAGGTGGCTGGATGTTCGGCCTCAGTGCAATGGAGATAGCCTTTTGGTGGCACTCTGAAGCAGTATCTTTCCGAGCTCCTGCCGCGGTACTTTTTCCCAGTGATCACGGTGTTTAGCATTTGACCACTCGTTGATCATCTGTTTACATGCATTTCTTTGAATTCCTAAATAGGCTCTAAGCCAATGAAAGGTATTCCGACTCCTTTCTTTGTTAAGATATCTGCTTTTTCGTTTTCTTCGAAACCACTGTGACCCGGCACCCAGATCAATTTAACATTATTCTGTTTTTCCAGCTCCAGTAGTTCCCCCAGACAATCCTCGACCAGCCTTGAGGTCACCTCAGTTCCAGGCAAGGCTTTTAAAGCAGCTTGACTGTCCAAGAGAATGCATACGCAAGCCAGTATGACGTAGACTTCTGCTTGAAAGAGCGTGGCATATTTCCCCAAGTTTTGGATCCGTCTGTATACCAGACAATTCCTTCATTGAGATAGGGTGGTTCTCCTTCCGTCTACATGGCCCTATCACAGACTGCAGTGAAAGATTTTGAGAAGACGTATATTTTGGGAAGCATATCTGTGCCCATTTTAAAAACGGGGTCGGAGATAATTGATGTTCCCACGATCCTTGTATGTCCAACCTAATTTTTATATTATATTATTATTACTCGAATAAATATTAACGACCGTCTTACATGTTACTTTTGTTCGAGAGGATTAAGCATTCCTCCTCTGAGGAACGCTTAATGAGGCAGATTTATTATCAACTATGGACCAACCGGTTCTGAAAATTCCAAAACAAAATTTCCATAATAACACGATTTTTTAGAATAATATTTTACTTATAGAAGTAAAAATTTATAATAATACAAAATTATACTTTATTGTAGCAATCGTAAAAATAATTTTATATTCTATTGTATTACAAACGTAAAAGAAACCGACATTTTTCATTGATCTTGAACATGATGAGGCAACGATGGTGTAGTCTTATGCTCCCTTGTTGCTACCATAGTATAATAGTACTGCACCAACCCAGATTCTTTTTTAGCCATTGTTTCAAAAAGGATATGTATACGTAGAGATGATATATACGAACGGATTTAAATGCTCAATCTACGGCTATTGATGACAGACATCTTTCATACGGGATGTTCATATCATTGTCATTTTTTTTTCTTCAATGATCAATTTTCTTTATATTTTTTTCCATAAATAATACTTTTATCTTTGATATATTTATGCTATACAATGTGTTACAGAATTGTTGTTAGCAGGAATATGACAGGTAGTTATTCAATTCGATTTCAGTTCCGGTCCTATATTCGTTATTTTTTCGAAACCCTTTGAAATACAAGCGTATAATAGCAGTAAAGCAATCAATTATTGGATCAATAATTTTACGTAAAGACAAGATTATTTAAGCTAACAAACAAACAAAAATTACGCCAATGAGTTTTTGTCATTGTTTTAATACTTTATTTCGTTTTTAAAAATTGTAAATAAACTTATTACTACTTAGGGAAGAAGTATATACTTTGGCCATAAGACTGACGCGGTTGACAAAGATATAAACATTAAACAAGAAGGTCTATGGGTAAAAAGGGGTTATTGAAATAGTGAGTTCCAATAATTGATCTCAGTTTTGTTGAAAATATTTATAGTCCACAAAAATTCGGAAAAAAAATTGTAAAAAAATGCAAAAATAGAGGCAGGTACAGTTTAATCCGGGATCTCTATCGAAAAACGTTCAAATAAAAGTTTTAGATCTCGACGGGAGAACATAACTGCCTCCATTATCATGTACCCGAGTTATCGGTTTCGAAATATTTAAAAAAAAGAGAGTGCGTATAAACTTTACGCGCGGTTAAAGTAAAACTTAAATTAATACGCGGCTAAAGTAGTTTTACTTCAAAAACGCTTTCTGTTTCTTGAACAGATTAGGATGCTGTAATGTCCATGATTGGGTTATATGTCTAGTGTTCACAAGTTGGTTGAGCCTACCCTACTAATATATGTTTTTGACAATCGGAGTTCAATAATTAAATGGCGTGCATAAGGTTAAAAATTTAAAAGTTTAACATACACACTGGATTGTATACAGTACAATTTATATTTCAATTACGAATAAATTATTTAAATAATAGTTCAGTTTATATATCCCACAACAAAGTCAATTTTGATGATTTTCATTTCCATAGTAATTATAATTTATTATGGAAACCACCCTGAGTATTTATTTTTTGAGCGGTGCGCGTAAAGAAATTTCACTTCAAAAAAAACGACAACAAAAATTACAAGGCAAAAGTTACAAAGAAAAAACTTTTCTGTGTTTTTTTAATTGGTGTATCCTGCCAGACTCTAAAAATATCAGTAAGCATTATTCTGAAACACATTATATACTAATACATAGATAATACTTTAAAGATAAATTAGTACCATTATTTGATGCATTACCAATCAAATTCAAAAGTAAAATACAAGTACTGATATGTTCATCGATCAATTAATTGTGGATTAAACAATAATCATTAGTATACAAATATTATCATTAGTATAAAACTAATAGTCTATCGTTAGTATATAAATAATATCATAAGTTGATTTAAAAAAAATAACTTTAACATAGGTGTACTGTTCGTCAATGAATAAGAAATAAGCATTTCACAATTAGTTATAAAAAATTTGAAAATACATGTCATTTTATGAACAACAATACCAAAATTTTTTTCTGTTATCAATATATATTTTCAACCGTTATAAAGTTGGAACTAAACTTTTTATACCCTGGTATATATTATCGAAAAATACGTAATCGAAAAATACGTAAGAAATAAAGTTGTAGAAAATCATGTTTGCTACAATTCATTACATTATATCATTTTTGCTCAAACTCTAATATGTACTCAAACTCTAAACTCTAAACTGTAATATGGATATTAAGGAATTTAATTTTCAATCTTAAACCGTCAATATTTCTGTAAATATTAGTTTAACAGAAAAAAATGATAAGAAACAAAATTACAGCAAAACTTAGTACCTACAACCTTACTACTTATAAATTTTTCGATTTTTCAAATATTAAGGGAAATTGTCAAATTTTGTGTTTCCCCTTTCCTTTAAACCTTTTTTCCCTTAGTCGGATTTTACCCATTAACAAACATGACCTTGTGAATCTGAATACCAAAAGCGCAAAAATAAAAAGGGCTAACCTGAAGGCGGAAAACCATGTTTAGTTTGTACTGATTCTCATCTGAGTATTTCTATTTTTTCGAAATAATTCACGATTTATGACGAGTTTTTCAAAATATTATTGTAATAAAACATAAAACTTATAGGACAAGCAAAATCACTTCTAAACTGTCTGTTAGCTTACAGAATATTAATGACTGTAATAAATGAATGTGCTTAACGACTGTAAACCAGTCCAAGTAGCGTTACGTCTAAGGCGTTACGTCTGCGCAGTATGCTTACTGGGAAACTTGGAAATTATGGGTTCGAATCCCGACATCGGCAGTTTGTCAATTATTAAGAAAAAAAAACTGTCGGCGTATGGATAAGAACGGAGTAATCGGCTATACTTGAGAAAGTGCTCTGCAGTTTCCTTTACGAACTCCAGATGAATATCGGCATAGTTCCTATCATAGTAGGCTGCAGCCGCATACCCAACCAATTCCTAGTCTATACACAAAAAATCCTTCCACTCCACTCACATCCTCACATCCTTAGGCATCACAATGGACCTTATGGTTAAAGTGAAGTCCGTCCAGGGCAGCCGCTACAATCTATTTATCTATCTAATCACTGTAATTTTGAAAAAAAGAAAAAATAATTTATTTCGTAATCAGAAAATCATTGAGAAATCGGAAAAAAATTCATTTAGAATCACATTGTTCATAATAAAGCATACATTAAATTTCATTTTAAAAAGCATCGCTCTAATTTAATCTTAGTTTATTCTAATAAAATATAAAATGCGATGATAGTATACTATATTCAAATCTTTTTACGTATATGTGTATCTCACCTATTCGATGTCCCATTTTTCCTATATTCTATGTATAACAAAAATATCTTTAAAAAAATAATAACACTCAGAAACTTAGATCGCAAGTCTAGTAAATCTCAAAACTATTAGTCTTCCATTCATAACTCTGAAGTGCGAAGAATACACATTAAATTGTAGAAAACATCAGCAGGCGATGATGGACACTTCGGGCTTTTTAAATGAACTTGAAGAATGGACGACTTATAATGCAAAACTATTTAAACATAATATTGACCATAATTTAATTGATTTTTTAGCGAATTCCAAAGGAAATGCAGCAATTGTTTTTGCACCAATGTTGGAATTTTGTAAAAATTTCTTCAAATGTCCATCGATCCTACCTGTTAGATGTTAAAAATCACTATCGCAAAAATGTATATATATATATATAAATGTATATATATATATATATATATATATATATATATATATATATAAATATATATATATATATATAAAGATTTTTCTAAATATCTGAGAGAATTTCCTCATTAACATTAACAAGTTATCTGCATACGAGAACTGATAGTAAAATTTCGAATTCGCCCCCTTTGCCTAGATCAGTTTTTTTGTATTATAAATACGTATTTCGACTACAATGTAGTCATCATCAGTATAAATTAGCTAGTCGTAATTTACTCTTTCACAATTAGAAATAGATAGAAAGTCGAGATATATATCCATAATATATATAACATTTAGGACTAAGCACTAAAAAATAACTTAGTACTTAGTCATAAACATTTTTTTTAAGATTTAAAATTGATAATAAATATCGATTGTAAAATTGTACATCATAAAAACCGAGTTGTATCCATCAGTTGATCCGTTGATTTGTCAACGGGTTTCAACTACTAAAATGTATAATATTCGATTATAATATAATGTATTTCATAAAACAAACTCTCGGAAAGCGGGAAAATGTTGATCCAGAATGCGTGTTTCTTCATAAATTGTCACATCACTAATACAATGTGGAAAAATAAAATATACCTAATATGAGGTTTGCTTAAAAAGCATTTTATAATATTATAGTGAAGTTTCTGAGGCAGATATATCAAACCAGTTTAAATGATGAGATAGTGATATAAACGTAAGTTTTATGTAATGAAAACTGTGGGATATACTCATTTTCATTCATATTAATTACATGAAAATGGGCTGAAGTAAACGGAGCTTTTCAGTTGGAAATGTATGGATATATACCCTATTCAGTTGAACAGGATCATTGACTAATAGTTTCCAATTAGTCAATGAGCCTGTGAACAACAAGTGAAAGTAACAACCAACTTAAGATAATTACATATACTGAGTTGATTATCAATGTGTGAACTATTTATGACTTTTTATTTATATTCTCTTATAAAACTATTCAGTTCATGGAACAAAGTTTCAATTAACTTTCTTCTATCCCTTACTATTATTTAATTTTAATATTAGATACTTTTCCATAGCGGAGGAAAGCACATATTCATTTTACGCATTCACGCAGCTACAAGTCATTTTTTAGCTCCATAACACGCATTCAAAATTTCAACTGTTTACCTCCTGACCTTATTTTGTTGACGAGGGGACACACAGACAGACGGAAGTACGGAAATAGTTAAGCTAGGTATCTATTTGTTTTATTAAAATTTAATAGGTCATCCGTTTGGTAATCTAAATTCACAGCATCTTAGACGATATAAATATTATTAAGATAATCAAAGAGAACTCTATTTTTCCCCAAATCCTAGAACAATTGTTTGTATTTTATAAATACATATTTCGACTACAAAGTATTCATCATCAGTATGAATTAACAAATCGTAAATATCTTTGGGATATGGAGTCAAAGATATGTTACTCGTTGCTAATTTGATGCGTGTCTCACACCAATATCTTGGACGATGTTTTAATATTAACTTACATGCTGCGATCATTTATAACTTCATTTGGTATAAAATAATCAAAATGAATAGAATTAATTGCATTAATACAATTAATACCATGTTTACTTGACAAATATCAAGGTAAAATTATTTTTTAAATAACTTTAAAAATAAGCGAGATATGAATGATTGAAATTCCCGATTAGATAGAGAGGCTGATAGCCCTCTTGACATGCATTGTGACGTCATAATACACTATCATCATTTAAAATACTCCGTTTTGCAAGAAAGAGACAGATTATAATCTTTAAAAGCTTATAGCTTTCTTGATATTTGTCGGATTTTAATTTCGTTTTTAAATATTATTACAGCATTAACAGTATTTTCATATTCTGAAAATAAATATGACATATTTGGTATGATGCATATATCCTATTATTATTATTCATAAAACAAATGTTTAAGAAACAATAACGAAATCATTTGAAAAGTTGCTAGCCGCCTGACTATTTTCATGCAACGTATGAATTTTATACATTAGAAGTTTTATACATAGATAGATTACGTAAGTGTATGATATACTTTCAATGTTCGTTCAAAAAATTATATCGTTGTAAATATCAGAACGTAATGTAAATTAGTAGTTGAATCAATTAAACGATCATATTTAAACATAATAACGGTTGTGCTCTTGATCACGTTGTCGATTTTTAATATTTTTATGTGCTATTTTTGTTTGACGATAGGCTCCCATGTAAGAGTCTACTTAAGCTAATTTAAGCCTACATTTGATCGTGTGAACAAGCAGTTGTGAGGGTGTTTAGAACTTTAGAACTATTTTTATTATAAACTCCTAACAAAGAAGTGCGGTTGCATTCAGGGCAAGTAATTGACGATTCCACAACAGCTTGTAGATGTTTTCTATAACAATCCTACTGCATTGTTTAAGAAAACAACTATTAAAGAATAAATTATCATTATTTTGCATTTTTTTCTCAGGGCTCTCATGATTTTTAATCAGAGGGCTTCAAGATCCCCCCGCACGGACAAGAGCCAAACGATTGTGGACAATATTATTATTAGTATTCTTATGAGTGAATTATTTAAAGTATTTATACCTGCTGAAGGGGGAGAGTGGATACAGGATACACTCAACATTCTACTCACTTCTTCGACAAACATAAACCTTCACCAAGTGGGTACGTTCGTTGAGTTCACTATCCTGTGGACTTGTAGTCCATACGTCTGTTAGTGTAGTCAGTCAATGCGATGTTCGAAAGATCCGTCTGGGTTCCGAGTCAAGTACCACATGGATGTGGAATCTGCAAAATAAAATAGAAAATAACTTCAAGGAATGCTACATGAAGACAGTCTTATGTGATCTAAATGGACGAAGAGTGCCTATGATGACAGCCTTCTGCATAGAGGTGATAAGGTGGCGAAGATGAGACTTGCAAACTGAAATGGTGGAAAAATTATACTCTAGAGTAGAGCGTATACCATCAAGGTAACCGATAATGTGAACAACCATTTTGACTGCGTAGTCAGGGTATTGTTGTCGTAGTTATTAGAGAAGATCCAGATATCCATTTCGTTTTTGCTCCTCTTTCAATACTATGTTTCTGCGGGCACATAGAACTCGATGACGTAAATAGTCTTAGCTGAAATATTATTATTATTCCTATTTTTGTCAATCTGAGCGAAGCCCGTGTGAGTCCACCACACGTACATGGTGAAGTGGCGGTGGACTATGCCCTCCTTGCTTGTCCTAATCAGTCGATTTAGTCGTTGTCTACAGTAATGTATGTGTGTAGAAATTTGTATAGCTGTATGTGTTTATTGTGTTTTGTGAGCTTGTCTTTTGGTTTTTGCATAAGGTGTAGTGTATTGTTTTGTAAATTTTTGTTGTTGCTGTGTGGAAAGTGAGGAGTGTGTGAAAGTGAGGAGTGTACATATGGTACAGGGTTTTGTGTTTCACGATTTTTCGTGATGATTTGGTTTCCTGTATTGTGTTTTGCGTTGAGTGATGGTGCATATGCAAATGCTGTTGTAGCTATGCCGTGCTGTGACATATTTGTTTTTTGTGATGTGTTGTATGTATTCGGTTGGGTGAATTTTCGTTGGAAATTTCCGTGTTTCGTGTATGCGGAATAGCATTAGTCGGAGTGTGTGTTGTTGTTGTGCATAGAGCAGTGGTTGTCCTTGTCTGGGTAAAGTGCATTGCCCCATATTGTGCTTTGCCCCATTTTATATATAGTAATCATAAGTATATTTTCACAAATTGATTTAAATTTATGCCAAATTTCGTAATTTGCAATTAATGAATTTTAAATTTAAATGATCATTTCAAAGTTCATTCATTACGATCACAATACTAAAATACACAGATTGTTTGTTATGATTATTATTATTAATTCAAAAAAGATACTTATCATTACTCAATATAATTATACATATTATTGTAAAATTATGGCAATTTCGTAATTTTAAGTTATTGACTTTTAAATTTAAATGATTATTTTAAAGTTCATTGAATATAATTACATAGATTATCATTCAATACCTTGTATTGAACTTCAATATAGTCCAATCAGTGACCGAACTAAATTGTTCCGATTTAATAAATGATAAAACTTTCAGGAAAGATGGTACCTACATTATGGTGACTCCATGTGGGGGTGTTTTCCCCGCTGTTGGATCAAGTTATCACAGTGTTTCTGAAAGTTTCATCATCATCGTAAAATTGGAACCATTTTTTTACGGTTAAAAAATTGTTAAAAACCTGATTTTTCCGCACCAATATATACAGGGTGGGCCACCTAACGTTTGGAATTTGAACTATAGGTTATTTTGATGTTGGAAGGTTTGATGACAGTTCCGATGTAACAAAAAGTTAGTCTTTTGTTTGAAATTTACGAAATTTGTCGCTTTTCGCTTGAACAAAGTTGGGAAATATTAAAAACTTATTTCCAAAGTGGTGAGTTTTCTACCCTAACTGTAAGAAAATTACAGTTAGAAAAAAGGATGTGCCAAAAACGAAGTTTGTGGATTAATTTGTGAAGCGAGTTCGTGAAACTGGATCGTTCTTGGATAAAAAAATCCGTGTACGTACTCGTCCAGCGCGCTCAACCGAAAACATCGCTGCTGTTGCTCAGAGGTTGCGTGAACATCAACTCGTCGTCGTTCTCCAGAATTGAACATCACGCACTTCTTTTAGAAGAATTTTGCATAAAGATATCGATATAAATGCATACAAAGTCCAATTAGTGTAAGGGCTGAAGCAACATGGCCATCCGGCTCGTTTTCGGTTCTCTCAATGGGCCGAAGACCGCTTGATCGAAGATGAACAGTTTTACCGAAAAATCATCTTTTCAGATGAAACTCATTTCCACCTCGGAGGATACGTCAATAAGCAAAATTGTCGTATCTGGGGCTCAGAAAATCCACACGTCATCGTGGAGAAACCAACGCATCAACGACGAGTGACTGTCTGGTGCAGATTTTGGTCGGGTGGCATTATTGGGCTGCTTTTCTTTGAAAATGAGCAAGGAAACGCCGTTACAGTGAATATCGATCGCTACCGCGCCATGCTAAGAGATTCTTTGTATTCCAAAATTGAAGAGGATGACGTAGACGACATTTGGTTTCAACAAGACGGTACAACGTGCCACACAGCCAACGCAACAATCAATCTTTTGCGCACTGTTTTCGAAAATCGCATAATCAACCAAAATGCTGATGTCAATTGACCACCTCGAAGCTATGATTTGACTACGCTGGATTATTTCTTGTGAAAAGCCGTTAAAGACAAGTGTTACGCTAACCATCCAGAGATGATTGACGACTTGAAGCATGCAATTCAAGTTGCTATTGACGAAATAGGGGCCCAAACAATCGAAAATGTACTGAAAATTGGGTCGACAGAATGGGCTACTATAGAGCCAGCCATGGCAGTCATTTGAACGATTTTGTGTTCCATGTTTAATTTGTGTACTCTTTTCAATAAAGTAAGAACCATTTAAAAATATCCATGCGTTTTCATTTTATAGCAAAATTGTATTCCAATGGCCCACCCGTTATATATATATATATATATATATATATATATATATATATATATATATATATATATATATATATATAAATATATATATATATATATATATATAGGGTGTCCCAGATTTTACTCGAACAGGCGATAGATCGCCCAAAAATAAGAAGATTAATAAAAAAAACCTTTTTTTTCAAATATCTCAAAAACTCCTTGAATGATTTCGAATACACATTTGCACGTTTTTAGTAATAAGTTAGTGGCTTAGTTTGATGTAACTAGATTCAATTTAATCATTCCAGGGGCAGAGCTGGGGCATTCTAAAGGTAGGTAGATTGTAAAGGCTGCCCTGGACGGGCTACACTTCGACCATAAGGTCAATTGTGATGCCTCAGGATGTGAGGGTGTGAGTGGAGTGGAAGGAATTTGTGAGTAGACTAGGAATTGGTAGGATATGCGGCTGCAGCCGACTATGATAGGAACTATGCCGATATTCATCTGGAGTTCGTGAAGGAAACTGCAGAAAACCTTCTCAAGCATAGCCGGTTACTTCGTTCTTGTCCATACGCCGACAGTTTATTCAATCAACCGCCCCTTTTTATTTTAAATCTTTTATAATTGACAAACTGCCGATGTCGGGATTCGAGCCCATAACCTCCCAGTTTCCAAGTTCTGCATACTGCGTAGACATGACGCCTTAGACCGCTCGGCTATTTAGCTGGTGGGGCATTCTAACTAGATATTTTAAAAACAAATTTGAGGACATCAAAAATTTTCTTTTTTCTCGAAACGTAAGCAAGATAGACAGAAAATGCAGGAGAGAGAAAAAATTGTATTTCTAGTCACTCAATCTAAAAATAATATAAAATTCAGAAAAAAGCTATGGCGTACTCAAATTTTTCTTTAAAATATCTAGAGAGGATGCCCTAGCGCCATCCCTGGAATAATTGATTTGAATCTAATAACATTAAACTAAGCCACTTAACTTACTTATAACTAAAACCGTGCCAAGTATAATCGAAATCATCAAAGTAGTTTTTGAGACATTTGAAAAAAAAAACTTTTTTTTTATTAACTTTAAAACCTATATCTCGAAAACGAAGCTTGGAAAAAGTTTATATGAACTTTTATTCTTATTTTCGGCAAATCTATCACCTATCCAATTTTCCGGATTAATCTGAGACACCATATATATATATATATATATATATATATATATATATATATATATATATATATATATATAAATATATATATATATATATATATATATATATATATATATATATATATATATATATAAAGAAAGAAAATAAAGGAAAATATCTTATTGAAGAAAAATCTGTGTGTTCATTATGAATAGAAGAGGGCGGTGTGGCAATGAGGTTTTTTTAATAATATATGAGCATCGCATCCACGATAATAATAACAACAGAAGTTACAATGATAATCATTATTGTACTAATCATCATACTGAATACAACAATGTTTATAAACTATAGATGAATAACAACAAACAACACACACACACACACACACACACACACAAACACACACATACACACACACACACACACAACAAACAAACACCAAATAAAAAAATAAAAATGGAACAAAACAGAGAAAAAATTCAAAACAATTGTAATAACAGTAGAAAACAGTAGTTAGTCAGTAGAAGCAAAAATACCGCCATCATATTAAAATATGTTCTTTATTACCATGGAGTATTGTCGTTCTGTATAGAACGTCTTTTTGTTATTATGCATTTTCGTTGGATTGGTGAACTTTGCATTCGGTTTCAAATCATACATCTGGCTGCAATAAGCCCATGCAGAAAATTCGCCAATATTTTTCCATGGGTTGAAATAGAAGTTTGATTTAAATGTTTCAAATACTATTTCGTTTATCGCAATTATTATTGACTAAAAAAATTGACTAAAATTAAATTTTGAATTAAAATGATATTCTACATGTTTTGATAGAGCCAATAATTGCAGAGATATGTCTAAAACAGTTCGCTTTTGAATTGATTTATTTCTTTTAGATATATTTCAAAAACGGTAGGCGTTAATGCAAATCTTTAAAAAAGTAGCCTTTCTTATTTTTTTTATAAAAATGTGAAACTCAACTAAGTTAATTGCTAAAATACCCGGTATATCCTGAATTTATGTAAAAAAGTTTATTACACAAAAGTTGTTAATTTTTAAAAAAAGAACATTTTTTTTCTTTACATTTTTGTTCTATCTCTTACGATTTCAAAGATGGACACCGTTTCCCATTTTGCCCAAACATGGTCCGATTTTCCCATTCACGGACTGGACTTTAGTTTTTATCTCTAAAACACACATACAATTTCAGTTGGTTATGTTTTCTCGTTTTTGAGTTAGCGTGTTTACGGACAGACAGACAGACATACGGAAATGGCCGAATTAGACCATTTTATGAACACCCATGCCAAACATTCATGCCTGCGAACAATTTTTACAAGCGTTGCAAAGTCGGGACTTAACTTAATATACCTTGTATATTTACATATACCGGGTATAAAAAGCAGCAATTCCTTTTTCAATTTTTCTCCGTGCCCTGTCATAAACATGCAAGAGAATAATTCATATAAACATTATTGAAAATAGTGAAATAGTTTTGTAAATGTGTGCCTAACAGAGAACTCATATGGTATGTGTATTACCCATAGAGTTGAAATTATGGAGGGGAAAAGCTGCCAATTTCGTTCTGACAAAGTAACGTTGTCGCGTAAGAAATAATGGGGGAACTTAATCAATACAATAAATAAACTGTGCGACAAGTGTCGACTGAGGAAAAAAGGACACATTGCATCTCAGACTTTCGTGTCCTTTAAATATCTTTCTCAGTTAAGTCAGAAACTGCACACGGCTCGCGCCTCATCTTTAATTTTAACTCTTTGGTATTACCCATATATTCACAGTTTGATTTTAAAATTGGACTTCTTCAGTCCAATTTTTCAGTCCAAGGCCCGAAATTTAATTTTCTTCTTTTATGGTGGTAGATTCAGTAAACATGTTATATTTGTTGGATGTATCTTAAACATTGATTCGAATAGTGTTTATGGTCCAATTTTTGCTTGGAAATTTCAAATTTGTAAAGCTCCCATTTCATACACTTCAGCAGTTCATACACTTTTATCACAACATATGTAATTTCGTCTTTACCATGCGAAAAGAATTGTTTATCTGAGAACCGTTACTATCTTCCACAAAGACCGAAATTAGGGGTTATACCAAATTCAAATGGTAATAATATTGTTTAATTTTATTATTATTTTTGAGTAATAGAAACTTTTAAAAATATATTATTTATATATTTATTTATTCTAAAAATAAAAAATATAGTCTGACATTTTCTATATATCCATGAAAATTACAAATAGTATAACAAATGACAAGTGTACCAAATTTATTTAGCTTACAGTTTGTTCCATACGATAGGTAAAGTGAAAATTTCAAAAAATATTGACACACTAGATCTATAGCTGCGCCAATTTGTAATTTTATGTTGGCTAAAAGTAATTATTGCGCCGAGGAAATAAATTAATTTAAAATTGTTTTGTAGTATAGGCCTTTTCTCTCAAGTCTCCAGATTTTGTAATATAGCCCTATCTCACAAGAATAAGTCCCCTGAATTTAAAAATCCCCTCGCCTGAATAATATGAAACATAATAAGAACTTCTCGTTAAAAAAAACTTTTCCTATACATCATCTTGGAAAAAAGCTGATAAGCTTCAAACGAATGAACAGATTTTTATAAAACATAAATCGGCCCACGCGTTTGAGAACTACGATGCTACAGACAGACCCATAGATAGACAGACAGGGATAGACCTCTTCAATTTTATAACACCCATCTTTGTGCGTCGGGGGTTGAAAACTGGTATTTAGTTGAGTTAGACTACTCGTCATATATATTTACTTCAAACAACTAATTATATACTCGATATGAGATAGCAATAGTTAGTTGCCTATATCAATTGAATCCAATAATTGTGTACCATAAAAACGCAAAACCTCTATGTCGACTGAATTTTCTCATTTTACAATTTCGGAACGTTCATAATTTATGAACGTTCTAGAAAATTCGCTTTGAAAATTCAATTTTAATTGTCTTATCTTTTGAAAATAAACGATAGTTTGAAGTAAACTTTCCAAAAAATTAGTCAAAATTAATTCCAAAAGAAGTTTAAATACATTTTTAAGATTAACCAAATATTTTAGTATTTGATTACACAATAATTAATTAAAAATACATCATAGACGCTATTATGTACCTGAAACAAGAAAAAAACCGTTGTGGTTACAAATTTAAATAATTAAATGCGGCGTCCTTGACTTTTTAGTTGCCGAACAAAATAAATTAAACCAATATACTCACAGTTCGTCTACGAATTAGTTTTAAATGATTTAAAACAATATGCTATAAAGGTTCGTATATCGATCATTTTTATAAATATTTTATGTAAGATTTGCTGTATAGCATATACTAACATAAAGGCGTATTAGGCTGATTGGAAAGTTGTCAGTTTGGAGCCAAGATACTTTTAAATACGGTCAATCCTATGTTGTAATTATTTTATCATTGGATTTATACCGTCTGCTTTGGAAAGCTTTGCTAATAGAGAATCAATGTTAAACATTATTTACTATAGTAACTACACAATGCTTCATAAAAAAATAAAAATAGTACGCTGTTCTCTGTAGTGTGTGTGTGCATACGAAATGAATAATAATATTATAAATTAAGTGGACATCACTAAATCCCCGCTCTTAAATGACATCAATCAAACATCATACCACAAGCAACCAGATGTTTGTAAGTATGTGTATGTATGTATGGTTTTATGGTAAATATTTTATTTATTTATTTAACATTGATTCCCTATTAGAAATGCTTTTGAAAAGAGACAGAATTTTGTTTTGCTTTCACCACTGTTTAGTTGCGAATTTTACTTTCACCATAATATTACTTGTTACATATTTCGCTCTAGACTGTTACTGTTACTAAAAATTCTGTTCTGCACCATTATTAATTTTCATTTAAACCAATTGGTAAAATTTTTAAACGTATACTTTCTATAGACACAAACAGAGCCTGTCGGAAACATTTTATAGTGTACTTATCCATAAATATGTATATTAGTAAGAAGTACTTAAAATTATGAAAATGATTAAACAATCATAATTTGCATATGCTTGTTTTCCATTAAATTTACACCAAATAGTGGATATTGAGCGATGATTTTCCGTAATTAATATTATTTCAATGTCTATGAACTGAAAGTACATAGATTTATCAAACAACACAAAAGGTTGACTAAAAGAGGAAGCAAGGGAACGGTAAGAAGGGACGGTTTATGATGAGTTTCAAATTATTCTTTCAGAATATTTTTCATAGTGCATATGTAGATTATAAACAAAAGACAAAATGAATGAACTATATATGTTTTTCATTACTTGTTTTTTTAAAAAAAGTCTTTTTTATCCGTGTTTTTATGTTTTTTTATTAGGTAGGTATAGTAAGTTACAACTCCCTATTAAATACCATATTTTCAGGTGAATTTCAAACGATTTTAAGACACTTATATTGAATTGAAAAATTGAAGAATAATCAAAATGACTGAAAAGATCATTTGTTTTTCTAGTTTTATTAATACTACACTAACTTGCATTTTATAGGTTCAAACTGTTACAATTTTAATAAATTAGGTGCGAACTAAATTACAGGTCATACAAGAATCACAGGTCATACAGGAATCACAGGTCATACAGGAATATCCTAAGAAAAAATCACTTCTCGTTTGGAAATATATCTTAATAAACTTTTATTAATAATAATTAATGTTTATGGCGACTTCAATAGCATTAAATTCAGAATAAAATTTCTGTACGTAATTACTGTAAAAGTTATGTAAGTATCTTTTCGTATATAAAGCCAATTAATGGGTAAAATCGTATTAGAGAAAAGGGGGGATTAGAGGGGAAGAAATAACAAAATAACGTTACTTATGCGCCACCCTGTATTTAAAGAAATATATATATATATATATATATATATATATATATATATATATATATATATATATATATATATATATATATATATATATATACATAATATATAAGGTTTATCTTCTTAATTTGCTTCTAGATTCTAAAACTATATATTTTCCACATCAAAATGTTTTCACTATATGTAAGAATACTCAAAGTGTATTTATTGTTTCAAAATTTTGAAGATCCAACATTTACACAAATCGCTAACCATAATTTGTTAGCGACTTACAATATCACTAGAAATAAAAATAAATTTCGTTTTCTCCACAAAATAGATAACCGAATACATAACTGATAAACAAATTGCATCATTTGGTTACCAAAACCACAAACAAAAATTATTTATTTTCCCTCATTAATTTTAGATAGCCGCAAACTATCAATTAAATTATGTTAATCATATTATGTTTTATATGCATTATATAACATATAGCCCAGCCAGTGATCGATGACCAGCGGCCAGCCCCTACACATACACAAGCTCCAAAAGTAAACCAATCCGTCGACTGCTGGCTGGACTATATGTTATTTTTTGTATATAAAATTAGCCATGGAAAAGAATCTCATCAGTTTTTGCGGTTATGTAAAAACTGTTATTTTTAGCGAACTTCCTCCAAAGGAAATGCAGCTCTTAATGTTGTTGTGGTTTTGGTAATCAAATGAGGATGAAAAATGTCTATTCAGTTATCTATTTGTTGGAGAAAAATATGAATATGGATTTGTGTGAGTGGTGGATGTTACAAAATTTTGAAACAATAAATACTCTCCGAGACTTTTTACATATAGTGAAAACAGTTGGTGTGAAAAATATACAGTTGTTAAATATAGAAAAAAATCAAGGAGATGAAACGCGAAATGAATTTAAAAAGTGTGGGGAGTCAAAAGAAAGCTAATTAAAGCAATACATAAGACTTAATGTATGCATTTTTTGGTAAAAATGGTAAAAAATTGATCTCCTACCCTTACCGTTAAGAGAAAAGCAAATAATTCAGAAATATCTGTATAAAAAAACGTAAACATTGAGATATAGTTGAGAGGAAGTCTGAATTGCGTTAGTTTTATTTATATATAATATATATATATATATATATATATATATATATATATATATATATATATATATATATATATATTAATATGTATAGATCGGTTTTTTGTGTTTTATTTTCTTTAACCTATTTCTGAAGAAAGTTTCGTAATTGCTGCCCTAGCATATCTTTAAAAATATCGCGGAAAAAATATTATTTTAGGTTTTAAATGCAAGGAAAATGATTATTAGTAGTAGTACTAGTAGTAGTGGAGGGGAGGTATCCTGGCAAGTAGGCCTTTCTAGGCCTTTTTTACCGCCCCCTAACAGTCGGGCCGAAGCTTACATTTCTCATTCTGGCTCTATGGGGAGATTTTTCCAGAAGGTGGAATTTTGTCAGGACATTTTGTCCAGATGGTTTATCTCTTTCCTTGGTTGGCCTTGCGACTTTATACATTTGTTTGGGCTGCTGTCTTTTGTGTCTCTCCATAAAGGAAAATGATTAGAATATCAACTTTTAGTTAAGGAGTTTGAAAGTTTAAACGAGCAATAAATTAAAAAATTTAAAATTTTTGTTCACGATTGTTGAGTGGGGTGTCAATTAAAAGCTTTTTGAGTGTCAGTTGTTGTTCACAAATAGTTTAATTTAAGATGATTCAAAAATCAGGCTAAACGAAACATTAATAATTTATTTGGTTTCTTTTTGTCACGGAACAAATATCTGATTATGGAAGCATTGTGTTACACTGTTTAACATACTTATAATATAAATTTTTTATTTACTTTCTACCCAGTTCCGGAACCCACTTGCAGTATTCAGAACCGATAACAGTACAATAAAATTACATTCTTAAGTTCATGTACGTATGTTGTTTTAGTTTTTTCGAGCTCTAATTATTATCTACAGCACGGTAGTGCGACAGATCGAGTTTAAGGGGTTTTTGCCTGTGTATGTTACCGTACTATTACTTATCGTTCTTTTTGACCATTTTTGACCTCGATTAACTTTTGAACGATTTTTGTTTTCAATCGATTTCTGATTTGTAAGTAGTAGTGGATAGATAGACAAAGTATAAACAATTTAGTAAAAAAAAGTAGTTTTTTTTGCAAATATCTCAAAAACTATTACAGATATCGGAAATTGAATAAAGAGCACGATTAAAGATATCGGAAAAAAAGATTCTTGAAGAGCAGGAAATTTACGAAAAAAAAGTCTCAACTATCGAAACTGTACCACTAATATTTATAATTTTAATTGAGAGATGGAAATTGAAAACGAGTGATTCGGCTCAGCTTGATTCAGACACTTGAATAAAAAATTTTTTTTAACCCATCAAATATGAATAGTAAGAAAAGAAAAAATGCACGTACTTACTGAATACTTCAACAAACAATAATCCGTCGGCTTATAAAAAAATTAAAAATCAAAATTTTCATATTTTCCAACGGGGATCTATTTTAAATCCTTCAAAGAATAGCTTCCAGAAGTAAAAAAATTCCCGACTTTTATTTTAAAAATTATCGGGGTTATCCAGATTGGAAAAATTTTTCAGTTAACAAAAGCATAGTTAATTTTTATTTTCTTAATATTCATATTTAATGGGTTAAAAATAATTTTTTGTTCACGTTTCTGAATCAAACTGAGCCGAATCACTCGTTTTCAATACCTATTTTCATCTCTCAACTCAAATTATAAGTACAGGTTTGGGGGCTCAGATTTTTTTTTAAGAAATTTCCTGCTCTTTAAGAATCTTTTTTTCCGATATCTTTAATCGTTTTTGAGATATTTGCAAAAAACTAAACCCTCCTTTTGTTTTTTACTAAATTGTTTATAGTTTTTTCCGCGGGACTTCAAGATTTTCAAAAACTTTCTAGATGCAATTACGAATCAAATGACACCTTGGTCATAATTTTCTGAGAAGGCGAAACGGAATTGACTAGTCTAAGACATGTGAAAAGTATTAACAATCTGGTACTATAGGTACCAGTCATACGAATCATTGTAATTAAGTTCTATTAATTCGTAGAATTGGAAAAATTATTGATGTAAACAGACTTAATAAACTGTGGGAAAAAAATATTGCAATAAAAATAATTACTGTGAAACCGGATGAACAAATATAATACTGGCTTTTTTAATTCAATGAACATAACGTTGAACTATTACTTTCGAGCGATAATTCTGATCTCTTAGAAAGACAATCTCTAGAAGTACTTTTTATATAGTATATATCAGAGTATATATGAAGTTTAGTTCCGACTTTGTAACAGCTGAAAATATTGATCACAGAAACGGACGACGGACAAAAACATTTGCGGAAATGGAATAGCAAGGTCATTTTATGAACACTTATACAAAATTTTTCTTTCTGCGATAAATATTTTCAATCGTTTCAAACACGGGAATAAACTTAATATAACCTGGTATTTATTATAAACCGGGTATAGAATTTGTTATATTAAAAATTTAAGCGAAATCAGCGAAAAATTATAACAAAGATTTTTCGTTAAGTAGATTTTGAAATTTTTAATTTAATTCCTTCTATTGCCATGATATTTAAAAGTCGGTAACATTTGCTGTTAAAATTTTTAATAGTTACCGTCCTTGATTTGTGTGTTTAGTTTACATTATTATCTTCAATTCGAACAAAAATCAAAATATTGACCACCTTTGAATAATGTACTTGAACATCCAACTTTACCAACGTCATAAATCGCTTGTATACGGAACTATGAGCCCATAAAAACAATAACAACAAGAAAAAAAGAAACAGCTTATCTTCAATACGTACAAAAAAAATGAATTAAACGTCTACATCTTTCAATAAAACAATTCAACTTTGACCTTAACGTCATAAAAACAACAACAAAAAACACGCATTACGTCATTGGCATTATTTTCAATAAAGATATTTCAATATTTATTTACGTCCGTTAAACAAATCATAAAAATAAAAAAATTAAAATAAAATAAAATAAAATTAAAATAAAATTAATTATTGGAATTTTGTTTAATCTTCAATTAATTGATTTCACACCATTCCAATCTAAAAAAAATATCATGCGAAGCTTCGTTACAACCTCTATATACATACGCAGGTCTTTATGTAGAAGTTGTGTGGCTGTTCGCGTGTTTTTTTCTGCACATGTTTAAAGCAGTAGAATCGGATTAGCCTCACACTCGCCAGAGAAGTAATGTTTTCAACAAATAGTAATGATTATTAAAGATAGCTGCTAATGTAATTAAAAATAAGTAATTAGTAAGTTTTGTGTCTATAGTGGATAAAAGTGCATATTTATAAATTTTTTGATTTAAAGCTTAACTCTCAGATTCTGGTCGAAATCGTCAAACCAAAACAAGCACAAAACTTTTTTTTAATATTTTTTGTATTTTTAAAATCCGAAGAAGAAAACCGAAAAACCTCTCAAATCCCAATTCTCGTGGGAGATAAATGATGATTTTTCCAAGCTATACTAATACATGAAAAGGAGCGCCGCCCGAACCGAAATGATTCCGATACTCCACAAAAACAAAAACAAATATATTAGTAAAAAGTTTACTAAATATTTTGTAATTGAAATTACACGCACGTTTTTTTTAAAGAAAAAAAAAATTAAATTAAACACAAGTTTTTACGAAACAAAAAAAAAACTGATTTTATTGCTTAAATGAGAATCCAATTTCTTTTTCAACAATTATTTTAATTTTTCAACACAATGTCAAACTTTGAATAACTTGTACAAATTCCAACTTGAACTTGATCTGGATTGAACAACAATTATATACTTTGAACTAATCAGACAATAGTTGATATTAAAACTTTGGAACTAATCCGACAATAGTAGATTTTAAACTGACTTGAATCGACACTGGTCACCGGTGTATATGCCCGTCATCTTTCGAGAACATCGTTGTTTTTTTGAATAAATATTGTTTTTGACAATATATTTTCGCATGGAGGCTTCTACAATATTTTAGTATATCAACAACCATGGACGTAGTCGGAGTTTCAGATTGTTTATAAAATTAATAAAAAATTATAATACCTTTCCGAGGTTTGAACCATATTACATCCCGCTAGGTTGATATTTAACTACCGACTTAATGAACACGGCCAGTTATTCTCAATAATTTTCATTACAACAAGTTTTTACATTACATCTACGTGTTGGTAGTCTTTACACATCGCCACAAGAAATACAAACAACTGTTTAAATATACTAACAACTGTTATTCGTAACATTTTCCCAATAATCGAATAATTAAGCTACAAATCAACTAACAAATTATGAAAAATAAACTCTACCTTTGTAGCCCATAGTACATGGAGGTAATTACATATTAGTTATTATGAAATTTTAAACGTATTCAATTTTCTCAACATCAGTTGATTTCATAAAGTAGGGAGATTAAATTTTTAAATGAGCAAAAAACTTTGATATGGCTTTAGGCAGAAGTAATAATTTATTTCGCTAATTATATTTTGTAAAACAAGTTAAGCATCATTAATTAAAAGAAGTGAACTTTAATGAAATCTGGTGCCATGATGTCGATACAACATATTGGTGGACAAAATTGCTTGTTATCATTTTCATTTTACTAAGTGCTCTAAAGGAAATTTCAAGCAGATATGTTTCGTTAAAAATTTGAACATACAAAAATAATAAAACAAACGTTACGTCATTTGAAATATTAAAAAATAAAATGTAGGAATGGATTCTTGACAAGAAATTAAATCCTGGATAGTTCTGCCCGCAATGTACTTTAATTGTTTAAAAAAAACGAAGAGGTGAGATGAGACTTTAAAGCTAACGACATTGTGTATGAAAATTGGTGGCTGTCCTACAATATTTAAACCGAAGTGTCCATATAAAAACTACATTACAAATATTTCAAAACACATATAAGATTCGCTACTGATTTAAATTTATAATAATGTCGCGCTTTTGACAACAAAAACGCGCTGGTCGCCAAAGCATAGTGTCACTAAAAATAGCAAGTTCATTATAATGCATCCTGTATAAATACGTATTTCGACTAGAATGTAGTCATCATCAGTATGAATTAGCTAATCGTGACTATCTCTGGGATATGGATTCAGAGATATGTTGCTTGTTGCTAATTTGGTGCGTGTCTCACAATGACATTAAAAAAGTTCTGTCCTTTTATACGATTTGACTGAGGGTATAATCTGACCTGAGGATTATTTGAGTTGACTGACAAACGGATAAGGTATGTGGATAGCCCCACCTATTTATTGGCGGTATTATTTGGTGACAATGTGGCGTTTGTTTTGTCACTAAAGTGAGGGTATCGACGCTAACCATGACATTCAGGTATTAGATTTTTATTTTTGTTTTTAAAATGGTTTAATTTTATTAAATCAGAATTTGGAATTGGGCCATTATCTAAATTCATTATCTGTTTTTTCAATTTTTATATGTAGATACTTTCGTATGCACTAATTATGTGGGGTTTTGTAATATTATCAGGTCACTGAATAAATGTATCTTGTTTTTTATTAGAAGAGGACTTAATAACATTTTTGATACACCCATTCGGTGTATAGCAGAGGATAATTCTGGAACATACTCGAATTCCATTTATAATTTATATAATAATAAATTTCAAATCAAGTGGCGGTTATATTTTTAATTATTATAAAATTACAAATATTTCTTTAAATATTCGAGCTACAGAAAATATCGCTAGGAAATAAATTATGGAAAACTTTATTTTCTACAAATTTTTACTAAGGTTAAAAGAGATATTTGAGTTTGATTCCCCTGTCCCCCTGTCCCATAAGATCCTCTTTCCTCTTGACCGATTTTGAATAACATCAAATTTCATTACGATCTAAAATTATATAATTTTTAACGAAGGTCATATGGTCATTTGGTACTAAATCAATAACAATGAATTTTCTTTTCAAAATTAACTCAAACAGATCTAAAGGTCTTCATACACAAACAAACCATTTGCGCAACAGCGTATTTGTGCAACACCATGTTTGCGCAAACCATGGTCCATACACCTTTCAACAACTTGTAACATCAACTGTCACAGATAATTGTGCGGTCATTGTCGTTGAAGAAGAAGAGCGTATTTAACCATAACTGCTTGGTTTCAGAGCTTAGATTAACTTCAGTTGCTAACTATAAACACTATTTTTGAATGGACTTCGATATGTTCGGTGAGCTGCTTGCAAAGACACCATATCAATAGTAACAACTGATGAAAAATATACCATCCAAGTAGCCGCGCTTGTTATGGCGTTGAGTCTACTTAGAACAGGGAGGTTATGGGTTCGAATCCCGACACCGGCAGTTTGTCAATTTAAAATAATTAATGAGGCGGTTGATTGACTGAACTGTTGGCGTATGGATAAGAATGAAGTAACCGGCTATGCTTGTGAAGGTTTTCTGCAGTTTCCCTTCACTAACTCCAGATGAATATCGGCATAGTTCCCATCAAAGTTGGCTGCAGACGCACACCTACCAATTCCTAGTCTGCCTACGAATTTCTGATCCACCACTCACATCATATAAAATGTAAAAGTAAAAATTAATAAAGGGTGAAAAATAATGATGTTAGTGGCCTTTGTTATAGACCTTCGTGTCTGAAAAATGAAGGTTAAACCCCATTATTATTATTATTATGAAAAATGTTAACAGAATGAATGATTTAGTAAATACAAGATCCACATTGGTTTAAAAAAACTGTCAAGCACTGGCATACACATTCAAACCGCTTGTCAAGCGTATTGCGCAAAAATAATAGACCCTCATACACGATAAAGCAATTTACGCAAACTTTATTTTGTTTTGTGATTTTTTGTCAAAAACTACCATACATGTTCAAATCGCTTGTCAAGCGCTGAAATGTTGCGCAATGAAAATCGATCGCGACCGATTTCTTTCAAACAGCAGTGAAACTCAATCTTTGGCATGCACTATCACACTGTTTACGCAAACAGGTTTTAGCATGAAATACTGGATCGTGTATAGGGATGTATTCCAACCTATTTGATTCAAACCATTGAGCGACAACTCAATCCACACAGCATCCAATTATTTGTACAAAAAACGGTTGTTGCGCAAATTGCATGATCATGTAGTTACCTATGGGGGCGTTTACTTGCCTATTTTTCGTAGTGGTGTTTCAGTACTGTGCGCAAGTTACGATACATGTATTGATTCAACATGAAATATCGGAATATAATTTCACTGGATCATTTATTGAACAAAGTCATTAATAAATTGTATCTTTGACGTTTTAATACAAGCTTACTTAAAACCTGTCTGATTATTGACCCTGAAAAATATAGTCTGATCTATATTTATAAGTATATGTAAATAGGAATGACCTTTTCAACAGTGAAAGTACTATGCAAATCTTTTTCAATGATTAATGAGATTATTCTATACAATAGAATGAAAAAATTTAAATTCTTAATGTGATGAAGTTGGTTATTACGCATTTAGTGTTAGTGTTAATAATTGATTGGTTTGTTCTTCAGTAAATTCTTAACAAGGATTTTGATTATAGAACGATTATCTGTAGTGGCATTGTATTCCACAAGTATTAATGACGATATAAAAAAACCTTTGAATCGGATCTATATGAGTACAGAAAATCATGTATTTCAACGTGACTCAAACGTTTTTTTTAAATATTTTTTTTACACTTAAAACATCGAATTATTCAATAAATTATTGTATTTTGAATAAAATTTACATTTAATCAGCACTCTGGGTATAATTTATAATCTTTGTAAGATTCTATAAATCTGAAATACTTTACTTTTTGATCGACTGATAAGACATTTAAAAAAACAATTCTTTATGGAAAATCTGGGGTATGCCTACTTGGAAACTAGGAGGTTATGAGTTCGAATCCCAACATCGGCAGTTTGTCAATTATTAAGAAAAAAAAAAGGTGGGCGGTTAATTGATTAATCTGCCGGTGTATGGATAAGAACGAAGTAACCGGCTAAGTTTGAGAAGGTTTTCTGCAGTTTCCTTCACGAACTCCAGATGAAAATTAGCAGAGTTCCTATCATAGTTGGCTGCTGCTGCATATCCTACCAAGTCTTAGTGTGTACTCAGAAAATTTCTTCCACTCCACCGACATACTCACATCCTTGGGCATCACAATGGACCTTATTTTCGAAGTGTAGCCCGTCCAGGGCAGCCTCTACAATCTATATATCTATCTAGATCAGTTTTTGTATTATAAATACGTATTTCGACTACAAAGTAGCCATCAACAGTATAAATTAGCTACTAGTAATTTACTCTTTGACAATTAGAAATAGATAGAAAATTGAAGTCAATATACAAAAATAAAAAATTAAACAAAATAAATTTAAATAAATTTTATTGAAATTACTCTTGTTAAAATTAGTTTCATTCAATATAATCTTGTTAACATCACTCTTATTAAAATTACTCTTATATTGTCTCAGGATATGTTATTCGTTGCTAATTTGGTGACAGTTTCACTAATTTGAAATTTTATTTCAAAAACGTAGAGTTTTCATTAATTATCATTTGATAATATAATATTAAAACATTAAAAGTCTATGTGCTTTTCAATTAGGATTCATCCACACTATAAGTCCGCTTTTGATACGCTCTCGGTTGGCTCTAGGCTCGATAAAATCTCCTCACATTACAGTTTAGATCATGTTTCAGTGTTTCTCTGTCAGTATTTTAAGCTAGATGCAAATAGTAAAAAAATGCATAGATCATGTAAAAGTACATTTAGTAACTTTTTTATCGAAGAATTAGCTAGGACAGCTGTTATTTTATCAAGAACACAAGAAAACATACGAATGTCATTCTAAATACATACCACCTAAGTTTGCAAGCACCGAAAAGTGACGTCGAATACCATACACTGTACTGCCATTTAATTGAGTCAGAAGAAAAATTCATGATTTATTTTAGAATGGATTCTGTTACATTTGAGATGATACTCAGAATTTAGAACCAAAAATTAGGAAGTCAAATACAAAATTTCGAGAAACCATTACGCCTCGACAGAAAATGTTAAATGAATAGTTGTATTTGATAAATTTAAAATAATTATTATTTATTTCATTAATAAAAATGGTTTATTTAATTTTTATACTTTCGTCACACGCACTAGTTTTTTAGTATAAAAATGACCGCCAAAGAAGCGGAATAGAAATCAAACATATTCACACTACCAATACAAGTCAGATAACTCCAATCTCAAGTTCAATAAAATACTCGGTCAGGTGTTTCGATATCCGAGCAGTAAGTGAATGAAACCAGAGCGGTAGCGTTTGTTGAATAATACACTCATGGATAAAGCGTTAAATGACTTTTATTATGATATTTTTATGTAATTAATCTTTAAATTTTTAGAACCATTTAGTATATCTTAGAATTGAATAAGTGCATTATTTAGAGTAAGTTGACGTTGCTTATTGGGAAAATTAACTGGAATCTTAACTTTGGTATAGACCTTTATCTCGTAATTTCAAACAGAATCACCGAATTTTATTTTACACGAGTAAGAAGTCATTCAAAATGAAAACCCACTTACCAAAAAATATGTGTTTTGAAATTTTTAACTGAGACAAAAAATATTGAAACTTTTTTTTGCGACTAGCGGTAGAACCGACCCAGCGGTTCAAGACAAGAGTTCAAGACGACTTCTCTTTTTCTTCTAGACGAAAATCGTTTTTTGTCATTTTTGCCATTTATTTTGTCACATTTCTGACCATGTCTCAAAACCCTACTGTGAATTTATCTTATTAAATTCTAACAAAAATAATTTTTTAATCACTTATCGGAATTCTGACTGGGAAAAAGCAAATTCTATCCGACTACTATGCGTAAAATACATTATCGATATTTGGAGATCTCAGATTTCCGTTAATTTGAAAATGTTTTTGTATTCGGGGAATTTTAACATCAAATTGCCATAAAAATAGCAAATTAAAAAAATTAGTGCAAAGAATTTCCCGTAGTTTATAGTAATTTTGTAGTAATTAAGAAAACTACAGGAAAAATTATAACCTTTTTCGAAAGCTAATATATCATCTAATCGACTGTGTACATCAGTAAACCAAACATCAATGGTCATTTTATTGCAATTAATTTTTGTGGAGTATAATTGTCTTTAGTTGGACCTTGATATAAAAAATTTCAACTAAAGATTAGCTAATTTATCTTTATAAACCCGGTATATATATAATATATACAAAGGTGGTATAAGTTTAGTCCCGTCTTTGTAAAGGTGTTTGTGTTGTATGTGTTCATAAAATTAATTACCTAATTAGTTCACTTCCGTGAATTCGTCTATCTATCTGTAAACACGATAGCTGAAAAAAGAAGACAGGTGGCCAAAAAATGGGCGGGTAATTTCTACCTTTAATACCGTAAGAGATAGCGGAAAAAAACAACTTTTGTTTGAAACTTTTTTTCACATACTGAATAGTTTTACCACAATTTCTGCTCAAACATCAGTAATTACTCTTTATTATAAACGCCCATATTATTTATAGGGTACCTTTATGCAATACTTTCTATTTTTAAACATTTGTGCGGGCGTAAAACGTAAAATAAACAGTTCACACATTGCTCACGAACTCAGTATATATCAGGTAGTTAAGCAGTTAGTTGTTATTTTGCAATTGATTTATTTTTGTAGACTGTAAAGTACATCAAAGTACTTGATTAAGATTAATGTGATAAAAATTCATTATTTGTTTTATTAGTTTCCTTTTAATTAGGAATTCCGGTACCTAATGAAATTGATGGGTATTAAATCTAAATTAGCAGTATGTGTATCAATAAATAAAAAAAAAAAGATAACAATACTTTTAAAAACATTGACTTCATTTTGTTTGTACACACTGCACGATAGTTTTAGAAATTGTTATAAAAATATCGTTAGTAGTATAGGTTTTTCCCAAATATATTGGGTATTTCCGAAAATAAAACCTACTATGTGTACAAACAAACTATGTGTACCAAATCATACACAGAAATTTTATTCAATTAATTTTAACATTCAATGTTCTTTTGATAACAATTACAAAGAGGAATTTTTATTTTGAATAGTCTTAATCATTTGGAAATCTGATTATTTAGTTGCATCATACTACTGAAATACTACGTGTATTTAAATCCGTTTCTAAAATACATCGCACATTTCTTTTGACCAGAATATGCATTTCGTGTAATTGTGATTGAAAAAATTTATTTTCTTGATTCTTCTTAACGATCGTAAGTAATACGTATTTTTGCTATACTAGAACATTCATAACTGCACGTATCTGGTGCTGGGAATATCCAGAATATTGTTTCCGCAACGGGGATCATATGATGACTGTGTACTTATTCTGAAGTAACAAACCGCATTATACTTTCATATACAGCATGTTTGGAGTTGAATATTTTATTCAAGAATCTTTATAAATCCAACATATATAAATTGTTTTTAAGGAACCTTACCAACCAAAACTTGAAGTAAACTGTGAATTTTTGTATGAAGATTTAGCTCATTTGTCCCCGAATATTTTTTTCTCGAGTCTCGTATGAAAATATTATAGGCTTTCATGTTTCAAAACTACTCCCCAAAAATTAACTTGATTAAATTGATCAGCTCTTGATTAAAAAATTATTAGGGGCTACACAAATTTGAATTTCTTATTATTTTAAACATTTTTTTTCGTATAGCAGCATTTATTTGTACTTGAAAAAATGACATTCTGGAAAATTTCAAAGTATAAATTTTCAAAGATTAAATTAAAGATAGATTTAGCATACTATGGATTGGGGTTACCTAATTATCCCTAAATAAAATCTCGAATCTTGAATGCATATTGCGTATGCCAATAAAGCAAATTCATAATGCGAATAAACAGCCGAGCTTTATTACTAATAATTAAAGTCGCTCGGGAGCATCCGATGAATAGTACTACAATAAATGTTTCATTCTTAGCGACCTTTTAGCTATTGGTCTGTAAAGTGTGTACCACACATCTGCGAACGGATGTGAACACTTTAAAGGACTGTCCAAAACTAAAAGGGCTGGAGCATTAAAATTTCGTAATTAGAATATTTATCACTAGAACATGTGAAAAAACGTTTTGTGGCGAAAGCTCGTCACCGGAAGTGGTCTATTATTTATTTACAAACAAGCTTCTTTGTCGTTTTGAGTTCTAGCTTTGGTGTGATGGAAAACCAATAAACAAAAAAAAGACCTGAAAAATCCTTACCTTGCCTTCTATCTCAAAGAATGTCTTTACCTTTACTTCTATCTCAAAAGGAGGGGCCTTTTGAGATAGAAGTAAAATATCAAGTTTCAGTGTGACTTTTCATGAAAATAGTGACCCGTTGCAATTAGTTCTTTCTTCAAATCCCGAATTTGGTTTTGAATGGTCAGTTGTCGATTGCCCGAAAGCAATATTGTTCACTCATTCGCTCGAGTGGGCAATCAAGAACATCGCACGAGTTGAAGATACAGTTTTTTTTTACTAACGCGAGATAAGTATTATTTTAGCGCCCGTTTTTTCGGGCGTTAAATGACTGTTTAGCTATTCACTTATTACCAGACTACTTACATGTATTGCAAATATTTATTTGAGTGTGCAAAGTAAAATTTCCACACACAAATAAATATTTGCAATAGATTTAAGTAGTGTGGTAATAATTAAATAGGCAAACAGTCATATACCGTACGGAAAAGCGGGCACTAAGGTAGTACTTTTCCCACATAGAGTCAAAAAATATATATTGAACTTTCTTATTTACACAAATGGTTACCATGGATACCAAACTATGTTATTTAGAATTATATAAACAAGTTTTAATAAATTTGTTGCTATATAAATTTGTGTGTTCGAAATAAAGTGAAAACAGCCCCAAATCTAGTACTTTACTCCAATGGGGGTGTGAAGTTGTATTCACTACAATGAGGGTCATTTTTTAATGTGAAAGAAATCTTGATTATCATAATGTATATTCCGCGACTAAAACATAAAGAAGTAATTTAACATTAAAAATATATTTACACCATAAATTATGTATAAGTTGTGCAGGAAATATTTAATTGGTTTTCTGATTTATGTTTCAAACTTACAAATAAAATTAATTCAACACTAGATATTTTATCAGATACTCGCTTTTTCCACAATTAAATGTTGGTTCAGTGGTTCAAGAGTCCACATTTAAAGAGTGGTTCAGAGGAACCCTTGGTCTAGGTGCTAGGGCCCAATTTGCGGCACCCCTCTTTCTAATTATTATTATAATATTTATTTTATTATCACTGGAATAAGACAATTTTTTTAAATTTTAAGACAAACTTACATTGTAGCGTCAGGACCTTTTGTTATGAATCACCATGGTCCAAAATCAAACACGAACTCCTTCACAAACATATTCGATCACATTTGTAAATTCAGTTAGTTCACATCACCATTTATAATAAATGTAAGTATATGACAGTCATATGAGTATGTTGTACGCAAACAATTTACAACAACTTACCTTTTTTTTGTTTCCAATTAACACACAATATCTTACCTTTTAAATAATATTTGAGTGTATTTTAATATTTAAGGTATGGGTAGGTACTATTGACCACAAAAGTAGCGCTCATAATTCCAAACTATTTAGTTGATTTCTATCTCATTCATTCTGTTTTCGGGAAAATTTTTCGAACATAAGTTTTTAGTGTATTCAAGACGAACAACTTTTACTCAAAGCCTTTTTTCGTAAAATGAATGAATAAGGAACAAATCTATTTTAAAATTTTGAAAATTGAACGCTAATTTTGGAGGCGTGTGTACTTTTTGTGGTTACATTATGTCAGTGCACGAAACATATTATATTATTGAATACATTCAACTATTAAAAAAAAAAAACAGTGGCGTTTCCTATAAAAGGACACTGCACAAAAACGTAGGATTTTACCCCTTGGTTAAAATTTTTATTTTTGTAGCTAATGATCATCCATAGCGCAGGTGTGATAAATGACCAGATTAAATGTAATAACTTGAGTTCAAAAATTATTAATTTTTAAAATATCTTGCTTGTGAAAATATTTTAAACGACGGCTAAAATTCTATCTTTTTATGAGGTGTTCTTTGTCTTCTGTAGCTTAAATCTCCACTATTATAAAATTGTAATTGTCTCTTTTTTTTGTTCGAGCATCATGCAAAACCTACTGGACCGGTTTTGATGGTTTTGTGTGTAAAAGTTTATGATTGGACTTAAAAACTGGTATGTATTTTATCTCGCTACGATGACGGGAGCCGTAGGTGTAACTTAACGCGAGCTAAAGCGCGGGTATAAGTTAGCATAATATAAAAAACGCACTAATATTGCTAACAAATCAATTTATATATGTAAATTTAAATAATTAAATGTTTTCCCTTCTTAAGAACAAAAAAACCGACAAGATAAGTTTCTATTTGTTTTCCAATCTCTGTAAAACATTATCCTTGCATCTAATTATTAAAATAGGTATAACTTTGTTGAAAGCTGTAATAGGTCATTATAATTCGATTCAAATTTCAACGTTACTGAATAAAACTACTTTCAGAGGAATGAAAATTAGCACTGCTTCATCATAGTATCATAATCATAAATTTTGGTCTGAATTTTAGGAATATGCTAATACAAAACGGATATTTACATACAAAATAATTTACCGAATTGATTCCTTCAAGCTTTAGTTTGAGGAAATTAATATTTAAAATTTTCCGAATTTTCTGAACGATCCTTTTACTGGTGGGGGTGCAGAGCCCCTAGAATGAAAAATTAAACTTTTTATACATTACGTCCATAATAGGGAATATGCATGAAATTTTTTTTCACATTTTTTTTCAGAATATGAAAATACTGTTAATACTGTAATAATATTTAAAAACGAAATTAAAATCCGACAAATATCAAGGATGCTATAAGCTTTTAAAGATTATTATCTGTCTCATTCTTGCAAAAATACTAAAAACGGAGTTTTATGTGTATTTTAAATGGTGAAAGTGTAATATGACGTCACATAACATATCAAGAGGGCTATATCACCCTCTTTGTCTAATCGGGAATTTCAATCATTCATATCTCGCTTATTTTTAAAGTTATTTAAAAAGTAATTTTACCTTGATATTTATCAAGTAAACATGCTTCAATTCAAGTGAAAAAAAATTTTCATGCATATTCCCTATTAGGCCATCTGTGCTGTGCTGGATTTAATATTTGTGGCGCCGTATAATTTTAGATAAAAACTGGCAAACCGACGAATGGCTGACACGAGCGAAGTGATGACATGCCATCATGACGTGTTGCCAACATTGACACTAATTAATTATGTAAAACTTTTAAGTCCCTAAATATATGTTTACTGACAATAAAGCCTTCATTTTATATTAAAATTTTAGGAAATAAAACATTCTCAGAATTAATTTGTAAATATACAAAGTCATTGGGAAAACGATATAGGATTCACTGAAAATTTCTCCGTGCATTGACAAAATCTTTATTATCAGTATTTAAAAACTACATTGGGAATTACATTCATGAAAAAACCAAACTTAAAGAAATTCTTTACGCAAGAGCTATACATAAATCACTCTCTAGCTGTGACAATTTTAGTCTGATCAAAATGAAATGTTGTATCAGATATGATTTTAGTATTTGCAAGGCCAATTTTATTAATAAATGGGCATAAAGAAGAAAACACAAAATATAAAATACCTCTCCTAATATTAAAAATTCGTTACGCATGCTTCAACTTAGCGAATTTCCTTAGAATACATAAATCACTATCTAGCGGTCTTAATTTTAGTGTGATCAAATTTTAGTATTTGAATGGCCAATTATACTACTAAATAGCATAGGTCAAGGGGAAAGGGGGCATAGGGATAGAAGAAAACATAAAATATCTCTCTTAATATTAGAACCATCGAAAAATGTATAAGGAGTAAAGTTGTAGTGAATCAAGTTTGCTATAATTCATTACCTTTCATTTTTTCTCAAACTCTAATGTGTACAGAGATATTTGGAATTTTAACTTTGAATCTTTAATTATAAATATTTCTGTAAATATTAGTGTAACAGAAAAATAATAAGAAACAAAATTATAGGAAAACTAAGTACCTATAACTGTACTTTTTATAAATTATTCGATTTATTAAATATTAAAGGAGATATGCCAAATTTTGTGTTTCCCTTTCCCTTTAAACGCCCTTTTCCCCTTGCCCGATTTTATCCATTATCGAACTTTACTTTTTGAATACCAAAAGCGCTTCAAATACTAAATTCCATTCCAATCGGAAGAAAACTGTGACCACTAGAGAGTCCACAGACACAAACATATATATATATATATATATATATATATATATATATATATATATATATATATATATAAATTTTAACGATAGTGATTTTAACATCTAGCAGGTAGGATCGATTTTCTTTTTTTTTTAAATGTCCATTTTACGAAATTCCAACATTTTTACAAAAACAATAGCTGTATTTCCTTTGGAGGAAATTCGCTAAAAATACTCTAATCATACGTAAAATTTTTGGAGTCATTAAATTTGTCAAATATTTTGATAAAAATTTAAATCAAGGACGTGCCTCTTAAAAAACCTCTTAAAAAAACAACGGCACGTGTTCCACTGGAAATTTCTCCGCGCATTGACAAAATCTCTATTATCAGTATTTAAAGATTACATTGGAAATTACATTCATGAAAAAACCAAACGTAAAGAAATACTCTAATCATATGTAAAAATTTTGCCGCCATTAAATATACCAAATACGTTTTGATAACTATCTATGTCAATGACGTACAAACTCGTAAAAAAAAACATTATTTAATTATTAAGAATTATTATTTTATTAACTTTGTAAAATTTATTTATACAGAATATTTTTAATAACAGCCTCCTCTGACTCATTAGTATAATAAAATGATTGTAGTAGTTGGTATTTTCCATGTGTGTGTTTACATCGTATATGTTTGATTAATAATATTGTAAATACGAAAATTTATCAATCAAACAAAATTGTCTTGAAGAGCGGTGGGGTGGGGGACGAAGAGAAATGTATCTCAACAAATACTATAAAACGATTTAAAAATATTGCATTTATAAAAATGATCTTAAATGTGTTTTCTTTACGTGCTTTGAAATTGTAATAAAAAAAAAAGTGTTTTACTATTCAGACATTTAAATTGTTTCCGTTTTAAAAAGTAAACAAATTTGGTGTATTAAAATAAAATAATAATCATAATCATAATTATAGTAAATCAGTGTTATGGATAGAAATTTTTCTGAAATTTTTTAAAAGTAGTGAATAATTATTGCCGTTCATTCAAAATTTTTGCGAGGTAATTTCAATTTTTGTAATTTATTATTTCTGGCGGAAAGGAGGCTCATTTAAAAAAACTAAATAAATAACAATTTATATACATAATATATGATATATGTATATATATATATATATATATATATATATATACATATATATATATATATATATATATATATATATATATATATATATATATATATATATATATATATATATATATCATATATATATATATGATATATATATATATATATATATATATATATATATATATATTGATATATATATATATATATATATATATATATATGTACGCATAAGTTTATATGTCTGTGGCCTCTCTAGTGGTCACAGTTTTATTCCGATTGGAATAAAATTTTGTATTTGAGGCGCTTTTTATTCAAAAGGTCAAGTTCAATAATAAGTAAAATCGGACGAGGGGAAAGGGGGTAGGGGTTTAGAGGGAGGGGGAAACACAAAATTTGACATATCTCCCTTAATATTTGAAAAATTGAAAAATTTATCAGGAGTTAAGTTGTAGGTACTTAGTTTTACTGTAATTTTGTTTCTTATAATTTTTCTGTTACACTAATATTTACAGAAATATTTACAATTAAAAATTGAAAGTTAAAATTCTAAATATCTCTATACACATTAGAGTTTGGAAAACATAATAAGGTAATGAATTGTAACATGCTTAATTTACTAGAAATTTACTCCTTATACATTTTTCGATTGTTCTAATATGAAGAGAGATATTTTATATTATATGTTTTCTTCTTTCTCTATGACCCCTTTCCCGTTTATTTATGGGAGGCATAAAGATAGAAGAAAACACAAAATATAATAATTGACATTTTGAAATGTCAATTTTGATTGTCATTTCCATAGAAACTATAAACTATATCGTTGTTTTTTAAGAAGTTTCACTTCTATCACGTGTACGGTGTTAATATCTTTTGTTTTTAATACATAAAAATTTTTTGCGAAATTTAAATTTTTGGTCATTTTTAACTTCTCACTTTTAACTTCTGAAAATTTATGAAATGTTATATGAGTTCAATTTCAATTGAAAGTTAATCACTTTTCCGCTTCTTGGAGCCATTGGGCCTCAACCTACCCTTCTGGGAACATTTTTTTTCAATTTCTATTTTCAATATGTAATACTACACCAAATTCAGAACTATGTTTGATCGTTTTTTTGTTCAAAACTCTACACGTTTAACACCCCAACCAAACAGCCACACCTGAGACTTCTGAAAAATGCGGCTCTTGCTTTGACGATATGATGGGAATTTTATGAAAAAAAAGCACGACTATGTTCGATCAGTTCACTTTTATGTAGCCAGCTCTTAGACCATTGCAAGACATTGGTACAGAAATTTAGTTCTCATGCAAGAAACCTACCTGTGTTTCTTTCATAAAAAAATTACTTTTTTTAAGAAATTCTGAAATTAACTTTCCTTGAAAATGATTTCGAAAGTAAGTTGAAGATACTGGGAATTTAACTAGCAATTATAGTCGGTTGTTTTTCCCCATTTGAGGTTATCATGACGATTTTCTCCAAACAATGCAGCTCACGAGACAAGCGTTCAGTTATTGAGTTTCAATTTTTTCGAAATATTCAGAAATAAATGTTCCAAGAAAATGGTTCGGAAATTAAGTTGAAACTCCCAGGAAGTAATCATTAGAACATTTTTTCTATTTGAAATTATCATGGCAATTTTCTCTATAACAACTGAGAATGTTAAACTATTTTAGCGCCTAAAGATGGCTAGTAGTCGTTATCTTTCCCAATTTACGACAATTTACAGAATTTCGAAGATTTTAGACATCTTTTTAAACGATTATTTTTCGGGAAACTTATTGGCATTTTAATATCTCTTTCATATTTATCTGTACCTATAAACATTTTGAAGTGGCACTCATACAAAATTAACTCAAATTTATTATATTTTAGAAAATTGCGCAACGGAATTAAAATGAAATTCCTTTATATATTGTGTTGCTTAACGATTCTATTCAACAAATCCTACTGTTCATGCCAAAGAAACATAAATAATTGTGATCAATACAATAACGATGACAGTATCAGATTACTCTGTCCAAGTTGGCAGAATAGAAGTATCGAAATAAATATGGATCCAAATGAAAAACATATTCGACTACGATGTAATCAGTTTGATCAAACTGAATTAAATCATTATTTTCATATATTACCAAAGTTCAATTTAAATGAAATTGATTGGATAGGAATTTTTGGATGCAATATTGAAAATACAACAATTACAGAAATTTTAAATAACCTTTGTATAAACAATACACGACATTTAACGCTTAATCACCCAATGCACATGACCATGGATACTCAAAAAGTACTTGATAAGCAAGCTTCAAGGAATTTGGAATCTTTAGAAATTACACAGAGATTAATAAAAATGAATATATTCGAAAATATGACAAATGTAAAAAGTTTAGATTTGTCATTTGATGAATTGAATGTCATTGACAATGCTTTCAAGAACATACAAAAATTAGTTACTTTAAAATTGTTCAATTTACAAAAATATTCTATTGATGGTGGTCTACATACAAATGATTTACCAAGTGGAATATTTGCTAATTTAACTAATTTACAATATTTAACGTTAAGTAAAATTCGTGTACAAAAGGTTTTGGATAATAATGGTTTGGATAATCTTGCAAATCTGAAATCTTTAGAGATGGAATGTCAAGTACAAAATATATCAACTAATATATTTACAAGAAACAAAAATTTAACGTATTTAGCAATGAAATTTAACAATTTAAAACAATTACCAGAACTATTATTTGCAAATACAACAAAATTAACAAAATTATATTTGAGTTTTAATCAATTGGAAAAATTACCATCGAATTTATTTGAAAACCTTGCAGAATTAATCAACTTAGATTTAAGCTGTAATCAACTTGAAGAATTACCATCAAATTTATTTACCAATTTAAAAAAATTACAAACTTTATATTTGAATGCTAATAATATATCATCGATTCACATGTAAGTTAGTTAAGAAATAAGTGCTAATATTAACTAAATGGTTCGTTTAGTAACATAAATTATTAATTGAAAATCAGTGGATAAATTTCATTTTAATCTTTGTCTGATACTTCAAATATTGTAAACAAACTCTCTGTTGTGCTGTGACCAGTGAATCATAGGGTAAGGTTGTTCAAGTCTTACCCCAAGGGGCAAACTACTGTTATTTTTAGGATAATTTTAATTAAACAAATCAAATATTTTTTCTGAGTAGGTATTTATACGTTTTTCAAAAGAGTATCGTCGGTACGACTAAGGCACCTGGTTACCTAATTCGTTCGATGTATAGCGCAAGTCGTACTTATACTAACGTGTCAGCGACGACATCATAAATCTGTAGAATAATATAACAAGATGTCTAATTGACAATCTAAAACTACAAACTGATACCTTCTTAGGAGATCAAGTCACATTATTTTTCTTTTTGGAATCTATTTTTTTTCTTTGGTGAAGCGATGTGGTAATTTTATATTTCAGAAAGCATTCTTTATTTCAGTGTTAGTTAATCCATAAAAACTAGACTATAAATTAATCTTCATCTTCCATGTCCACTGTCACCGTTAGATCTTCCAAATTTTGTCTTTTAAGTTAAACTCTTAAAAATGACGTCGAAGTGCCAGCTTTGGTATGTTATAACTTTTTACACGCTTCATTAAAACAAATTTAACCATTTCGATATTTCAGTAAAGCTTCGTTCATATCCTCCTGCTTCCCAGTTAATTATTCAATACTTTTGATCAGCTGAATAAAAAATTGAGACTTTCCATCAACGTCTAAGTCGTACCAATACGATTAACGAATTCTGTCTCCACTGGTACGACTTAAGCAACTAAGTCTTCAAACGTTCAAACCAAAACAGCTGAAGTATCCTAATAATTTTCTACTGTTTGATTATGATTAAATGAATGGCAGGATACCAAAAAAATAGACGTGAATCAAAAAAATAAATTTTTCATCATAGTCTTTTCTGAAATGGATGACAAACGATTTCAATTTATTTCAATTTATTTCAATTTTTTAATAGTTCAATTTTAATTATCTAGACGTCACTTTTAGATCACTGGAGTGCGACTTAGGCTATGGTACAACTAAAGAATTCTTACCTTAATACCTCTAGTGTTGTGACAAATTAGAGAATTTGACCATATGATACGTTCAAAATACGACGAGTACACCCGGAGTAATTATACATTTGGAACACAAATGGATCAATTGTTCCAAAAACTTCTTTGTGAGCATAAATATCCATATGCTTCTAAGACCCCCAGATAAGATGATCCAAAATAAAAAATAATTTCATCGAATTTGTATGCCCTAACGCCTGGTCCAAATGGTGTAGTATACTTTTGTATCTCGAATTTTGTATCTATTGTTAATGTTTACAGGGTCAATCATTCTCGAAAGTTAGTAATAGCTATTATGTGTACATTTAAAATTAGTGAAAATGCATAAATTGGGTGATTCTTTTTAGATATATAGATTGTAGAGGCTGCCCTGGACGGGCTACACTTTGACCATATGGTCCATTGTGATGCCTAAGGATGTGAGGATGAGAGTGGTGTGGAAGAAATTTTTGTGTATAGACTATGATAGGTACTATGCCGATATTCATCTGGAGTTCGTGAATGAAACTGCAGAATACCTTCTCAAGCATACCCGGTTACTTCGTTCTTGTCCATACGCCGACAGTTTAGTCAAGTAACCGCCCCCCTTTTTTTTCTTAATAATTGACAAACTACCGATATCGGGATTCGAACCCATAACCTCCCAGTTTCCAAGTAGGCATCTGCGCAGACATAATGCCTTAGACTGCAAAGTTTCAATAGCCTTAAAGTAATTAAAATCGGAATCCAATAACCTGGCCTAATTTCATTAAACTTCACATATTAAAATGCAATAGACAAGCAACATCCAACAATATATTACACGAACATTTATATTTAGTTAAAATTGGCGAAAATATCAAAATTTCCAACTGAAACAATAAAGTAATGTCAAAAATTAAATTGTGTTTTAGGAATCAATTCAGAAATTTGTATGCATTAATTGAACTAAAATTAGATAATAATAATATAAAATATTTATCAACAAAAACATTTGCATTTACAACAAAACTAGAAATTATTGATTTGAATCACAATTTATTAACGATTCCTCAAGAAAGTTCACCATTTGTACGATTACCGAAACTTCAAGAATTACATTTATCACATAATAATATCGAGCATATATGTATGGATTGGATAATGTCCTTTGCAGGAGTAAAATTATTGGATTTAAGTTATAATAAAATAAGTCGAGTTAATGTAAGTAAAAATTGGTATTATTTTATCTGAACAAAATAAATACTTTCACTACAATTCGAACAGTATATCTTAAAGTTTAACATAGGATCGGGGGCGTCGACAGAGGGTGGGCCGTATGGACCGAGGCCTAGACCAAAAACTATACTGCCCACCCTTTGGCAGACACAGTCTCTAAATTTGAAACTAGTAATCTTTACCTTTGCCAAACATTGTTTTGAAAAAAATAGTTGTTTATTTTTAAAAAAGGAGCATTTTTTGTCTTTAAATATTTAAAAAATAGTTTCTTATAATTCCGTAAACTTTCGAAATGTTCGAAAACTCACCACTGTAGCTCTTTTCGTTCAAAATAACGTTAAGTAATAGCACTGTAAGCACGAAGGCCAAACACCCCTTAAACGAAACGAACGAAAATATTCGGAAAAATTCGGAATTATTTGGAAATCGTTACGATCGAATTATCACCAACACAAATTTAAAACAATCGAAAATCGTTAAGGGTGCAAGTGGTCATGATAACATCCAGGGATTTATTATTTTATCATTAACAAAATATGTATATACAGGCTGTAATCGTCAAGACTAGTTATTGAGATATGAATATTGAGATACGAATAAATAAACGATATTGCTCTGTTAATATCATTTATTTATTGTTGCTTATTTCGTTCAATAATTGCTGATCTTCACGATTACATCCTTTATATACTCTCCAGAACCAGGGTCAATTTCTTGGTCGCGCTCTGTAGCTCGGTGTCGTTTGATTCGTCTTAATTCTGGGAGTAATAGAGTATAATACTTAAATATGGCGTCTGCGAATCAAAATACAGAGGGTATAAAAAGGAATTTTGTTATTCTAACAATACTAGCTGTACCCGACATGCGTTGCAAAGCCTCGTGCTTCACGCTTTAAGTAACGCATCACGTTACCTTACGTTTCGGGTTAATAGCGATTTGCGTTAGTTATGAAAAATAGTTTCAAACAAAAGGTTTCTTTTTAAAAAAGGAAAACTTTTTGTATTTTAACTTGTCTTCTATCTCTTACCAGTTTCGAGAGGGAAATTTAAAAAAAAGTTAAAATAAATTAAACATTGATAAATTCAACCAATCACACAGAGCGAATAGTGTAAGGAGGCGTGACCTCAGCAGCAGAGCAGGGAGTTTTACCTTTTAAAGGCTCTCAGACGGTAAGAGGCCCCGTTTCTTGAATGAATTTCAGAACGCCCTGTATATATATATATTGTATATATATATTATGTATATTATAACTCTTTTATGCTACCATTTTGACACAAACTATAAAGAAGAAGTTTCTGTTCTGTTAGTTATTTCATACGCAGTAGACTTTTTTAAATTTATTTTCTATTACTTTTCTTGTTATCTTTACAAATATTCGTATATCTTTCTAATATTCATTTACATACTGCTGTAAATTTTGTAGCTCAAGGGCTAGTCTTGACGATTGCATCCTGTATAATAATTAAAGACATTCAATGTATCAAGGTCTACAAGATTAAAATAATTATGTATTTGAAACGACGACGTACACATATTTAGCCCAACACATTACTGAATTGAAATAATTAAGCAAAAAAAAAACCAAAAGCAAACATCCGCCTGTTTTGATGAATATATTAATGTATCATTACATGTAATTAACAGCTGAATTAACTTTATTGTATTCATTTTAGATACAGTTTCCAAGAAACATGAATGTGGATTTACGTCATAATAATATCAGTAATATTGAATTCGACATCATTTCTTTAGCCGGAGAATTTGCAGAGAATGTACCGGAAAATCATGGGAAAATATTTATATCAAATAATCCCATTAATTGTGATTGTAGAATGTTTTTATTTCAAAAAGCAATAACCCAGGGGATCAAAGTAAGTTGTTACATAATTGAACTCAAAATATGATTTAAAGATAGTATGATTTAAAGTCCGTATTTTTTTCTGATTTGTGACATCCTTAACAATCATACGGATTCCAATATTTTTGGAATTTTATGTAATATATCGAACCAAAATAGCTGTTGTCAATTTAATACTAAATATTATTGTGATTCCAAAAAAAAAAATTTGTTAAAAAAATTTTTACTTATCTTTAGAACCGTTAACTGGATAGGTGGGATATTCTTTATATGTTTCTAATTTCCGGTTATCAGTTCTTCCCACGTCGTATTATGCGCCGTGTAAATTGATATATACTCGTTTTGTGGTAGCTCTTATTAGTAAACAAAATACTTTTTATTTGAAAATTAACAAGTAAAAATAGGAAGTGACTGAGTTAACTATCTAAGTATCCGGTATATACTGAGTTCATTATCAATGTGTGCACTGTTGAATCGTGGTGGAAATTTCTATCTACCTTTAAAGATGGGTATTTTCCCCTTATGGGTGGAAGACACACACAATATTTCACCTGAATATGGTCAGATAGAGGGAAATGCATTATTTGAGTCATTTTATGAACACCTGATAACCATTCATAACCATTCGATGTCTGGACTAAACTTAATATATCCTTGTGTAAATACTGTAAAAATACAGAAATGACTAATTAAAACAGCCAGTGAAGCTCTCTGGTTGCATTTCTTCTACATTTTAACCATTATCTTCTTTTACGGGTTTGTTTATAAAAGTGTGTATTTATCTTTTTTGAAATTGTAAATTTTAAAAACTAGGAAATTATTGGTTATTTAATAATTCCAATACCTAAATAGGTCAAATAGAACTTAATAATTTGACAAAAAAAAATTTACATAAAAGGTTCAGAGTTCATTAGTAGAACGAAAAGAAATTTTTTATTGTTTAAAGTATTAATAATTTTATTTCATTTCAGCTAAACACAATGCCCCAAATAAAACATGAAGCTTTGTATTGCAACGAGCCAAAGGAATTGAAAGGCATCGAAATCTCAAAATTAAATCCCAAAGACTTAAAATGTCCTGTAAAAGGTATGTGTATCGATAATTGTACGTGTGAGTATCGAGCATATGACAGGAGTATCATTGTAAATTGTTCAAATAATAATTTAAGACAACTACCAAGCAAAATGCCAAAACGTTACAACATAATATTATACATTAACAATAATACTTTAACATCGTTAAATATAAATTTTGATAAAAATTCCACATATGCTAATGTTAAAGAAATTTATGCATTTAATAACAATATATCGATAGTAAATTTTCAAAATATCCCAAAAACATTAGAAATATTACAATTACATAATAATTTATTACAAAATATTAATACAACATTATTGTCAAATATTAAATCATTAAAACATTTAACACTGCATCACAATCCATGGAATTGTCATTGTGGTAATAAAATTGTACCATTTATACAAAAACATTATACAATTTTGGAGAATTTAACAGAAATTGAATGTAAACAAAATTTCACAAAATTAATTATCGAACTTACAGCTTACAATGTTTGTTACTATAATTTTTTTGAATATAAATTAATTATATTTCATTTAATTTTACTTTGCTTAATTTTAATTACATTAATTTTCTATTATAAATATAAACTTATAACGATTTCATGGCATCAAAATAATCGTGATAGAATTTTATCATTATTTTCGGATGAACATAAATTGACCAAAATTTATGATATTTGTATCATCTATTCAACAAAAGATATTAAATATCTTACATATGAATTAGTACCAAAATTACAAAGTGATGATAATTCAATACGATTATTTTTATATTGTATCGATTCCGAAGATAATGTATGCAATTTTAAATCGATACAACACTTTGTTGATACCTCGCATAAGACAATTTGTATTTTATCCCAATATTTTATTTCAAATGTTTGTAATCATTGTGATCCAACATCAAACATCATTTTTATTAATTCTGGTGAAAGTTCGACTTCGTTTAATAATCATTTTCAATCTTTTGTTAATATGAAAACGTATATAGATTGGAATAACATTTTGTTTTGGGATAAATTAAATTGTTTATTAAAATCAAATCGAATCTACGCTAAAGATATTGTGTGAAGATTACATATTTAACGTCAATTATAGATTTATAAAATTAGCAGATATGTTCATCTGAGATGGACCTTCATATTTGAATAAGAAGGTTATTGTAAAAAATTGACTTTCTCAAATGATCTCAGCTGGAATTGAATAAATTATGTTTTTTATATTGTTTGAAAATAAAACAAGATAAACGAAAAACAAATTATTTTGACATAAGCTTTTATAAGTTTTCGGCGGCCGCCTTATTGGATTTAGAATGACGCCAGTTTACTTGCTGTGTTTCGCTCATCGAGACCTTTCATTTTATACCTATATCATAGGGGTTAATGTGGAAATTATAAATCGCCATTTTGCGGCGGCCGACCGTCAATATCTCTGTAAATATTAGAGATACAGAAAAAATGATAAGAAACTTAATTATAGTAAAACTAATTTTCTACAACTTTACTTATTATGTTATGAGAGATATACCAAATTTTGTGTTTCCTTCATGTAAAAATTCAACTCCGTAGGATAAGAGAAAGTGGGTCAAATTTAACTTATAAGATTTCATTAAAGACACCGGGACAGGTGAAACTAAATAAAAGCTTATAAAAAAGTACTACTCCATAAATATGATGCGATCATTTTGTCTGATAAAAATACTTATAGTTCCAATAAATTTAAGTATTAATAGATTTAATTTACAAATATTTATTTATTTAAATTATTATTTTTCTACTTTTTAAGAATATTTATTATTTGTACAGTTTATTTTATATTAAAATAAATATTTATTTATGTTTAAGGAAGTTATATTTTATTATATCCGTAATGACCAAAATATCCCAGACAAATAATTAGAAATGCTTCAAAGAGGAAATATAACACATATTTTGTAAATATTCCAAGAGCAGAAGTCCGTATTATATTGAAATAAAACCTATTTTGACAAAATGGAAACCCGACTTCAAAAATCAAATATTCTATAACAAAAAATGCACTAAAAAGTAAAAAAATAATTGCATATTCTTGTGCCAATTTTAGTTCACCTAAGCAAAAATTTTTAAATATATATGTACAATTGTTGTTATTTCTGGAGGCGGTGTCCAAAAGTTATGTGAATTTCTCTATGCTGACACCGACTCCAAAAATAACAATAATTGTACATATATATTTAAAAATTTTTGCTTAGGTGAACTAAAATTGGCACAAGAATATGCAATTATTTTTTTATTTTTTAGTGCATTTTTTGTTACAGAATATTTGATTTTTGAAGTCGGGTTTCCATTTTGTTAAAATAGGTTTTATTTCTCGCTTTTTAGTGACTTTGAAGTTCTATAACTTATTTTATTTAAATATGGGTAGACCAATTAAACGACCTACTTAGTTTTTATATAACACTTTTTTTTATCTGTTTTTTTTTTTTTTTTTTAAGTTTTTAGTGCATTTTTTTATAACAGATTTTCAGTTTTTTTACATGCATTTTGTTTTTTTTGTGTAAAAATTTTTTTGGGGTCGAAAAATTTTCTTATTGTCCCATTATGAATGAGTATACCTTTAGAAAAAAAAAATTCGCAGAAATCGGTTATCACATATTAAATGAGGATTTTCCACGATTTCCCGGGGATCCCCTCATCAAAATCCGATTTCGGAATGCCAATGGGATCAAAGGGAAACCAAACCCTTTAAAACAAACAAAAAAAATTCAAAATCGGTTTATAAATGACGGAGTTCTGAGGTGACACACATTAAAAAAAAAAGAAAAAAGAAATGCAGACGAATTGAGAACCATCCTCCTTTTTGAAGTCGGGTTAATAATACATATTTATGTTGCATACCTTTAAAGTTTACATAATTTTTCTCGGAGGAATAAGAGTCAATTATACATACTCAGTTTCGTAATCACTTGCCTCTTCTTCAGGTTGTGTTGGTGTGGAACGGTAATTTGATTGACGGGCGCATACCGCAAGATTCAATAATTAATAGGTACTTGAAAAGTTCATGAAAAAAATAAAATTGATGATTGCAACTGAGCATAAATTTCAAAACAAGGCACACCTTTCCAGGGTTCCTTGGAATCTTCGATGGTTCAATGAAGTTTCCACATGGCAAATATAGTTGGAAACATATTTTTAATTGTTTCTATAAACTTACGTCTATAATTGGAAACAGTAGTAAGTTGAAAATTTAATGTGGATGTTCATTTAATGGATTTGGAATATCAGAATCATATTGGTATGAGATCTTCTTAATTCGTAATAGATAAACAAGTAGTCGGTATGTTTTCACTACCTTTATTCTGTTTAAGGAATATCACAGGTACACTCCCGTTCAAAAAAATTATACCAGTTGAAACATTTTAAGTCTTACTGTATGTAAAATTATATAATATTCAGTAATACACATAAAATGTGATTACTTCTTCAAATATATTAAATGGGAGTGTACACCCGCAAACTCGTAAGTTCAAATTGCAATTTTAGTCACGATTTAATAAGTTCTAAGTAATAATACGTATTAATGGTTTTATTCAAGGCAATGACACGTCAAATTTGGACGGAGAGGCAACCGGATGGCGAGTGGTAATCTGGGCCTTGAAGTGATACTGAACCTCTCCGTACCGTCCGAATGGACCCCAAACGGACGGGGCGGAGAAAGAATGGGGGAATTGGTCAAAACGTAAAATTTTTTGACGAGGCAACCGGATAAAAATGCGGTTCCTTTGAAGTTTATACCCTATTTATAGAATAACATTTTTCGCCATCCGAAACACGCGGGCCGTTTTCGCACTCGCGAATTTAGAAAACAAAAGTTATGAGGCAACCGCTCCAAAATTGGTGTAGTCTTTTATTGGTACCACTATATAATATTGTAAAAAAATGCCACCCAATCTTGATGGACAGTTTTTGAGAAACAACCCTCCAAAGTCACCAAAAAATCCTTTTTTTCGAATTTTTTAAACAAAAATCGAAAAAAAATTGTTTAAATCGGATGGCATTCAAAATTTAAGCTCTAATAAGTGCAAGGAATTGTGTGTATCAATGCCATCAATCAATGCCAAAAATGTTATTATATAAATGGGGTATAAACTTCAAAGAAACCGCATTTTCATCCACTTGCCTCGTCAAAAAATTTTTCGTTTTTCCCCCCTTTTCTACGAGGAGGTTCAGTATCACTTCAAGACCCAGATTACCACTCGCTATCCGGTTGCTTCCCGTCCAAATTTGACGTGCCAATGCTTTAACTATTTGTGATCGGTTCAAATAAAATATTTTAATTTTAACAAATGTTTTTGATACCGAAAAACAACATCTAATAATTATCTTAAAAATTTAATATACCTCGTAGGTCAGTGTACGCAAATTACCAAAATGTGAAAGTCAGCTGCTTTCGATATTCATTTTTTGTTAGAAAATGATCCCATTGTGCCTCATTGACAGAGGAATGTAAGTTTCAGCATTTAGAACTTTTTTTACAAATTTAACAACAGAAATAAGTTTTTTAGTTAAATAAAAAGCCGAAATTTCACGAACATAAAAGACTAAACGTATGGCGTATGGACAAGAACGAAGTAACCGGCTATGCTTGAGAAGGTTTTCTGTAGTTTCCTTCACGAACTCCAGATGAATATCGGCATAGTCCTTACATAGTCGGCTGCAGCCGCATATCCTACCAATTCCTAGTCTACTCACAAATTCCTTCCACTCCACTCACATCTTCACGTCCTAAGGCATCACAATGGACCTTATGGTCGAAGTGTAGCCCGTTCAGGGCAGCCTTTACAATCTACCTCTGTCTGATAACAAATCAATTCAATAATTTCGAATATGTGGAATCGTTCTCATTCCGTCCCATGTCTCGAGTTGTCCTTGTACTTCTCTCACTCGTCTCGTCTCATATCGTCAAAAACGTCCTGTCCGATTTTTTTGAATAGACATTTATTGCGTAAAAAAAGTAATACGGTTTCTACCTCGAAAGATTTCCTGGTAATTGAGCTGCTATAAAAATAATAGTTCTATATTAAAATGTATTGGAAAATTTTCTTATTGAAATGTGACGTAACAATATTTAACATTTGTTTAAACTCAACAATAATGTGTTTCATTTGGTTCGAATACTAACCATATATAGTAAATACTGTCAATTTGATAAAAATGTCAATAGCAGATACTGTTGTTAGCGAAAGAAGATGAAAAAAATAAATAAAGAAAATATTCACTCTACCAAACAGTTAACCCCATGCTGTGACTTTTTATAAATATGGAAAACCGAAATCATATCATTATGTTCATTAAAATAATAATAATATGTATGATAATGTTTAGAGAAATAAAAATTTAACGATACGAATTCAATTAAATTTGAAAACAATTTTTCATCTTAAATTCGAGCTATACTTTCACAATTAGTGCTCTGTGAACAAAACCAATTATATACAACTAGCTAAAATTCCGGCGTTGCCCGGTCTTCCAAAAATCGTTATAGAAAGTTTATTTGTATACCCCATATATGTAAATATACAAGGGTATATAAAGTTTAGTCCCGATTTTGTAACGCTTGAAATTATTGATCGCATACATTAATGGTTACTATGTAAGTGTTCATAAAATTTCCATTTCCGCATGTCCGTCTGTATGTCCGCCTGTCCGTGGACACGAGAACTCAAAAACGAAAAGAGATAACCAGCTGAAATATTGTGTGTGTGTTTTAGAGCTAAAAAGTAAGGTCAAGTTCGTGAATGGAAAAAATCGGACCATGTTTGGGTAAAACGGCCAAAACTGGCCATCTTTGAAACCATAAAAAATAGAACAAAAATATAGACAAAAATTTTTTCTTTTTTATAAATAAACAAGTTTTGTTACAAACTTTTTTACTTGAATTCAGGATATATCGGGTATTTAAGCAACTAACTCACTTATTTGTAATACCCAGTATATGTAACAGTATATTTAACTGTACAATGTATATTAATTTTTGATCACGACTTTGTTACGCTTAAAAATATTGATCTTAGGCATGAATGTTTGGCATATGTGTTAAAAAAATGACCATATACGGCCGTTTCCGTATGCCCGTCCGTCTGTCTGTATGCCCGTGGACACGATAACTAAGGAACGGAAAGAGATAGCGAGATGATATTTTGTGTGTGTGTTCTAGTGCAAAAAAGTAGATCAAGTTCGTTAAGGGGCAATATCGAACCATGTTTATGAAAAATGGACAAAACTGCCTATATTTTAAACCGTAAGAGATATACAAAAATTTTAAAACAAAAAATCTTCTTCTTTTTAAAATAAACAACTTTTGTTTTAAAATTTTTTGCATAAACTAAATAGTTTTCTCATAATTGTGCTCAAAAATTTCGCGGAAAGCGCAAAATATGGCCATATGAAAAACCATAAGAGATTTTTTTAAATTGTGGGACAATTCAAAAATTATTCAACTCAAACATTGATTTACAACTCAGTATATACTGGGTATTCAAACTATTAACTCAGTTAGTTGTTACATTACTTGTTTAATTCTGCTTTTAGTATTGGGAAAGGTAGGGCGTTTGTTTGCTAAGGCTCTTCTCAACGATACTCCACACAATCTTGGTAGAGACAAATTTGTTTGCCCCTCCCTTTCACATGTATATGCAACCTGCCTAAATATAGTTGTATATATAAAAAAGTATCCAATTTCACCCGCTAGGGATGGGCAAATAAAAAAAATATATCGATATATATCGTATCGATATTTTTAAAAGATATCGATATATGTAGAGTAAAAAATATCGATATTTCGATATATCGATATTTTTACCTCAAGTGATGGTTACCTAAAAGTAATGTCAAAATATTCAAGAGTGAAAAAAATAAACACATCCTGACAGTTTTATTAGTTTTATTTTTGTTAAAATACGCAGCATCATCGGTTTCATTGCCGGATTTTATTGTTTTCAGTACGTATGTATGTACTGAGCTCTTAAAAAAATATCGAATTTGATACAAATTTGATACTCGGAAATAATTATCGAATATCGATATTTTGAGATTTAAAATATCGACGATATATATCGATTATTTTCTGAAAAAATATCGATATTTTGATATATCGATATTTTTTACCCAAGCCTATCACCCGCGGTAGAGCCTATCACTCCGTTATATCACGTATATTTATTCTCGTCAATTCATATATTTGCCAATATTTTCGATGTACAGACACGACTTTTTTATAGTTTTATAATTAAATGTTCTTTTTTCTTCTGCACCGTATTTACACCAAAATTATTCGCTGTATGAACAAATATTTCAAACAAAATTTGTTTGTTTTTATATGATAAACATTTTTTTCTTATTTAATGATTTTCCTTATCTCGAATTGGCTAAAAGATAGGTTATGCCTTGGGGCACGTATGTTTTGACCAAAAAATTAATATAACCTATATATTATTCTGTATAATTCTAAAGACCGTTTTCCACTATACGGACAGTTGAGTTTATGTTATGTTTGTGTTTTCTAGAACCTAAAAACAAAACTGAAACAAACCTAAAACTATTGTTTCCATCAAGCGGGCTACATTTTGTTCGAGTTTTGTTTTTGTTTTCGGTTCTTTTCCACTGGTTGTCGCGAGGAAATCAAATCACAGTTCTTCTTTAATAACCAACCAATATGTTTAGAGAAGAAGATTTTTTTATTCTTAGTTGTTACTGTTGTCCTTGATACTGAAGTCTTACTTGGAATGACAGTAAGTGTATATATGTATGGTGTCTATAATAAACTAGCTGTGTCTGCAACTATATGCGAAAATAGAAGACACAACACGACCGTTTCCACTAAACAGGCTCGAGTTTCAAAACACGTCGAAACCTTTTGATGTAACCGCTTCCGAGCGGGACCCGAAAAACAAAACTACAAGTCTCGCAAAACACGCCAGTCTTCAAAAAGTTTGCGAAAACTTACAGTTTTGTTTTATTTGACACGAGTTTGTGTTTTGTTTTTGTTTTGTCCATTTAGTGGAAAACCACCATAAGCCATTCTACCGTAATGCGAACACAAACATCTTCAAAAACATTCACATTTTTTACATATTATAGATGTAGATTATGTATTATAGATAGATATAGTCATCAAAATAGGCAACTCATATTACATAGATGTTGTTTAACTGTATTAAAAAAACAATTAAATCCATATAACTAAAAATTACATGTTGGTCTTTGGTAAGCGCATCCCCTGATAACGGCTGGACCGATTCGGCTAATTTATTTTTTTTAATGTTTGTTGTACTCCGAATAAGGTTTAATGGCAAAGAAAAATTGGAAAAATTGCCCGGGAAATTGGGAAATTGAAAAAATCTGAAAGTGCTTATTTCTATGGGACTTTTGTATAATTTTTTATGTTTACTTCTTCAAAATAAACAACTTGCAAAATCGATCATTGTCCCTGACACGCCCACGCCTTCCAGGGGGTGTGAAAATATGTAACTTTAAAATCGTAAGCGATAGAAAAAAAATTCAAAGACAAAAAATGTCACTTAGTTAAAAATAAATTGTCTTCTACACACCCATCCCCACCAGAGGTGTGAAAATATCTAAGTTTATAACCTAAGAGATAAACAAAAATTCAATGATATAAAATGTTCCTTGTTTAAACATAAACAACTTGCAAAATAGATCATTAGCCCTTACACACCCACATCCACATGGGGGTGCGAAAATATTTAAGTTTAAAACTGTAAGAGATAGAAGAAAAATCAAAAAATATTTATTTGTTTATTTTAAATAAACAACTAGCAAAGGTACTCATTGTAATAACCAGTTCGCACCCCCCAAGAAAGGAATATCTTTTAAACCGTGAGAGATAAAAACGTGAGAGAAAAAAGAAAATGAAAGTTAAAAAATATTCCTCTTTGAAAGATAAACAGGGCCTATAGCCGGGGGTGCGGGTGGTTTAGGTAAATTTTTGAAATATCTTTGCTTTTAACCGAATTTATCCGACATATCTTTACTTTTACGCGGCAAAGCCGCACAGGTCAGCTAGTTGTTTATAAAAATTGATTGTGGTAGAATTTTTCTATCCTGCTAATTTTATCAGTGAACACGATTTCTTCAAATTTTTCCTGTTGGTGATAAGGGTCGGAACAATAATTTTCCCTAACCGTTAACTATTTTTCCCTAAAAATGAATAAATAAATTAACTTGACATAAAGAAGTTTATTTTATTCCTCGGTGCAATCCCAAGACTTTTAAGTTTTTTTTTCAAAATTGACTCTCAATTTCTCAACTCTCACGAAATTTGAGTGCTATAAACGTTATAAAAAATGGACTGTAGATTACTGGAAAATAATATCCCTTAATTTAGATGCCGGTATAAGATCATGAATTTCAATACATAAATTAAAAAATATACCCTTTAAACAATGGTTTTTAAAAGCAAAGTAATATATAAACTAAAAAGTTGAAAATAATTTTTTTTCTACTGTTAGTGGTTATAGCAAGTTGTTCAAAAATTATTTTCAATATTTGTTTAAAGAAAATCGCTTATAAAATGTTACTTATAATTTTCATTTTACAATTTTAATTATAGTCCTATTTTTAAAACTATTTTGAGATTATAAAATTTCAAATTTGTAGACTAGCTAATTTGAATCAAATTTGTAACAGCTTAGGGTATTCTTTTCATAAAGCCCTTTTATTTAACACCCACATCAAGGGGGTTGTGAAGAAAATATATTGTATTTAGAACGATATTAGATATATTGTATTGTATTGTCATCAAAACCAAAGCTGACTTTGAAAAAAAAAATTGTGTTTGTCAGCTCCGACGCACTGGAGTTTACTCTTTCAAGTTATTTAATTTTGAAATATTCTGCTTAGATGGTCCTAACAGAATAATACATATGCTGTATTCTATTGTCAGGTACGTATATTACTATGTTACGCAAAGCTATTTAATTTTGAAATATTCTTTTTTGATGGCGCTAACATTAATTCATTTAAAAAAAATTAAATTTATTAATAACCAAATACAAATTTGCATATTTCTAACTTTATAGTGTGCTAGTATAGTTTGTAGTTTCTATGGAAATGACAAAACTTAATAAAATAATATAGTTATTTTTTAGAAGCTAACATTTAATGTACAATTCAAAATGTTATTTAAATTTTTATAAAAATTTATTTTAATATTTATTTTCTTAATTTAATGTAAAAAAAATCTGAAAAGATATTGTAAATCATCATAAATTCAAATTGAATATCATAGCGTATAAAGTGTTAGCTTGTAAAAAAAAACAACGCTTTGTTAACACAAGATTTCCCTACCTATATTACCAACAATTTAAACAAATATCAATTTTATCAATACAAATGGGAACACGTAGAAATGAATCAACCTTCCCAGCTACATATTCTTCGAAAATACGCTAATATTGATTATTTAGGGCATGCAAATTTTTGTGTAAGTTGTAACTTATTCGTAAGTTATTAAGAAAACGAAAAATATTTGTTCAGAAGGTAACAAGTACTTTTTCGCAAAGACTATAAGAACGATTTCGAAGATATTGAAAACTCGAACAACTCGAAAACCATTCATTTTCGATCCGTAACCTCTTTCATGAATGTCGATCGAAAAACATTCTCTTTAGAAATACAGCATAATAAAATAGATTTATTCTTCGCATCAACATACTGTAATAGATAAATCCGTCAAATAACAAAGTTTTGTAAAATATTTTAAACAGTACGTTTAAGCGCAATATATTAGATAATAAATTAATGTTTTATTAAAACCAAATCCTCTATTGTTCAATTTTTAATAAAGTATGGATAAATGTGTATTCCTACAGATTGAGTCAAGTCATTTATAATGAATATTTATTACACATACGATATACTCTCATAATATGTTTGTATGTGTTAACCCTTAATACAGTGTTGGACATTTTATTTTTATATACAAAAACATAAAATATGTTTCTTTTGTTTTATAAACAAATAACTTTTGCTTAAACTTTTTTTCATAAACTAAACAGTTTTCCGTCAATTTGAGATATAAAAACCTCAAAGTTTGGGCTGGTTTTGGTATTTAAACAAGTTATTAGGTATTTAAACAGGGTGTTTAAACAATTTAAATGTAAGTTTGGTATGTTTCTTATGTTAATCGATTTTTTTAAGCTGCTAGATTGCTCATCGAATTAACTTGTGTCAAATCTTATGTGCATATATGTGTGTATAACACTGTTTTTTCGAATGATTGTGGAAACAGTACACTTTGGCGTAGTTTGTAAAATTAACATTGAAAAGTTTCTGCTAAAGTATATGCACGGTAGAAATAAATGATTGTACAAACTTATAAACTCATTGCATTTGCAAAAGAAAAACGTGATGAAGATTGACACATCTGTAACAGAAATATTTGATAACATATAAAAATTAACTAACAGACGACAACAACAAACATATGTTAAGAGTAGTAGTATTAGTAGTGTAGGAAAATCTAAGCCCACCTTGACTTTTTTAATCGAATCTTAGGAACCGATCTTCTCAACTTATATCCTGTACCTCCCCTGGTTCATTTTCTCTAAGCCTGTGGTCATTATTGAACCTTTCCATGCTCTCTACTCGACAGCAAAGAGCTCTTTTAATTGTATTAACTTAGACACTTCTATTTCGGTCGAGTTAAAGGTAAGGTTCTAGCATGGACTGTAGATGCATTGTGCCAGATGATAAAACTGCATGACATCACTAGAATTTTAATCGGGATATGCCACGCTGTGCTCCAACCATGAGCGATATATTCCTATTGAGTATACAATGACCGGAAATCATCTCAACTAGCAGGTTGATGTTTTCCGGTAATTGCAAATAAGTCAGGTTGACCTTGCGGCATTATACCCAACTATCAATTGTTTGGTTTGTAATCAATCAGCTGTAACTTTTCATTTTCTTTTCATAAACGTATCCAACCAATCGTTAGGGGTAGAGGTAGTCTGTATTTCTTAGATATGGTCCCTGACTCTGGACTATTTCATTACCTTCGGCATGGAAAAGCGGTGGCATGGATGGTGCCCTCAACATGGATAAGTGTCCTGGGATCCATATCAAGGTGACCTCTTTCGTTCATGCCAGATTCTCCAGCATTCTGGGCATTCGAAAACTAGGGCAAATGTTCTTGTATTGGGGAAGAGTGCTTTAAGTGCAGCTTGCTCACTATCTAGGCAGATAAAAACCCACTGCTCAGTGCACCACAAAAAAAATGTTAAGAGTTGGTTGAGGACTTGGACTGTATCCTAGATATATCTACCAAGAAAACGTTATTATGGAGTGGGTCAGAGGATAGAAGTTCTCTTATACATATAATTACTGTATCTGTTCGGCTATCACATTTATATGTTCGTAAGGGTCGTCTGCATTTCATGCCCTGATACCCAGGGAATAGAAACCTTCCTTTTGCTGTATTTTTAAATATATTTTATCCTGTAAAAAGTTTTCTATACAACACTTTTGTCTATTCAATAAAATTTTCTAACAGTGTATAAAAAATACATCCATATTATGTACATATAAGGTTTAGGAAATATTTGTACATGAATAAATATTTACTTATTTACTGCTATGTCGTGTATATGTGTTATTAGCCTTTGTGGATTCCAATACATATTTTCTCATTACGATTGATTCCATTTGTAAATAGTTATATCAGTGAAGACCATGGTGAACCAAACGTTAGTAGAAAAAGTAGTGGAGAGGAGGTCGAAGCTTGGCTAATAATCTTATCATAGTGATATTTGTTACTTCTTTCCGATTTTGCATCATTCAATTTCTACAAATATACCTTCTCTGATGGAATGTCCGATCGCTACTTGATACGTGGAAATATTGGTGTTTAGCGTTAGCAAGGAATAGAGAAATACTTTTGATGTCTCTTAAGCTTCGGGAGTCTAGTAAGGATTGCAGTCATGTTGTTGACGTTCTATCTACTTTTACCTATGATCGCTATTCTTGCGGTGAATCATATAAAAGCATTTGTTATAAAAAACTTATTTTTTTATTATAAAAATGATAAAACACTACACATTAAATTAAATACAACCAGTGAAATTGCTGCATACAAATTTACAGTTGATTTATGCCTTGTTCATTCGGATTTCAGAAAAATGTTGCACATACAAATTTTTAGTATATATGCCTTATAAATAATTTATACTCTAAGCATTTTGCGAAAAACGAATGCATACGGCCACAGACATTCTTAAATTTCAAAATAAACGCTTTATCGTCTCGTTTTGAATCTTAAGAAAAGAAGGGAGAGTACTGCTAAGAGTGCATTCCCTGATTTTAATTCGTCTGTATATAAAAAAAAAACTAGGAACGATACAAATATGCATATTTTCTAAACTGCCTGAATTTTCGATGTACGGGATAGTCTTGTAAGAGAGTCATCTAAGAAATTAAAGACGTAGCCTAGAAAAATAGTTATTGTGGATGTGCAGAAAAATAACTGTGAGAAATGCAATGTGAGAGAGGCGATTTTCAATAAAAGGGAGTCTTTCAAAAAAGTAATGTTTTCGCAACAGCTTTTTAAAAAATGAAAAATCCAGTCTTTATAAAAATTTATCCAGAATAAGCGTGAAACAAATTTTAGATTTTAGAAAACACTGACCCTGTTAAAAAATCATCATACTCAGAGGATTCCCGTACTAGATCACTTGACTGGATCTTAAAACTTAAAGAAACGTTGGAGGTCCATTAACGCCGGAACAACCCTTGGAGGGGCTTCCTGAGACAACCTTAGCCTATATTGCGCTGTAATACATTAGAAAAGACACTAACGTACTACACCATTTTAAAAAAAATTTCAGAATCAGTTCGAAGATTGAGGCTTACATATAAGTATAATCAACCTAAGAAACTCACATTTTTAGCTATCATATGGGTAAAGACATCACTGTTGGAAAATATTTGGTCGAATAATAACTTCTGATTAATTAGATAGATAGATAGATTGTAGCGGCTAGACGGGCCACATTTTGTCAATAAGGTCCATTGTGATGCCCAAAGATGTGAGGATGTGAGTGGAGTGGAAGGAATTTCTGCGTGTAGACTAGGAATTGGTAGGATGTGTGGCTGCACATCTGGTAGGAACCTTCACAAGCATAACCGGTTACTTCGTTCTTGTTCATACTTAACCGCCCCCTTTTTTTTCTTAATAATTGACAAACTGCCGATGTCCAGATTCAAACCCATAATCTTCCAGTCCCGAAATAGACATAACGCCTTAGACCGCTCGGCTACTTTGTTGATTCTGATTAATTAGTTTCTCTTCTTTTTTCTTCTTGAAAAAAACTGCATGGAGTAGAAACTGAGCTCAGAGGAAGACATACATATACATTATTATACATATTCGATGATAACATACAAATTCATTTTATGACACTGTTACAAAAAAAGAAAATCGTCTGATATTCTTTTTTTCGCAGGTAATAAGGAAACTTTGTTGATAAAATTATGTAAGAAAAATATCATTTTTCATTTCAAAGGAATATGAAAAAAGTATGATATTCCATTAAATAATTAAAAATTAATTTAATTTGATATCTTAAAAAGTATAATAATTATCGTTAACAGCATCTTTATTTACAACAAACATAATTTATTCTCATGTAATTATTTTGTTGGTGAAGATAAAACTTATTTAAAAAAATTAATTAATTAAATATAAATCGATATTTATTTACAAGATGTTACACGTTGAACTCACGAATTATATGCGCTTCACTAGGCTCGATCTTAATGATAGTTGTTTGTATAATTTTAATACATCCTTAGGTCAAATTTTTTAAAGTGCTTCAAAGTCAATTTAGAATCCTTTCATTCTTGAATCACTTCTAATTTGTCTGAATGCAATGGTCAATCTAGATAAATTCATCATTAAATTCGAAAATATTCCCCGAAAAAAAAATTTCATAGCAGCCCTATTTTGTAAACTGAAATAAATTGTTCAATATTAAAAATATATTTATACTGCTCTAAACCTCCGGCCTTCTAAGTGGCCACTGCAAACTCAATATATGCACAAAATCAATCTCACAGGAAAAAAATTTGGTAGCAGTCATATTTTTCAGGCTCTGAGCATCTGGCCTTCTAACTGGCTACTGCAAAATCAATACACATATGCACAAAATCAATGTCACAGGGAACCATCTCTGAAGATTTCGCCACGAAGAGGAGAAATCCAGAATTAACATTCTATGTGAATGTGAAAGCGTCTCTATCAAAAGATACTCATTTTGGATAGACAGATATCCAACCAGATGAAATCAAGGAAATTTCGCTAAGAGATATCCTAACAGTTATCAAGACTATAAGACTTCTGAAATACCTTATTACGATATCTCCTAGTTCAAATCTATAAATGTAATCTAATCTTTGGTAGAACACAGTGGCCAAAGAGCTTGTTGATAGTTACTAAAGTAATTAACATAAATAATTACCGTAATAACAGGGGGAGTAGGCAGTGGATATGCAAAGGTTTCTATAAATAAAGAAAGCATATTTAATTTTAGTAGCTAGACTGCTACATACCTCCCCCCATCATTCAACAAAGAAACACGTAAGAAAAATTTTTAACACTAAACATCCTTGTTCAGAGGGAAAAAACGTGGTATTTTATTGGTGCTCAACCTTATATATAAATATAATGTTCCTAGGAAAATAAAATATAAAAAAAATTTATTTTATTTTTTACAAAAATAAACGAAATATGAAAACTAATGGAAATTTAACATTGAATAAAGAAAGCACATTTAATTTTAGTAGCGAGACCGCTACAAGCTATACAATTAACAATTTAATAATCTATATAAATTGTTTTTTGTAAACTTAGCGATCATCCATTTTTAGAATAGTTGTCTTTCGGTTGTGTTATACTAACGGAGGTACCTCCACTTTCCTAACTAAATATTTAGGTAATATGAACATTGGTAATTTTGATATCAATACTTGATATGAAAAAACAGACACATTTAGGCAAAAACCTGGAGAGGTCGTGGTATGAATCTCCAATATGATGTGTATGATTTAATTATAATAAAACCTATTTTGACAAAATGGAAACCCGACTTCAAAAATCAAATATTCTAATACAAAAAATGCACTAAAAAGTAAAAAAATAACTGCATATTCATGTGCCAATTTTAGTTCACCTAAGCAAAAATTTTTAAATATATAAGTACAATTATTGTTAATTTTGGAGTCGGTGTCAGCATAGAGAAATTCACATAACTTTTGGACATCATATGCAATTATTTTTTAGTGCATTTTTTGGATTAGAATATTTGATTTTTGAAGTCGGGTTTCCATTTTGTCAAAATAGGTTTTATTTCTCGCTTTTTAGTGACTTTGAAGTTCTATAACTAATTTTCCCATTATGAATGAGTATATCCTTTAAAAAAAATTTGGCAGAAATCGGTTATCACATATAAAATGACGGTTTTCCTCGATTTCCAGGGGATCCCTTCATCGGAATGCGATTTGGTGACAATGGGACCAATCGGAAATCAAACTCTATAAAACAAAAAAAAACAAAAGTTCAAAATCGGTTCATAAATGACGGAGGTAACAAACATTAAAAAAAAAAAAAAACAGACGAATTGAGAACCATCCTCCTTTTTGAAGTCGGGTTAAAAATTTAATTTGTTTTTGTTGTTTGGTGCGTTACCTATTCATTAATGTCTGAATATTAGTGTACTTATAAGAAAAATTTTATTACGGTGATGAATCATAAATCTGATCAGAACTGATAATATGGGATGCTAAAAATATGAAAAACAAACTCCAAAATTTGAAAACCATAAACCATATTAACAGAAAATTCTCGCATTCGGGAATCGTACGATATCTTGGCTATTACAGAGTTCATCTATATCTTTGTAGTTTCATATGTGCCACTCTCCATCTTCCAAAACTGGGCCAAAAATTTTTTTGACTATCCGGCGTTCAAAGACCCTCAAAGCATTAATATATGTGGTATTCAACGCCCTAGATTGTGCTCAATATGTGACAACTAGTCTGATTAAAGATTTGTACATTTTGACATTTGTCGCTCGCAAGAGTAGGGTCGATTTCAATAATTTAACATTCGTGTAATACGCTCTGTTGCCCGCTAATATTCTTTTGTTGATTTCCAACGTCATTTAATGCTGGTCACTCCAAGATAGACAAATTGAATTTACTCTCTCAAAGGTTAAGTGTCCGAATAAATGTCCACCTCTTTAATTACTAGTTGTTCTTGTAAATTTGTTTTTGCTTTGATTGATTTCTAAACCCGTCGTTTAACGATTGCTTATTTCTTGCACTTATTAAATGAAAAAGATTTGTCACATAAAACAGGCTTATGATTAACAATAATATATTAATGTTAAACATATTATTAGACTGAAATCATATTGAATGCTATGTGAAATTGAATTATTTGTATAACAATGAATTATGAACAATCATAATTTCTATATCCAACATAAAGGGTTTATGTGAAGATGAAGATGAAGTTGATGAAAATGTTGATAACCATTTAATATAGAATATTAATTCAAAACGGTATCTCTTTACTTAACAACAACTGTGAGGACAATATTAGTTTAAGGGATAATTGTTGTCGTTATATTAAATAGGTATTGAGGCAAGATTGGTTTCAAATGTTTGGTTTGTGATATATATATATTCATACGTACACCAATATACAGTGTCTCTTAAAGAAGATGAAGCATACGATGAAATAATCGAATCACTCGTGTACCTACTATATATCAATGCCTCAAATATCACATGAAAAACATCCTAAATCGGACGGATAGCACAATGGGCATGCGATCCAGCGGTTGGTCCAGGGTTCGATACTTGGCGGATGAGTTAATTTTGCATATCACAAATTCAATGATATGTTAGTTTATATAGCCTACGCTTATTTTTTTCATGCCTATGTCCTCGTGATTGTAATGGAAATTGACATTAGTATAGTACCATGACGTTTACACATATATACATAATAATAAGTACTGTCAACGATATGAAAACATTGACTCAACTAGGTACATCATCCGTGGTGTAACGGATAGCATACTGGGCATGAAATCCAGACTTCCAGAGCTAGATATACCTGGTAAGTGAGTTAATTTTTTCATATCAATATTAATTAACAATCAAAGCGAATGTAGACGAGAGTGTCCTTCGTGCTCGTGTCAAATATATTCACCACCAGCTTTCATTGACTCGTGTCAAAAAACTGACTTTAAATGGAGCGTTAATGAGGCGAAGCGAGTTGACACAAGGCCGACCGAGCGTTGTGAGTACATGCACGTTGCTGAGTGTGTGCATGATATGGAGATAACTGAATGGTGGGAATAAAATGTAAAGTATTACGTAATTTATTACAACTGAACAAAATGTTAATGTTTAACAATTCATGAGTAACAAATATTTTCCAATTGGTTATCGATAATCATGGTTGACTTGACATAAGTTTAATTAATTATTAAAAATAATTTTCAATGATGTGTTTTTTTAAATTAATTTCATTTTAATAACTATCTGAAGAAAATTAATTCAATTATCAATTGAATAAAATAATCTTTAGCACTTATTCGTATATTTAACAATTGAAAATATTTGACTATATGTATATTTAGTAAATATTTAACTATATGTATATTTAACTAAAAGTTCTTTATAAACTTTTGTTTTCCAAGATTAATACTCTTTTCTAGTGCTTTAGTAATGAAATAATACGAATTTTATCGGACATTTTTTTTATGGATAATACTATTTTGACTTATTCTAATTAATGTTTTTTTTAGTCCTCGCCCCCAAACTTTACCCCCCCCCCCTCAAACTTTAACTCTAGTTCCGTGCCTGCACAATGCTCATAGTAAAAAGTGGTTATTTTTCAGAATAATACTATCATTTACATATATATTTAAGTGTTTTCACAAATAACCGTGATTCGTTAGCCGATATTCGATGTTTCAACTTTCCAACCAACAAGGTCAAACCTAGTAAGCATATTCAATTTATGATCGATTGTGTTGACAATGTAATAATATAGTACTTTCAGAATAGAATTTGAAAATATGCTATAAAATCGTGTTTATTAATATGATGGAAGCATTGGTAAATAACTTTTTCCAAAATACTAGAGCATTTATTAATATGCAACGCACTAAAATGAAAAAAACTGTTAAATATTTAATTGTTAAAGGCTCAGACACTTTGTGTTGATGATTTCTTTGCGAACATTATATTGGTTGTACTTCCAAACAAAGTGCCCACGCATTCACCATTCACTATTTTATTTTTAGCTTTTCAGTGCACTGCGTACTATTAAAAGCGTTAATCTTAAAGAAATCTTAAAGAGCGCTTCCCATATTTTCATGTAACCTTCTGTACATATATATATTCATATGGTTTAACACTCTCTAAGTGTATGCGGATGATATTATATTTATATACTTGTACCCACTTAACACAAGTATAAAAGGAAGGTCTTTATCATGATAAATAAACATTTATTTGATGTTATTATTACGTCTAACAAAATTTATATAATGCAATATTCTATGAAAAATTATTACATCTATATAAATAAAGTCGGATTGTCTGTTTGTGATTTACAAACTTTCGAATGTTTCGTAGAGCGCTGATAAAAGCCCGGATTGTTTATTTGTGATTTCGAAATTTTTATAGTAGCCCTCTTCTAAAAACAAAACATTCATTCGAATTTTTATCAATCGGTCTATGTATGTTTGGTCAGGCTGTTCTCGGCAACGTCAGAACTAAGATCGATGGAATTTGGGCCATGTAGTTGACATTTGTGCCATGACTGGTCCAAACCAATAGTAAGAGATAAAGAAAATTTCTATCATGAGATAATATGTACCCCCATGAAATTATCGGCGCACTTTTTACACCCATCTACCAAGTTTGTTGGTCGTGTGTTGGTCATTGTAAATAAATTTTTAATATTTGTTGGACGATATTTCAAAAAGCTATAAACATTTCTCCAAAAGCACGGCCAAGTTCATGCAAGTTCCAATGTTCGTTGGGACTTGTTGATTGTTTAACAGTCAAAATTATGTTTAACTAAATTTTTCTTCATGCGAGTTCTTTTACGTAAGCTCCTAAGTTCATGCTAACCATGTACTTGTTAAAATCGACCGAAAAACCATCCAACAATATTCGCTAAGATTTATTGGAGACATTTGAACTTTTGTTGGACTAAAGTTCTTTTTTATACAAATCTAAGTTTAAATGCGATACCAAGTTTATGCTATCAACGCACTTATTAAATTTATACTAATTTATGCATTATGAACTTACTTTTCAGTTTTTTTTAAAGGAAAGGATCTAATTATTTTATTTTAGTAGACTTTACAGATTTTTTAATTAATATTAATATGAAAAATTTAATCATCCGCCAGAGCACAAACCCTGGACCTCTGTCGTGTCCAGTACGTTAACAACATTACACCACGGATGTTGTTAACAGTATTATCATTGACAGTATTATTTTGAAGTCAACTACGAACTCATTATTTTAACATATTATTTTGTGTGTACTTAAACGTCACAATATTATACCATTGGCAATCTCAAGTACGTTACGAAGACAAAAGTGTGCAAGGACAAGCGTATACTATGTAGACTAACACGTCATTGTAGTTATTAATTAATACAGTATGTCAAAATTAAATCATCGTCTAGAGATCGAGCCATTGACCTCGGGTTAGCGCACCCAGCGCGCTTCCCATTACACCATGGATGTTCAGTTTGATTACCTGATTTTTTCATATAATTGGCAGTATTACTTTGAAGTCAAATACAAACTGATTAGTCTAACATCTAAGCGGTCCAGGGTTCTTTCCTAGGTTTTACTGACTTTAAAGCTATCATTGAGTCGTATGCGGCCATTTTTGTCGGTCCATGGATTTAGTTAGCCGATTGATACCATTCCATGGATTTAGTATGTGGGCTTTTGGTATATATCAGGGATGTTACGGATGAAAAATTTTTGACATCCGCGGATGTGGATGCGGATGCGGATATTTTGAGACTCACATCCGCAGATGCGGATGCGGATTTATATGTCAAGTTAAAGAGATAGTTAATTTAAATAAAGGAATCAAAGAAGAAGAAAATAATAATTTTTAATAATCTTAATATTATAATCAAATTTTTTGTATGAAAATGCAAAATTTGATGCATTATATTTAATAATATTTAATAATGTTAATAATATTTAATAATGTTAAAAAAAGCAAGCAACATTCGCAAAAGGCGGTTTTTACTGTGGATGCGGGTGCGGATGCGAAAATTAATGCGGAAGTTCCGCTGTTGCGGATGCGGATTTATTCAAATGTTAGGCTAGTTTGTATGTCGGACAACCAATATATAACACCACAGGTTCGATAAACCGTAGAGTGAAGCTGCTTTGAGATTCATATCTACTGGCGTTACTTTACAGACAAAATTGGTCGAATTTGGACGACAGACTAGTATATAAAAAGGGGCGATTAATTGACTAAACTATCGGCGTATGGACAAGAGCGAAGTAACCAGCTATGCTTGAGAAAGTTTTTTGCAGTTTCCTTCACGAACTCCAGATGAATATCGGCATAGTTCCTATCATAGTCGGCTGGAGCCGCATATCCTACCAATTCCTAATCTATATACAAAAATTCCTTCCACTCCAATCACATCCTCACAGCCTTAGGCATCACAATGTACCTTATGGTTGAAGTGTAGCCCGTCCCGTAAACGGTAAAGAATCATCGACTTTCTTGGTACAAATCCTGTAATAAAATTTTTTTTTACCTTTAATTTCAGAGAAGTTATTTTGTGTTAATTTATTTAGTTTCATTATTTTTATATGATATATTTTAATATACTTTATTTATTTGTTAGCCATAATATTTTTTATGACCCAGTCAAATAGTATTTAAAAATCCAAGCTAAGATTTTCTAACGGAAATTCCTTCGTTTTAGCACTATGGAAACATAGCAAAGAGTTGATAAGGAAATCGCTTTTCCAAAAAAATTTATTGAAGGTCGTATGTCACGAAAATCAGTTTTCTCAAATACTATGGCTACTACGTTATATACAGATTGTAGTCTGTATTTAGAGATTGTTTGCTTTTCACAAGAAGATTTGAAGATTTAAATAATGGTTCAACAAGAACAATAAAACAATATTCAACTCACCACTCAAATGGACAATTTAAATAATAATATGAATTATCAATGGTTATCGTTATTATATGCATAGATAGTGTATACTCGGTACATACTCGGTACTACAATAAAATAATCATATTAATAAGTAAAATGATATAATATGTATAATTAATGACAGCTTATAACATGAAATGATTTAATGAATAATTAATTGTATTATAAAATACATATCCACACACTATACGTACACCGTTGTTGTATTTGTGAATAAATTAAACGTATTAATATTTACAGTAATTATGATTAACGTAGTATTTATAATATAATAATTATATATTGTATTACCATTATATGGTAATGGTACCTCCTAATTTCATCATAATTTATATGCATATTAAATCATACACAATATAATCACTACTAATCAGAATATTATGTTCTTTAAAAAATCTAATGTAACTTACTCATATGAAGTTTGTGTTCCTCCAGATAGAATACGCTCTGAAGTCCGTCGAACTTCATTGAGCATAGTTTGTGTGTGTTAAATTTAGGAAGCACTTTGCAACGACTAATATAGGTATTGAGCTGATTTTTAGAGAATTTCCTTCAAAGGAAATGCAGCTATTGTTTTTGTATCAATGTTGGAATTTCGTAAAAAATTTTTCAAATTTCCATTCATCCTACCTACTAGACGCTAAAATCACTATCGCTATAATTTCTATAAATGTATATACATATCAACCAAGATATCTATAAGTTTATGTGTCTGTGGACTCTAAGTGCAAAGTAAAATGAAAAAAAAAATTTGGTTGAAAAAAATTTATTTCGTAAGTTTTCTCTTAGTACGTTTTAAAATTTTATAACGCGGCAAGTTTTAATTTAAAATATTTGAATTAAAAGAAAACAAATTATTTGCCGCGATATAAAATTTTAAAAACATACTCAGAGAAAACTTACGAAATCAATTTTTTCAACCAATTTTTTTTTCATTTTACTTTGCACTTACATTCTTACATTTCAGTTTTCGCTATTTACTTTATAAATAGCTCGGCTCTTTAATGGGATATCATCACTTTTTAAGGAGCAACTATTATATGAAGTATCTCCCCGAAAACTCGGCCCTTTTTTTAATTTATGTTTTTGATAGGATAGAAATATTTACAATTTAAAATTCAAAGTTAAAATTCGAACATCTCTGTACACATTAGAGTTTGGAAAAATGATAAGATGATGAATTGTAGCAAACTTGACTTTCTACAACTTTATTCCTTATACATTTTTCGAATGTTCTAATATTAAAAGATATACTTTTATATTTTGTGTTTCCTTCTTTCTTAATATAAATCCTACCTTAACCCCCCCTCCTTCTCCTTGACCTATGCCGTTTGATTAATAAAATTGGGCTTGCAAATACCAAAATCATATCAGATACAACATTTCATTTTGATTAAACTATAATTGTGGCCGCTAGAGATTTATGTATTTATGTAGTTTATAGTAATTTATGTATTCTAAGGAAATTCGCTTAACGAATTTTTTAAATATAAGATGAGTCACGCTTCAAAATTCTTTGTTTTTGGTGTTTACTAGCAGAGTCACTATTTTGGTGTTTACTAGCAGAGTCACTAACTCACAAAAATTTTAGGATACTTTGCCATTGACCTTGAATATTGAAATTTAAAGTATAAATTTAGGTATGCACATTTATAATTGTAAATGATGTCATTATGTATCATTTAAAGATTACAGGTAACTATAATCACAAACTCTTAGCTGTTATTGGTTTAATTATACTTATTAAACTCGCTCCGCTCCCAAAGGGGTTCTCTCTGCCATCCGTGCGGTCTCCGGCCTTGGCTCCACGTCGTAAAAAGAAAATATATCTTGCTAAATTTAGTAAAGTTTGTGGGTTTTCAAATTTTAGAGGGTATTGCGTTGGGAAAATTGAAGTTTTTCGATTTTTCTCGTCAGTTTGAAGTTATTTCGCGTTGAACTTATAGACTAAGAGCGTCGAACGCAAAAACCGCATCTTTCTACCGTATCTAAAAGTGGGTTAGATTTTGTATAGATGAGTAAGTGAGTGAGTGAGTCAGCCAGTCAGTCAGTAAGTTACACAAAGGGCTGTATATATTATATATAGGATATCAAATTATTAAATTTTTCAATATTGAAAAATTGTTTTCTGAAAAAAAGTATATTCAGAATTTATTGCTAATGGCAATGCATGTCCAGATAATCAAAACTATGATAATGTTGTTTGTTAAAATGGCCCCATTTTATGATGAGCCACGAATTTTGAGTGGCTCTCTACCAGGAACTCTTTGTGATAATATATTTTCTATTCTCTCGCCCAGTCAGCATATTTCTATCTACCACTTTAGTATTTTGGTTCTTATAGCTTTGTAGCTTATCATTTATACTTCAATCTATCTCACAATAGGCTACTCTAAACAAACCAATCATTGATATGAATTACCTACCATTGAGTTACTGGAACCATATTTTCAATATTATATAAAAAGTATTAACAATAGAGATCAAGTTCCGGGAGTCGACATTTTTCTTCGGAAATTTCTTCTTCTTTATGAATATGTTTGTAAAATTTCTCTAGGTTAATTTCCAATAGTTTTTGAGTAATTTTCAAAAAAGTAGATTGTTTATAACTTTTGCAATTGATTATGTGCGATTGTGCGGGTTTGAAATTTTTGCACATTTCGAGACGTCTTAACGAATTCATCTAGCTATCACACTTATTTTAATTCGCAGTAGCAAGAATTAACACGTTTTTTAACTTGTTGACTAGACTAGATAATGTTATTCAACTTGCAATCTACATTTAACAAGTAAAAATATTAAGTAACTGAGTTAATCGCTTAAATACCCGGTATATACTGAATTTATGAAAAAAATTTTCTTACAAAAGTTGTTTATTTTTAAAAGTAGACCATCTTTTGTCTTTACATATTTGTTTTATCCCTTACGGTTTCAAAGATAGTTTTGCCCATTTTGATCAAACATGGTCCGATTTTCACAAACCTCTTATCTCTAGAATACACAAACAATATTTCAGCTCGCTATCTCTTTTCATTTTTGAGTTATCATTTGCGGAAATGGACTGATTAGGTCATTTTATGAACACTTATACCAAATTTTTGTTTCTGCGATCAACATTTTCAACTGTTACAAAACCGGAACTAAACTTAATATACCTTGGTATATATTATATTCCAGGTATAAAAACAGTGCCGTGTCTAAAGCAAACGTTCAGTTATAAAAATTTAGTGAAATAAGTATTATCTCTCGAAATGTCTCACAAAATATCGTTTTCCAGATACCAATTTCAGATTATATTTTGTATGTTGAGTAGACAAATCCTTGTTACTCATTTAAGAAATATAATATCAAAACATCAAGTAAAATTCATATTCGTAAAATGTGTTTAGAAAAATATCGTGATGCCCCATCTGTGTTTGAAGATGGTATTTTTTAATATTTATGTTTCTTGTAGTTGTTTTTCAATTTGTATATATGTACGACTGTAACATATTACATGTTGTTTATGCATTACTATATTTTTTCATCAGTAATGCTCGTACCATATAATATTTTGACTTGTAAACAAACAGTGATGTATTTACTATTTATAATTCAAATTCACAGGATCATTCATACTAAATTTTTATGAGATTATTATTTTCAGACCTCTTACATTAGATTATATTCAGTCGAAGTACATTGAATACTAGTTTGTAGTTAATACTTTGAAAACTTAAATGCTTCAAGGAACTTAAAAGCTTTTTCAAATTGATTTTAATCTGCATAAAGTTTTATTTGAAACGCAACGACGTTGTTTTTATCCAATTATCCGCTTACAGCGTACGATGTTCTATGTTGCCTGTTCAATCTCCCTGTCAGAAACATCTAAGAGGTCAAAAAAAAAAGAAGAAGACAGGTTCAGTCCGGGTCCAGGTCGCATGATACCTAGATATTTAGACTGTCGCTGACCGATGTATGTCCGATGGACCAGCTACGTGATCGTTTTGCGACGTTTTTTCTTTTTCTTTTCGACGCTGCCGCAGCTCCCGCTTTCACTCGGCACTAGACTAGGCTCGTTAGATTCTTTATAACGCAACCTTTCTACAGATGCGTTCTCTATAATCTCGAGTATATTCAGGAGTCGCATGAGACGAAATCTTTAATTATTTTGTAATTTTCATTTTTTTTTTGACGTTGCCGTAACTCTGGCAATTATTCAGTCCTAAAATTTTAAGGCTCGTTGAATTTCTTTCAACGCAAGGTTTTCTCTGAAATTCGTTTTCTATAATTCCGAGCATATTTAGACTAAATATGAGACCAAAGATTCATATGAGACCAAATCTTCAATTATTTATAATTTTTTAATTTAATAACCATTTTCACTTATATTCTGGCGAATATTTGTATTGTCCTAGTAGTTCTCCGCAATTTCTTCACAAAGACACCATAATCAATGTCCCAGTTACACGCATTTCTACGCTATACTATCACTTTATAATTTGAGATACAGCTAAATCTGCAACCATTCACGCGCATGCACCTACACTGATACGATGAAGTCCCAGGCAAACATTGTAAACTCATTATTAGTTTCGAAGTTATTAGTGATTGAAATCTTACAGTATTTTGTTATAGAGCTGAATTAATTTGTTTTGACTATTATATGCGCGTAAGGGGAACTTATTTAAAAGTAGAAGGGCAACTTATGCAAACCATATTTTAATCATATGTTTAATACTTAGTATTAAATATATGTTTCCTCCCATTCATTTTGAAAATAGACTGTGACCATCCACTCAAACTGTGACGATATTCGAGGCTTCTTTACAAATTAATATACTTCTATAAGAATATTCAAACGACCATCAGTGTAAGGAGCGACTGAACGCATTCACGTGAAAAGAAATTTACGTTTCATCACAGGTTTGTTAAAGTCATACTTTTCGAAAAAAAAATTTAATTTAATTTCTGTATTTAATGGATGTGAAACATTTATTGCCGCTTGTTAAACCGACTATTGGCCCGGAGACGTTTACTCGCCACGCGATCAAGAAGATGTTCATAGTTGATATTACATATAACAAATCAGCTTTAAAAAAGATGCTCATAGATGACGATACATATACAGGTCCAAAAACTCATTCATAGGTGGCAATGCATCTTATCTATATAAAATAGTTAATAATAATAATAATAGTTTGGAAACTGACTGAAAGAATTGAGCCGTCTTAATTTTAAAAAAAATTTTTAATTTTTATTTTTATTTTGGTATTAAATTAATATGTATCAGCGAATTTCCTCCAAGGAAATGCAGCGAAGGAAGGAATACCTTTTATAGGCCCAGAATCTATTTCAGGAATTCCAAAGACAGCAGCTAAAACTCGGGAAAATACTGTTTCGGAATTCATCTAAGAGACTATCTCTCGATGAACTAACTCACTCTGAACAGGATACATACAAATTCTATAGGTTACCGGATCCATCCCCGAAAATTATTACCTACGAAAGCATCTGTACACAATAGGACTTCATAACGGATCCATTATGTACGACGAGGAGAAGACATCCGGCATTATCATATTTTACTGCAAATCTATCGATTACAGCTGGATCACGTACCTGCTGTGAGGATGTGGGTGGAGTGGACGAAATTTTGTGTGTACTCTAGGAATTGGTAGATTGTACAGCTGCAGCCGACTTTGAAAGGAACTATACCGATATTCTTCTGGAGTTCGTGATGGAAACTACAGAAAACCTTCACAAGCATACACGGCTACATCGTTCTTGTCCATACGCTGACAGTTTAGTGAATTAACCGTCCCCGCTTTTTTTTTAATTATTGACAAACTGCTGATGTCGGGATTCGAACCCATAACCTCCCAGTTCCAAGTAGACAGAGCACGTTAGACCGCTCGGCTACTGGGACGGTAAGATATATCTATCTATCTATCTATAATCATCCAAGTATTTCAACCCCTAAATATTTTATTCCTGACAGATATTGTACATATAGAGAATATTGTCTAGAGATAATAATCAAACAGAGCAGTTTACAAAAAAAAAAAAAAAAACAACATCGTAGAAGGAAGGAATGTTATGAAAAGGGCATTTGATCAAAAAATAAATATTGTGTGATGAAAAACGAAGAAGAATGAAATATGAATAAGAATAATAATAATAATAATAATAACAAACATTCGCCATAAGAATAATAATCATTTATTTTGTGTTTTATTATTTATTGTTGACATTATTTCAAACCTTTGCCATAATCGAAATGATTGAATTATTGTTTTCTACGAGACATTATTATAAAGTATGAATATAAAATTATAAAATTTAAAAAAAAATCCCGACTCTAAAAAAGAAAAACGGATCTAAGAAATCTGCTATGAAAAAATGCACTAAAAAGTAAAAAATTAGTACGTTAGTTATCTTCTTTTAAATCTCCATTTTTTCAATTCAATTTTTATTATTTTTGGAGTTAGTGCCAGCCGCATCTGCTGTCTTGTTGTCGATTATGAAGTGAAAATCAAAGTGAAAGTATACCTACTCGTAGTTCGCTACTTCGTTAATACACGTTTGTTAAACCTGGCTGGCCCCAACTCCAAAAATAATAATAATTGATTTGAAAAAATGGATATTTATGAATAAATTGAAGTCAATAAATAATGCAATTATTTTTTACTTTTTAGTGCATTTTTTCATAGCAAATTTTTTTAGACCCGTTTTTCTTTTTTGGAGTCAGGTTTTTATATTGTACTTTCTTGTACATTTGCAGAATTTTTTATATCCGATTTGTCTTTTTGTAAATTTTTTTTTGGAGCCAATTCATAGCAGATTTTTTTAGATTCTTTTTTTTTTTTTGTAATTTTTTTTTTTTGGAGTCGGATTTTTTCTGAAGCATTCGTCTAAATTTTCAAACCTTGCACTCAAATATGTATAAAAGTCTCGTGCGTATTCATACCATGTTTAATTGTCGTTTTTCCCCTCAAACCTTATGTTTTTTATTCGTTGGAAAATATTAAAATTATCACGTCAAAATATGAATTCAATTTAATCTAAATTGGAAAAAAATATTTTAATATTGAACTTTATGAAATAATGGTTATTAGAAATGTGTGTAAGAAGTCTGTTTTACTTTTTATTTAATATGAATCAATGATACAGAAAAATGGAAATATGAAAAGGCACATTCGATATTTTGTTGATAGGTTGAAACATGGAACGAAATTGAATATTTTGAACTTATTGCAAGAACTTTATCAAATACAATTTAATATTTCATTTTTAGCTTGATGAACTCCCATATTAAATAAGAAATGTCTACTGGTTATGAAATGATGACAACTTTAGATATCTTTAGATGTACTTCGGGTATATCTTTGCAGTTAAATGTAATTCGTTAAAAGGATTCTAAACTGAGTCAAAAAGCAACTCTCTACTTATGATGAATAATAAGTAATTAGGTCTAATAAAAATTTTTTAAAGTAAAAAATATACTTGTTCGAAGTTTGGTTGTAGCCTCATCTCTCACCAGAGACGGAAAAATGTATAAGCAAAGTGTATTTGAAATTTTGAAATTTTAAGAATTTGTATAATTCAGGCCATAATTTGGACGTGTGGAAGAAAAAATAAAAGTTTGAAGATTACAGAATACTTAGTTCTTACCTTCAACAAAAAACTGCAAGGACTTTTTGATTGTAAGGAGTTTAAAAAGAAGCAAAAAATACAGTGATTTGTTTGGCTACTTCCAACTTTATATTCTTTCAATTATTTACTACACATAACTATTTTTGCATAACTATATTGAAACCTTTGTTATAAAATTATGTCGTATATAATTTAGAACAAATAAATTTATTAATGGTGCGTGCAAAAATTAAATCACCGTAGGTTTTCGTGTTTGGGACTCTAATTTCTACAAGTTTATGCAAAATATAAATTAGCGCAGCAACAATTTTTTTTAAATGATTTTATATGGAATGACTTATATATTATTAAAGAACTGAGGAGAAAAATGAGGAAGAAAAGTGAGCAATTCATTCTCTGTTAAAAATATTTATAGCAAAACAAATTTGTCCACAAACTAACTGTACTAACAAACCTTATATTTAGTTAATATGTCTCTATAAATGTATAAATTATAAAATCATAAACAAATTATACATTGAAATGAATTTCTGTGTTGATTGGCGTGTGTGTGTTGCTTGTGAAAACGGAAATTACAAAATTTCAGTGCACCGGTAAAGTTATTTCCGGTATTGTGTATGTGTGTGTACGTAATCATAACATATATCTCTTCTATATTATTTGTTGGTCCTTCAATCCATCATGTATCGAAGGAGTATACAACACCGTAATGTACTCAATGTAATTACTTGATGCATGCTGTTGAATCAATTACAAACAACGTGGGTACGGTACACTCATTGACTTGTTCATTGATGAAAGATAAGTACAAAGAGGGGTAAAAGTGAAATATACATTTTAATACATTCCAAGTTAACCATTTTAATGCATTACTTGGGGTTGCACCTAGATAGAAGAATTAAACGACGAAAACACATATGGACCAAAAGAAAACAGCTAAATATAATGCTCTCAAATATTATTGGTTTATAGGGCAAAAATCAAAGTTTTCATTAGATAATAAAGTGTTAAAAACCTTATTAAAGCCTGTGTGAACATATCGGATTCAAATATGGGGAACTACGTACAACAGTAACGTCGAAATACATCTACGTTTTCAATCGAAAATGTTACGAACAATTAGTGATTCTTCATGGTATGTACGAAATGACGACATTCAATGTAATCCCGAAGTGCCCACAATGCGTAAAGAAATTTCGCGATTCAGTGACAGGTACATGACTTGAATGGCATCCGAATACGGAAGTGATAAATCTTTTGTATAATAGTAACAGTTTGAACAATCTGAATACACAAAATGTGTTAGACCTAAGATATAGATTTACGTAAAATACTCGTAGTATATAGCTTACTAAATAGTTTTTTTTAAGTAACTACCAGTGGGTAGATCACTGTTCAAGCCATTTTAGGCAGTAGATCTGTTTACATTACTTTTAAGAACTGATAGAAGAACTTAGCGAATTTCCTTTGAATACATAAATCACTTTCTAGCGGTCACAATTTTAATCAAAATGAAATTTCGTATATAATTTTAGTATTTGCATGGCCAATTTTATTAATAAATGACATGCGTCAAGGGGAAAGGGGGGCACAAAGAAAGAAGAAAACACAAAATATAATATATCTCTCTTAATATTAGAACAATCAAAAATACGTAAGAAGAAAAGTTGTAGAAAATCATGTTTGCAACAATTCATCGCCTTATCAGTTTTGCTCAAACTCTAATGTGTACAGAGATATTAAGGAATTTAATTTTCAATCTTAACCCGTCAATATTTCTGTAAATATTAGTGTAACAGAAAAAATGATAAGAAACAAAATTACAGTGAAACTTAATTCCTACAACTTTACTTCTTATAAATTTTTCGATTTTTTGAATATTAAGGGAGATATGTCATTTCCAAAAGTACCCGTGGAAATTAAAATTACGATTGTTTTATCTTCAATTGATTATTCCAACCACTTAACATTGGTAAATCTCGTAGGCGCAGTGCGTTTACAGCTTAAGAGCGTTTTATACAAGGTTTTTACATATGACATGTTGCAATCAATGGCACAGCCAACTTTGTAATTTATCTGTGTGACAGTAGTTTCGTGACTTCTAGAATCGATTCTTATTTGTTATACCCGGTATATGATAATATGCGTGGGTATATTAACTTTAGTCCCGACTTTGTTTTTACCTGTAATTCTGGCCGTTATTTTGAAATACTTTGTATAGTGATATAATATGGTGATCACATAATAAAATCCTCAATAAATATCTAATAGACAAACACACACATACCCACACACACATACACACACATTCGTTTCATTGTAATTGTGAGTGATCAACAAATCGGTTTTCATAAATGTAGATAGATGTAAATTATCTATCCACGTGTGAGTTGTATGTGATTTTGATATTGAATTTGTTTTTCCAATTACAATTATTTACAATAAACAATATTGAAACCAATTATTTGTTATTGAATCACTATTTTGTGTAATTGTTAAAATAATACAATTTTGTAAGCATACATATTAGGTATATAATAATTTAACCTATATGTTTGAAACTTTCAGTTGATTTAAGGTGTTTCGATACCATTTTGAAAATTTGTTAAAATGATCAACACAGGACGCACATCGCACATCGCGTAGACTACGTAGGAGTTACGTATAGACTAAGGATTGAACATTTTTGCGAAAGCGCGGTAACATTTTGAAAATTTAACGAAACCAGTTTTTGTATACGAGTGTCGAGATGTAATAAATTTTCCTCTAAATTAAATTTTCACATTATTCTTACAGGGATCGAATCTCCTTAATAGTGTAGGCTCATAGAATTTCCCCAAAATTTAATTTAGAGGAATTAAATTTTCACATTGTTCATATAGGGATCGAAACTCTTTAATAGTGTTGGCTCATAGTATTTCCCCCACAATTTCTAAATGTAAAAATGTTCTTTTTTAATTAAAAACAATAAACTTGTTCTATACGCAATTTCACGTCGAACTTCACTATTCTCTATTACTTGTATATGGAAGCATACGAATGTGTGACATTCGAGTGGTTACTAGAATTATTCGTTGTATGTAAGAAATATATATGCGTATACGATGCGGAACGGTGTATGCACTATTATATTGTTTCTCAGAAATAGTGATTGAAATTTACTTCAACCGGCATTCAATGTTAATTTTCTGAGAAATGACTAGTAGCCATGTACTATGTACGTATTAGTGATGCCGCGAGATCAGGCGAGACGGGAGTAGCATGTCTCCTGTATTGAATTGACTTGTATAAGTTTTCTATCGTTTCGTCTCGTATGGTTTTTACAGTTAACGATTTTTCCGAAAATTAAAATTTAAAAAAATCATTTATTGTACTTAAATAAATATATATATAAATTATTACTGGTCGGTTTTCATATGTTGAATTGTGAAGCAATAAAGACTTAAGAAAGTCTCTAATAATTACCACCCAAAACGATTTGTTGTTTTGTGATTAATATATTTGTACAGAGTAAAAACTTCTAGAGTTTGGAAGAGAGTATTATCGTTTGTCTGTCGAATATTGATCGAAAATCAGGATTCTAATTTTCGTCTCGTCTCTCGTTGACATATTCTCGTTTCGTCTCGTTTCTCTCGTCTCAAAACAGCAAATTATTTTGGGTGGAAATTTTTCTATAGCCTCTATTGTTTCAATTAAAATATATAAAATTAAATAAATGAGGTAAATATACGTTTTAATGAATAGAAAGAAGAGTTTTATTTCTCTCTTTTATAATTGCATTTTTTCAAGACAACTGTAAAAACGAAACGAGACGATAGAAAACTTTTACAAGCCAATATAATACAAGAGACATGATACTCTTTGGATGCATCATCAGCTTCCACTACGTGATAGATAGATGATACTCCAAAAAAAGTATACTACACTCACCTTTTAAGCTCTGCGAGATAGATAATATTTTTAAGTAAAAATTGTAATTTCATAAAGACAAATAATTTTTGTATGAAAAATATTTCTATACATCCGATAATTTTGATTGAGATAATTTATTTAATCAAATACGTAAACTCTTGTGCTTTTTGAATGTGCCCACAGATGGTAAATCAGTCAGTTCAATTTTAAGCATAGACGCCTACCTTAATATGTTTTACACGACGGATTAGAGGACCGAAAGAGCTATGAAGCTAAAATAAAATATTAAATGGCTACTAAGGAAAGTTATAAATTCTTGTAATGCTTTGGTTCTTAGTTAGGGTAGGTTTTAGCGGCAGTGCAAGATATGACACACTTGCTACTACTGTTCATTGTGATATCGAGAGGGGCTTATCCATGACAAACTACCATTCTTTAAACTGTTTGAAGCATTTCAAATTTGGCTCTCATTTACATATCACTTGTGACGAATATGCGAAAAGTTTGGACCCCTTTTACTTTCTTTTTTTGGTGGGATGTAACCTCTCGGAATCTTTCTAGAGTGTTAACAGTACTTGACGTAATGTCTGTACACACATAGAACATAATTCAAACAAACAGCACATCAGATACCCACATGTGAATTTGGTATATTATACATGAATGGATTCATATGTATTTTCTATAATTTAACAATTGAAGATATATAAACAGTTCTCGCATGTTCAAAGAGGAAAAATTACTAGTCAAAACAAAAATTAAGTATTAATTTCTTTTGAGATAAACGGTTTTGATGAAAATAATATTATGGATCAATTTGGGACAGTCAGATTCCTTAGGTACACATAACAAACTAGCGTGAGGCACATAAAAAGTAGATATGATGTCTAATGAAAAAAAAATTTTATAATAAATTACACCCTACGATTTATTTGGGGTGAATTTTTTATAAAACCATCTAATTTCAAAAGTATTTTTACTTAATTTATTTAAAATTATAACTTTTGTGTATCTTGAAATTTGAAATTTTATCAGTAAAAATTATAATTTACTGATAAACTAATTTGGTATAAAAATTAATTTGGTTGAAATTATTAAACCTTTTCACATAGTTTATAGACTATAGAGTGTATAAAAAAATTAAGTCGTTGTGGCGACACCTGTCAGATGTGAAACATCGATACTATTTTCTATAGAAAATATTTTTATACCTTATGTCTTCGGTTTTTGGGAAAATATTTCAAATAATGGTTGTTAATATTTATAAAGAGTAATTTATTTCTGAAGAATTTTTTATAAAACCGAATGAATGATGCACAAACGAATTACTTCTTTCATTCCCAAATTTACAAGTCACTAATACCCGTATTATATGTGGTGTAACACAAGGTAAAATGGAATATTGTTATATGATGATAATATTTGGCTAACCTGGTGGCAAGTATATTTATTACTTATAATATTTCTAAGTAATGCCATATGTTATCTTTCCTATAACATTTAAGTTTAAAGAATATTATTGTGAAATCGACTGAAGAAACTAGAACAAAAAGAGATGAAAGTCTCATATGGTTACATTTATACATAAATATATTGAATGACACAAACTGATTGAGTCTTAGTAAACTACAAAATTATTTTAAAAAAAATGTTTTAAATTTTCAAAGCATGTGTTAAAAAAATTAAGAAGCACTATAAGAGACAGTATAAGAAACAAGGTACTATTCTTGATTAAAACATAATAATGGGTGTTTTTTTTAGAGTTACACAACTTTAAATTAAAATAAAACAAAGAAAATTATTTTTAATATCAATTAAACTGGCTTTATTGGATAAATAATTTTATGCCATTATGTGGCGGCCACGGCTGGTGCGTACATGACGCAATCTGGAAATCGCTAATAACTCGTCGAATGGTGTTTCCAGGTGTTCAATTGTCTCTGGTTTATCGGCGTAGACAAGTGATTTTACATAACCCCAGAGAAAATAATCCAATGGGGTTAAGTCACACGATCTTGGTGGCCAATTAACAGGGCCATTACGTGAAATTATTTGTTCTTCAAAAGTTTGTGAGTAAATTAATTGTAGCGAACGCTGTGTGGCATGTGACTCCGTCCTGTTGGAACCACATGTCAGCAAGATTAATGGCAGCAAATTGAGGTACGAAAAAACTTAATCATGTCTCTATACTGTTCACCGTTGGCAGTTGCATTCTGCCCATCATCGTTTTTGAAGACATATGGACCAATGACTCCGCCGATCCATAAAGTGCACTAAACGGTAATTTTCTGTGGATGTAATGGTGTTTGAACAATAGCTTGTGGATTATCTTCACCCCAAATGTGACAATTTTGCTTATTTACGTACCCATGTGCGACCATTTAACCAAAAATGAGCTTCATTGCTGAAAAAAATTTTGTATGGAAAATCAATATCAATATCAATTTGTGCTTCAGCCCATTGGCCGAATTGGCGGCGCATACGATGTTCGTTTGACTTTAACTCTTGTACAAAGTGAATCTTAAAAGCTCGTAAACCATGATCCTTTCGTAAAATCTTTCATAAAGTGGATGGACACATCCCCATTTGCTGGGAACGGCGCCGAATTGATTGATTTGGATCTCCTTCAATGCTTTGCTGTACAGCGGCTACAGCTTGTTCGGTGCGCACTGTTCGGCAGCTTACAGAATGCATATTATCATAAAGAGTAAACGTGGTACGAAAACAATCCATAGTTATTCGAATTAGCCGCTCTGATGGACGATTATGACTACCATAAAATGGACGAAGTGCACGATACGTTTGACGAACAGAACCATTATTTTGAAAGAAAATTTCAACAATTTGCAAGCGTTGCTCTGGTAAAAGTGTATTCATTTCAAAAAGCAACTATCAGCTGTTAAATCGGTTGTCAAATAAAACAGATCTAATTCAAGCTTATTATGAGGTTAGCTTCAATTAATAACTATTATAGATAATTTTATTATTAAAGTTAACCCTTACGAAAAAATGGGCTGGTTTTGTTACTTTTATTTCACTCTGTATTATTACTTGTTTATGGATTGAAATTAATTGTAGGTCTTATTAGTGAATTGCAACAATCAATTATTAAATATTTCATTATTGTTATGCACACATATTGCTAGAATCAATCACTTAGAGATTATCATGGCTTATAATAGTTAATGCCATTCTCATTTGAATAATTACCCATGGTTTTTGATAATAAAATAATATCTTTGAAAAAATGGCTTTTTATTAAATAAGTAAAATAAGATATTCAAATTCATGTCAATATGAAAACTGACATCGTCTTCGTTTATTGGTAGTATTTGCAAACGAATACTGCCAATCAATGTTTTGTTGATATGTGGTTTTTTTGGAGAAGTTATCTTTCACCCAGTGGCTATTACATGTTCTTCGATATTATTATGTTAAGAACGAAACCTTTAAATATTCCAACATTTAGTGCCCCTGGTAACTGATAATATTTTATTTAAATGTTTATATTTATATATATATATATATATATATATATATATATATATATATATATATATATATATATATATATATATATATATATATATATTAAATACCCAAATTCTTGGATATGGTTTGATTTTACATTGGCTTTATAAAAACAATTCTTCATTAGACTAAATGAAATGACTACATTAAACAGAGGTGACTAGCATTTACCTTTATTGACATTTAAGTAATATTTTTGATCATTTGTAGCATTATTCTGACATCAATGATTTAATATAAAAAATCTTGCACATCTTGGCTTGGGAGTGACCCCAAAACCTTGTTGTGTTGAAAATTATTTAGAATAGTTTTTGGACCTTTTTAAACACATATTTCTAAATTCAAGTTCAAAGTATAAAAGAAAAATATTTAAGAGAAAATATTTTTCTCCTTGATGAAAGGAGTTTTTTTTTATAATTGCAAAAAGAAAATAATATTTATTTTGATTTTTTTTTCTTTAAAACAAAGTTTTTTTTTAATCAAAAATTAAAAAAAGTATGAAATCAAATATAATTTATTTACAAAAAAAAAAAAAAATTATTAATTTGAATATGTTTTGAAAGTAAAGATTAAATTTTGTTAAATAATTTTTATGAAAACAAGTTGAGACGAGGCAGTAAGCAGCTTACTGAAGTATATAAACAGAATTATTTATTTATTTGTAAAAACTTTAACTGAAAAAATATCTATCAGTGGCCATCTGAGCAAAGGCGTCACTAGTGTTCTACTGGTTGTGCTGGTTTGCATCCCAGGCGAGCCATTATCATTTTCAATAAGTTTAATTAATTAGCGGCACTCCGAACGCGTCCATGGTTGTTAAAAAAGTAATTTGTTCTAGAGAAATCTATTTAAAAAAATATGTTTTCAAAAGCATTATTTTCTAAAAAGTCAACAACCATGTTTCTAGAAAAATCCATGATGGGTATATAAGCAGCGGAATTTCGCCAGTTCAAAATCAATTTAAAGTAAACTATTGTTCGATTAAGATCAGAGTTTAAATTTGACATTTGTTCAGTTTCATATAAACTATCGTTGGATTAAAATCATCAGCTTTAAAATTGGCATTGTCCGCTTAATATCAAAGTTATAAATTACATTGTTGGATTAACAATCGGTTTAAAAGTCAAATTTGTATAAGTAAAATCAGTTGTACCTTGTTGTATAAAAACGAGACGGACTCCACTATAATTGTGGAAATAAATAAAAAATTATTAAAACTTAAATTCTTTTTTTTCAAATCAAATAAGGTTTGAATAGTAGATTTGGTTTTTTTTTTTTTCTAAAGTGCGTGTTGCCCAATTGACATAGATTAAGTAAACTTTTAATAATATTATTGTTTTTTTGTCGAGTATCGGAATCTGTTGAAGGTTCTACAGCGCTCCCTTTGAAGGCCAAGATACCGCGACAACCTCTGGCTTTCCGGGCCAACTGAACTGCCTAGATTCTATGGTAGGTAGAATGCGTATAATTTTTCAACACATATTTCTGATGTCTTTTTATTACTTTTCATTTGACTTTTTACATATATTTAATTATATTTTATTTACCTTTCGATAGTTGCCTTTCGATTATATTGTATATTTTGGATATATTTTGATTTAATTGATAAAAAAATTGCTTTGATAAAAAAAAATTTAACTGAAAATGGAACTTGTTGCATCTAATACAAGCAGAATAGTAAGTTAGTTACGTATTGTATTTATAATACAAAAGAATGAAGACATAAGATTTAAAGAGGAAAAGATTATATTATTTGACTGCATGTATGTGTATGTATGTGTAAGATCTCTTTTACTTGAAATTCGATTAATGTCAAAAGAGTAGATTTTATGATTTTATACATGAACTGACACAATCGAATACGAGAGAAAATGATATAAAAACCCCTTTATTTAAAAAAAAAAACTACCCTGCATAAATATTCGTTTAGATACCTATTTTGCTTTCGTGTTTTAGACCTCCCTCTAACAAAAATGCAGCCGGTACTATATGAAATTATGTCGAATAATATTGGGCATTGATACTGACTATTTCTTCTTTCAAATATTTTGAGACGAATTTCCAAAAAATTAATCAAATATTATACAAGACGATATTCTTCTTTGAAAATGTTAAGAACGATTATAACTTCACTATGACTTATCGCATCTCATAGTGCAATCTCAAGTCCATATTTTCATTATTTCAGTTTATGAATATCCCTGTTTTCTTCATAAAACAATACTAGAATCGAATAATTATCCATTCTCTTTCTTCTTTTGTAATAATTTACAGATGCTAATTGACAAATTCGTCTCGTTCCCAAAAGGCAAGTTGATTATTTAAGGGACGTTTGAATATACGATAAGATTTAAAATAAAAATAAATTAAATAAATTAAAATAAATTTCTTCAATGGAAGCGACAAGTACGCTTTTCTTCCAGTAACGTTGATCCGATCAAAAAACAAAAATGTGAGGGGTGTCAAACTCTCGCTTACGAAAAGGAGCTATATCCCAACTACTATCCCACAAGTTATTTTTTTAATTTTTGTATGGAAGAAAATTGTTCTTAGTTTGAGTTCAAAACGTTTATAAATGAGATGTGATTCCTAATGTAATTATCCAATCACAGATCGTCGAATCTGTCATTATACACTAAACAATAATAAATTAAAATTACCATGTAGAAAAATCTTTCCATAATATTAGCATTGTAGTTTTAATTGCACAAAATTCTCATTTTACAGGTAAAACATCCTATTTTTAGACTTTTCAGGTTTCAGTCTAAGACCTACCTTTCTATCAACTATCAAGAATAACTTTCTAGACTAACCCTAGAATATTGATGATGCTAGGCTAAATGTCGGTTTTTAGGGTTAAATATCTTGGAAACTTTTAAAGCTATAAGATCTCACACTACGTTTTAAATTTCAGCTTCATTACTGTTTTGGTTCCTAAACTGGTGCCTAAAATACAGGGGCCTAAGAATCGTGACTAATCCTTCGTGTAAAACATAATACGGTAGGCGTCTATGCTTTAACTTTGCCTAACTCCCGTGTTATGTACTAGTAATCATGAATATTTTTCATTTCATCGATTATTAAAATTTATATATAATAATAATAAGTCCTAAGAAAAAAAAATTTGGTAGACAAGATATTAGAATCGGTGAACATCACACGTCCTCCATCTACCGACAAGTGCTAGTTCTATTAAAAAAACAAGATAATATTATTTAGTATTTGATATTTTAATATTTAAATATATCTTGAAAAAATTTTATGCAAAAAAAGTGGGTTCCGGGCAACCCAGTCAGGAACGAAGTTCCTTATAGTCTAAGATCCGGCATAAAATTTTCAAAAAATGTGTTCTACGCAGAGAGACAATTATATTTTTTCGAGTAACAAACAAAGACACTATATCATATTAATTAATTGTTTAATTAATTAATGTTAATAGCAGAAGGACTACGGTGACAGACAATGCACTCATACATTTATAATATTGTTATCAGCCTTTTAAATATTATTTCATTCAATTAACAGATGAGGGTTGATTTTTTTAATGCCGGATCTTAGAATATTAAGCTTTTTCTTCGAATGTAAAATCGTACCGTTTTTTATGGTGACCGTTCCTACTAATAAATTTTTGTTACAAAAGCTTATTTACCGTAATTAGTAAAAACATTTAAACTCTGACAAAATTTATTTTGTCAGCAAGAGTGTAAAATATGTTGATTTGAATTGTATAAACTTTTAAATAACGTCATGCGAATTCGTGAACTGATTATTTCAAAATAACATGGTTTAAAAAATGATATTTTATACTTTAATAAAAGTTTTTAACAAAAAATAGAACCGACGAAAGAAGAAAGTAACTGAAAAGCAAGAAAAACTACAACTCTGTAAAAAGTTATGCGTGGTAATACATAAAAAAAATATAGTGGCTGACTTGAGAACCGCCTTCGTCTTTTTCGTCGGTTAAAAGAACATTCAAACTGCGCAAAGATATTGAGTGCTTTCAAATAGTGTTTACATACAGAACGTATATTATGATATATATGATATTTTTCTTTAGTGGACGCGCTGGAAATTCTTATTTTTTATTTTTTTTTATAGCTAAAACTTGAAATGTTTTTTTTCTTCAAATTTATATGGGACCAACTTTGAAGTATACCTTATCTAACTATACTAGTTATGCGCGATCATACATTAAAAAGAATATACAGGTTGAATTGAGTACCTTCTTCTTTCGTTGGTAACAAAAATTTAAATGTCAATAGTAGATTCAAAATAGGATTTAGGTAAATCGTTAACCCAGAAACGATACTTCTCTAAATTTTTCATAACTTTCGAAGTTAGTTTTTGTTAGTTACACTTGAGTGACCTTTGCGACTGTGGTATTATGTACATAGAAGTTAAAAATTAATATCAAATCAATTCACACACAGCAGTAATAATTTTCCGTACACTTAATTAAACGCGATATTTAATTAAATGTATCAAATACCTCTTCAAAAACCAATTATTCAATTCGATTTCAAATATTTGGATAGTGCTTTGTCTGTATGTGTGTGACATGACGTAATGAAAATTAGATTTGCATATCTACAACCTAAAAACATCAATTAATCATGAATCTTGTCACATAAGTTTTTTCATTTAAAAAAATTGTTATTATTGCATGTCCATTGTGTCGTCGATTTAAAATAGAAAGTATTTGATAATATTCCAAGCACAAAGTTTCAAAAGTTTAAGTTTATTTAGACTAGTAAAGAAGTCCCTTTTTTCGAATTCCGTTTCGCCTTCTCAGAAAATTATGGCCAAGATTCATTTGATTCGTAAGTGCATCTAGAAAGTTGAAAAAGTTGTTTTGAATTTTTCCGTATCTATATTTGTTAATAAAAGAATGACAAATCAAAATTTTTGAAATTTTTCAACGGGGATCTTTTTTAAATCTTTCAAAGAATAGGTCCTAGAAGTAAAAAAGTTCCAGACTTTTATTTTAAAAATTATCAGGGTTATCCAGATTGGAAAAATTGTTTAATTAACAAAAGCATAGTTAATAGAAAAAATGGGGTAAAAATTTTTTTCCGACGGATTATTGTTTGTTGAAGAATTCCCTAAGTACATTCATTTTTCTTTCCTTAATTCATATTTAATGGGTTTAAAAATGGGTTTAAGTTTTGTTGTTCTGAATCAAGCTGAGTCGAATCACTCGTTTTCAATACCTATTTTCATCTCTCAATTAAAATTATAAATATTAGTGATACAGTTCCGTGAGTTGAGACTTTTTTTAGAAAATTTCCTGCTCCTTAAGAATCTTTTATTAGATTTCCGATATCTACAATATTCTTGCAATTTTTTTACGCGGGAGTTCAACTTTTTCAAAAACATTCTAGATTCAATTACGCATCGCATGACACTTTGGTTATAATTTTCTGAGAAGGCGAAACGGAATTCGAAAAGGATGTCAGTTTTTAAATTTTATAATTGATTTTTGCCTTATTCATTCGGTTTTCGATAAAAATTTTAAAAGTTGTTATTATATATCTAATGAACAACTTTTATCCGAAGCATTTTTTCGAAATCCGAATCAATCAGGCACAAATCCATTATAAAATTTAAAAAAAATGACATCTACTTGTGTGGTCCATTTATTTATTTCGAATTCTGTTTCGCCTTCTCAGAAAATTATGAACCAAAGTGTCATTCGATTCGTAATTGAATCTAAAAAGTTTTTCAAGTACATCAATACCAAGTGTACGATAAACTTCTACGTTTCGAACTGTACAGGGTCTAGTGTACGATAAACTTCCACGTTTCAAATTGTTTTTCGTCAGTCTTATGGTATATGTTTTAAAAGCAACAATTTTACAGTAATTTCAAATTCTTTTACATTAATTAGTTTCATACCGTTTATACAGGATGTAAACAATAAAAAATTTTAAGTTCTATAAATTTTACATGAAAGTCATCATAATAATCATAATTAATATTGATAAATATTCCCTCCAGAAAATGAATAAGACCACGTGAAATCATACACATGTAACTGACAAAATTGAAAATTTAAATGTGTAGTCACCCCCCCCCCCCACTTGAATTAATATTTGGGGTGTATACAAACAAATATTATCAAGTACACAGTTAATGCATGCGATTTTCACAACATCATATAAAGTTTTATCAATACACAGGAATGATAGTTTCATTGATTTTCAATTAATTTCCACTATAGTTCTTTATAAAGATTTACGTTTTGTACATCTTAATCACTTTCATTATATAGTTGAGAAAAACTGGCATTTAATGAAACAAAATTTTTAGCTAATCTAAGGTTAAACATAGTTACGACAATAAAGTTTTACCCTTAAATGTTTTACAAAGCCTCATGTTTCTTAACATTTGAAAAAGTTATTAACAACAAATACTTATTTCGGCACATGATTTTATAGGTTTATCATTAGCTATAGTAATTCCAAGCGAGGATTCCGTCTTATGGTAAAACTAAGCACAATACGTTTCTAAATAAACATGAGAGATAACAAATATTGAATAAAAAAAATTGTGCGTGTCAGCTCCAACATGCGTTGGAGTTTACTCTTATAACTTATTTAATTTTGAAATATTCTGCATAGATGGCGCTAACAGAACAATACATGTGCTGCCATCTATTGTCTGGTACATATATGTTACGAAAAGTTATTTAATTTTGAAATATTCTGGCGCTGACATTAATTCATTTATAATAATTTTATAGTTCTTTTTTAGAAGCAAACATTTAATATGCAAGTCAAAATATTATCAAAATTTCTATAAAAAATTTAATTTAATATTTTTTTTCTTAAAATAAGTTAAAGACCTACGGAAAATTTAATGTAAAATTAACCCGAAAAGATCATAAATTCTAAAAGAATATCATAGCGTATATGTAAGGCTTTTTTGTAACACTTGATTTCACTACCCATCAAAACCCAATGATTTCACTACCCAAAAAAAGTTCAATCAATAGATGTATTCTGAGGCGAATGTATTTACTGTCTCTAAATGTTCATTAGATTCTAAAGAACAAACGACGGTTAGGGGTGTGGTAAGTGTAAAATCCACTCACTCATCAGTCAGTCACCTGTCACCACACACACAATACACAAAATACTTGATACTTTAGTAAATACTCTCTTAATGTCTATAAACTCACTAAGCAGTTTACTCGTCAATTCCTCGTATTATTCGTCAATAAGTGATAGTAAATTCAACCAACATAGACTATTAATGTATAGTTAGTACACGAATAGGTAAGCGCTTGGATACTGTTGGAATATACCATGTGTTTATCCGCCGTTGATGTGAATCATAAACTTATAAATTTTTTGTGTATTGTTTAAGCAGTTTAAAATAGTCTAGTCTGTATTTTAATTTTATTCATTTTAATAAGTTACATAAGCGATTCATATACGTACCAAAATGCTTTTTCAAAATCGGAAAAAAGGAAGTGGAGCTTAGAGGGAGGGAGAAACATAAAATATTTTAAGAGTTTTTCTTTTAATATAAGAAAAAAATGATAATAAGTAAAGTTGTACGAAATAAATTTTACTAAAATTAACTACTTGCCGTAAATCACCACTCCAAGTGGCCGAACGGTCTAAGGTGTTATGTCTGCGTAGTATGCCTACTTGGAAACTGGGAGGTTATAGGTTCGAATCCCGACATTGGCAGTTTGTCAATTATTAAAAAAAAGGGGGCGGTTAGTTGACTAAACTGTCGGCGTATGGACAAAAACGCAGTAACCGGCTTTGCTTGAGAAGGTTTTCTGCAGTTTTCTTTACAAAATCCAGATGAATATTGGCATAGTACCTATCATAGTCGGCAGTAGCCGCATATCCTACCAATTCCTAGCCTAAACACAAAATTTCCTTCCACGCCACTCACATTATTACATCCTTAGGCATCACAATGTACCTTATTAACCTGCACTTTCAAATACTAAACGGACTTATATTTTGAACGGAGTAAATTTGTGACTGCTAAAGATTGTACAAATACATGGACAAAATATTTATTTATATATATATATATATATATATATATATATATATATATATATATATATATATATAGCCAAAAGAGAAGTATTTATTCTGAGGAAATTCGCTCCTGAAAAATTGATGCAGCTCCTGCGTAACGAATTTTTTTTAATTCTAAATTCATTATCTTATCTAATGGTATGTGCATCGTTTTAACATATAAGTGAAACAAAAGGTGCGATGCTGCGTTCGGATTTTGTCGGGGTTTAACGTAAATAAAAACTTCTTTGTCATGGCGTCATCTTATGTGTGTTTAATATATTTAAAAATAAATTTCAAAAACTATAAAGAGAATTTCTAAAGCAAACAAGAGATAAATTTTTCTAATAATAATAATAATGTTTTTGTTTCCATATAAACTTACAAAGTTGTGGAAAAGGTTAAACAATTAATAATTCTATAATGATAGTAATTAATATAATTTAAATAAGTATATTAGATAAAGCTTAGGTTAGTTCTAGTTGATGTTATAATAGTCGTCGATGCTGTATGGAGCCGTACTAATAAGGATGGCTTTGATTTTCCTCTTAACTACAGGTACGGGCAGGTCCAATATGTGCTTTGGAATTTCATTACAAATTCTTACAATAATGTGGTAAGTGCTATTATGTACGCTTGATACAGTCGAATGTACTGTTGGCAAATTGTGTCTGTTTCGGGTACCATACTGATGAACCTCGTTTCTCGTTGTGAAATAATGGGCATTTTGTTTATAGCATAAGATGCAATTTAATATGAATATACCAGACTGTCTCTTGACTTAAGATTTGCCATTATTCTAATTTTTTTTTTTTGCATGAGAAATATCGTGTCAGCATATGTTGATATTCCCCAAGAAAGTTTTCCATAAGAAATTATAGCATGCAAATGACCGGAGTATGCCATTTTAATGACGTTTTCGGAAACAGTGCCTTATAGACTTCTTATCAGATAATATTGTTTATTAAGTTTTGCTTTTATTGTTGCTATGTGACTTTTCCACGATAGTTTGTTATCGATCGTTAATCCAAGGTATTTAATTTCTTTCTGAATAAATCAACATTGCGCACTAACTAAAAATATTTAGAGCGGATTATATATGTCAACTATCCGTTCCCACCTTCTCCGTTAATAGCTCGGATAATCGAGAGTACACTGTTCAAGACATTTATGTATCAACATACGGTATACACTTAATAATACACATGACATATTGAGATCACAGATTAACTTTAGCTCAAATCCAAATTAAGTATTCATCACACAAGTAGAAACACGTTTGTGCCAATACGTATATATGTATGCATTTGATTCTTTCTTCCTTAAACTATCAACATACAAAATTCAGTACCTATCATATATATATATATATATATGTATATATATATATATGTATATATATATATATATATATATATATATATATATATATATATATATATATATATATATATATATATATATATATATGTATATATATTTATATATATATATATATATAATTCGTATAGGTATATATGGAGCCAGCTACCCCAAACATTGAATACAAAATCAAGTAAGTCATTTATTAAACAAAGATGTTCAATTACATTCATTCATTTTGCATATATATTGTATATTCGTATTGACTTCTATAATTTTATTTCTTCACTAGGAACAGTCACAGGGTTAGTTGTCTTTTATTTATGCGTTTCATTTACATGAAGGTTGATCTATAATATTATCTATTTCAAAAGAATACATTAATATTATAATAGATTAAATTGATATGTAAAATTTTTGTTGTCATTTTAGTATTTGAAAAGAGATATTTATACTTTGCATATAGGACTTGCGGTCACATAGAATTAGAAGTTGGGACGCGTCCGAGTAGTCATGCTGTTAAAGGCACTCTGCTTGGAGCTGGGAGTTTGGTGGTTCGATTCCCAATGGCGGCAGTTTGTTAATTAAACAAATTATTTTTAAAAATTTATGGGGCGATTAATTTACTAAACTGTCGGCGTATGTACAAGAACGAAAGTAACCGGCTATGCTTGTGAAACTTTTCTGCAGTTTCCTTTCATAAACTCCATTCGAGGCAAAGTTCCTATCAAGATAGATAGATAGATAGATTGTAGCGGCTGCCCTGGACGAGCTACACTTTGACCATTGTGATGCCTAAGGATGTGAGAATGTGAGTGGAGTGAAAGGAACTTTGTGTATAGTCTAGGAATTGGTAGGATATGCGGCTGCACCCGTTTCTGATAGAAACTATGCCGATATTCATCTGGAGTTCGTGAAGGAAACTGCAGAAAACCTTCACAAGCATAGCCGGTTACTTCGCCGACAGTTTAGTTCATACGCCGATAGTTTAGTAAATTAAGCCCCCCCCCCCCCACTTTTTAAATAATTGACAAACTGCCGATGTCGGGATTCGAACCCATAACCTCCCAGTCCCCAAGTAGACATAACGCCTTAGACCGCTCGGCTACTTGGCTGGTGCAAAGTCAGATGCAGTCAGAAAAACTTCAGAAAAAATTAAATGTACTAAAATAATCCAATTAATGCACCGATTTAAATCAAAATTAATGGGTAATAGCAATTACCACAACCGTTTACCGTAGTTAACTTGGTTTTACTTTAAACGCTAATTGCGAATAAACTTTAGTGCCCGGTTTATAAGGTTAGTAGTGGATATGCCATCTTTTCCACTGAATCATATCAGAGAGATGGTGGCTATTTCCAAACTCTAACCTCTGTGGATACATTTTATCAGTAAAGCCGAAATTTAGACTAGTTTTTAAGTTTCCCCTTTTTGGTTACTCGAATCACACTATTTGCATCTGAAAATATTTGAGCTGACACAAAGGCGATTTATTTTTGAGTTACCAAAAATTTGACTGGTGGAATCAGTAAATTATTGGATGAATAATACAGTAATATAAGGTTTTAAATTTGATTTTTTTCATTGATTATATATATATATATATATACTGATACATTAGTAGAAGTTTAATCATTCATTTTCTGGCTTGAGGTGATTCAAAATGGAACCGATCCATATGTGACCAATACAAAATGTAGTTTTTTTAAAGAAAAATAAACTAAAATAGACTAAAACTATAATATGAAAACTAAACTATAATAGTGAAATAACAAAATCACGCATTTAGCAAAAATTTCCCAGATCTGTAGCTTCCACGACAAGTACCTTAACCTTGTTAGACCACAAATATCTTGTTAGTCTAATGTTCGTGTAATCTGTTCACTATTCTTGGGCATATGTAATTTGAATTATTTATGATTTTTAAATAATAAAGTCAAACCTGGGTGAGGAGAACTGGGTAACCGCGGAAACTCAACAAGTAATTGCTAGGTTCCGTCATACTAATCCTCTACAAATGAGAAACATAAAGCTCTAGATGAGAGAGTCTTTTTTACGCCTTAACCTCTATAACTGAGAATTCTCCATGCCTTATACCTATATAAGCTAGAGTCGACCGTATTTATTATCTGTTATTTACACCTCTTTCGAATCTTCATGAAATAACAACAAATCAAGTGATTTTGTATTCCAGGATTTGTTTGATACCGCATTCTTTCAGAACGACCAAATGTGCTATGAGGAATGGGACAGCCTTGTGTCTCACGAAATCAGTATTTCAACGCCAACATTCGTAGACTGTGCACATATTGACGTGGATACCGTCAGAGAACAAACGGACAACAATGTTGAGAAGTGAGAAACATAGATTTTTGGAACATGGAAATTTGGCTGTATACAACTCTCTGAAGACGCCAACACTTTTATTATATGATATTGATCGTACTGATACTATATAAGGTAATAAATTTCACCTGATTATCTTTCAAACGATAAATTAGCTATCTCGATCACATCAGAATGTTTTGCAAAACACAAAAAATCAGTTAATAATATTATTCTATAAATAAATACATATATTATGGAAGTGATCATGTTTAAATAATTTAGTAAACGTTTGTTCATTGAGGAAGGATGTTCTTACCTAGTGACTTATATTATTGTTTATCATATGTATAGGGGAGTACAGATATAAAATTAGATATGAGTTGTTTTTTTACGGGGTGTTTGCTAAGTTAATATATTTAGTTTAAAAGTATATTCTTAGACCTTAATTTTCTGTGTTCCCCAATTTGTAATTTTTTTTTCTTTTTAATCTAAGAAATTCTTGATGAATTTAATTACAATTTGGTATACTGATACGCTTAACCACTAAAGTTGATCAGTTGTCATTTTTAGCGAATTTCTTGAAAGGAAATTATTTTATTCTTCTTTTTTTAAAATCTTTGTTTTATACTCTGGTAAAAACAATTAATTCTGTTTTTTAAATTTTGTAATTGATTTGTGCATTATTGATTCGATTTTCGAAAAAATGCTTCGGATAAAAATTGTTCATTAGAAATATAGTAAAAACATTAATTCGAACAATTTTTTCGAAAACCGAATTAATAAGGCACAAATCAAATATAAAATATAAAAAACTGGCATTAATTTTGTAGTGTCGTGTACTAAAAATACATAGAACACACTAAAAATAAACCATTATTATTTTCAAGAATTCTAAAGAAGTTAATCCGAGCCGAAACTATTATCTTTTCAAAAATATGTTAAGAGTTTATTCGAAGCATTTTTTTGCTAACCAAATTATTTCATTACAAACCAACTGAATTTTAGTAGCTAAAAGTGTTAGTATTTTTATAATTTACAGGTTTCAGCATAGTTCAATTATAAAAACTTAATCATGTACAATTTTTATCCCGATGTACCTACAAAACAGTATGATAAGTTTTTATATAAAACAAAATAAGAATTTAAAAAAATTACAGTTTCGAACCACTTCTTAATGTTCGTTTAGAATTACCAAACCCTCCCCCCCCAATCAAGCTTTATCATTGGCATGTTTATTGTATCCAGGGTCATCAAATTCCCATGACACAAATAATTGAATCAAGTAAATAAGTGCTTATTAGTTCTCCGATATATTAGTTTAGGCAATTTATTCGGAATTTCCACAAATCTAAACTAAAGCTAAACCATCAAATAATTTACAAGCGGTTTACAATTGTCAAGCGGTAAACGTAAAAGATCAAAAGATTTATATTTTATAATTTATATAACATTTATATTTTATTCATACCCAAATATATTAAAAAGATTCATTTCATGCAAAATTCCAGAGTATGTATTCAATGTATTGTATACTTTGAATTTTATGTATGACCATAAAAAAGAGTTGGTATTATTATATTTTTTTCAGAAAATGTTTTAATTAAAAAAAGATAATAATACTAATTGGAAGGTACCCTGTATTTACTCTATCTCTCTTCCTACCTCTCACTCAGAGCTGAGTGCAGTCAACGTTTGCCCACCTATGGTTTAGACTACGACGACAAACGGGTGTCTCTAATTGTGACATTTATTGCGACACTATTATTAGTGTCGAAGCAGCGGCTGTAAACACCTTGTGTCCAAGTGTCTCTTCAAGTTTTCAAATAGATTCGACATTCATACACTCCATACATTCCATATAAATATTATATAGTAATAAATATAGCGTTTACGTCGTTGTTTAATTACAATATAAGCAGTAATAGCGGCCGCACGACGCTTATTCATGATGACCGAGTTATTTTGTGTGTAAACAGCTCGGACATAAGTTCCGTACATTTTTATACATTTGCGTCTGGATAGTGTCCAATCTGTTTAAGTGTGAACAGTGAAAAAATGTATGTCTGACTAACATAAGTTGAAATGTGTTTCAACTTATGTCATAGTCTAAACGAAGCATTAAGAAATTAAACTTTGCTACCCATGTGGAAATTTTGGACTGGTCGGTGATTAGTCTGATTTATTATCTTACACCGGAATGACATTAGAGAGGTAGTGTCATTTGAATATACAAAAATTCGTTACGTAGGAGCTGCGTCAACTTATCGAATTTCCTTAGAATACATAAATCATTCTCTAGTGGTCATAATTTAAGTGTGATCAAAATGAAATATAATATCTGATATGATATAGTATTTGCAAAAATTTAATTTATGAATAGCTAAAATAAAACGATATATAACGATTATAGTTTGTAGTTACTATGGAAACGACAATCAAAATTTTTTACAATAAAATATATTTCGTGTCAAACACAAAATATTAAATATCTCTCTTAATATTAGAATAATCGAAAAATATATAAGGATTAAAGTTGTAGAAAATCAAGTTTGCTACAATTCATTACATGATCATTTTGCTCAAACTCTCATGTGAACAGAGATATTTAGAAGTTTAATTGTCAATCTTTAATTGTAAATATTTCTGTAAATATTAGTGTAACAGAAAAATTATAAGAAACAAAATTACCGTAAAACTTAGTACCTACAACTTAACTCCTGATAAATTTTTCGATTTTTCAAATATTAAGGGAGATCAAATTTTGTGTTTTCCCTTCCCTTTAAACCCCATTTCCCCTCGTCCGATTTTACCCATTAACGAACTTGACCTTTAGAATACCAAAAGTGACTCAAATACCAAATTTCATTCCAATCGGATTAAAACTGTGTGACCGCTAGAGAGTCCACAGACATTTAAAAAAAGTACATATGTATATATATATATATAATATATATATATATAAATATATATATATATATATATATATATATATATATATATATATATATACATAAATTTTAGCAATATTGATTTTTAACATCTAATAGGTAGGATCGATGGACATTTGAAGGTGCAAACAACAATAGCTGCACTTCCTTTGGAGGAAATTCGCTAAAAATGAAAAAATCAGAACGATATCGGTTTTACTATCAGATCGGTAAAGTAATTAGAAAACAAACCAACATTTCTTTTAGATGTCATCGCGGGAACAAGCCCGATGTCAGATTGATATTTTTTCCCAATATCGGTCTGATACAGTTTTCTGATACTCAACCGACACTAATTCCCAATATCAGTTTTAGAATGAAAGCAGATTTCATACAAATATCGTCTCCTAATATTGGTTTGACACAGTTTTTTGATACCAAACCGACACGGAAATTTTGGACTAGTCGGTGATCAGTCTGATTTATTATCGTGTATTACTCTTGTGTTTCAGCAGAACATTTAAATGCTCCAAAATGTTTTATTCTTACTAAAGAAACATCCTGTATGATAAATGTTAAATAACTTATTAAAGTCCTTATGAATAGTAACGGTAGAGGTATATATGTCTTTCGGCTCTTTGATGTTTTTTGATTAAGCTCCTATATAGCTCGAATTGGTTATAACTATGAACAATAATAATTGAAATAGAAACTATTAGCACAACTGTTAATCAATTCATTTAGCTGGTGTATTTAATAGGCAAAAAAATTCTTCATACTGTAATACTTTATAAATGTTCATAAGTTCATGTACAGTAATTTCTTATCATGGTACAATAACCGAGCCATTCTGGTAATCACTTGAGCAAAGATGCTCCATCCCGAACAAATAAGTACCTGGAAACGAGCGTGAAGTTAGTAAGCAAGCTTTCTTAGCAAACAAGACACATCTAGTATTGTTTACTAAGTAGACAAGTTTGGGAAAATTGTGGTAAATAAACAATGGAAAAGTAAAATTAAGTGTATATTTCTTCATTCCATATGTGTAGCTGAATGGGTGGGAATTTCATGAGGATCTATTGAATCGGTGTTTTGATGTGAGTTGTTAGTAAGAAAAAGAGTGTATGTTGCTTGCAAAGATGGTACGCCTGAACTTGAGACAAGCTTACCGCCAACCGCTATATTAAATGTAATTTTTGCAGTATAGTTCCATATCGTGTTGTGGCTAGTAGATTGTGCTTATTCCTGAGCTTGCTGTTGATACAATTCTTTGGAAAGCTTTGGATAGCTGCAGATCCGATACGGTACAAAAAAGGCATTCGATAAAGGTAGAGATGGATCACCCATTTTGGTATGCAGAAATTATAAATCGTAATACAAGTTACCACCCTTCGGCCTCACCTCTAATCGTACTACTACGATTAGTAGTTACCATCTCACTTGCATCCCCAAAGTACACCTGATTTTCAATAATAACCAATTGTAGATTGTCGTCGACGAAAAGCTATTGACACAAAAGTGAAAACGTATTGATGAAAAAGTGTGTATAAAGTTCGGTGGAAAAAAAGTAATTTTCTGTCACCAAAACCTTTTTCAAAACTATAAAATCTATGTGGGCAAAAGTCAAACTAAGAATTTTCATACAAACAGGAGAACAAGATTTTAGAAATCCTTATTATTGATAAACAAAAATAATAAACCTTTGTGTCACACACAAACTACTGATTATCTGTATTAAAACACCGAAACTAAATATATATCAAATATATATTTGGTATATCTTTAGTTTGTTTGTTTTTGTGGAACTTACTTCATTACCCCATAGCTACTTAATTTAACTGTCGATATTATAATGAAGCTATTGAAAGTGTTAAATAACGTTAGCTTTAAATTTACGATATAACTTTATTGTAAATTTTCGTTTAAATATTAACGTTCTGGTTAAAGATGTATTTATTAATCGAAAGTTTATCAAGAAAATTTTGCATATTTTACTATTGTAATAGTAATGAAGGTTAGGTATGTGTTCGATGTTGAAAATCAATGTTGCGTTTTCACCGGACCATAAAGCTCCCTTCAGGCTCTAATTTTACCATTGCTGTGATTAAGATTTTTCAAAAAAATTACTATTACCGAGGCAAAATAATTACCAAGAACAAAATAACTATAATCAATAAATAATTATTACCGAGTATCTGACTGCTGAAGGTGGTTGTTTGCTTTTGGCTTCGAATAACTTTGAAAATAAGAAGAATGTTAATCATTAATTGAATGTTAATCATCCGAGTGTAAAACAAGGAAAAATAACAACTAACTGAGTTAATTTATTAAACACCCGGTATCTACTGCATTTATGTAAAAAAACTAGAGCAATACCTCTACAAAAAACAAATTAATAGTCCAGATGTAAGTAGTAACTTTGGACCAATATCTTATTTACTGGTTTTTAGTTCAATTCTCATTTAACTTTGCCTAATCGGAGTTCAAGTTTATTTTTTATTCGCAAAAAAACATTTTTTCAATATATTCTGTTATTAATGTATGCCAACAACTGGTTCTGATCAAAAAATTACTCAAGTAGGTGGTGATCCCTTCCGGTATTTATTATGAGGATAACACAACAAAATCGTTTCTCATATAGATATGAATAAACTTAAATGGTTATTAATAATAAGATGGTAATTAATTATTAAGCGTGGTGTCTCGACATTGACTTGTTTTTGAATAAAAATAAAACTACTGTGATGATTATTGATGCTACTTTCGCTTCACCAAATATGTTGCGTGTAAATAAGACACTCTCTTAGGAATTCAAAAAGGTAGTAATTTGAGTTAGGAATATTATGTGAAAGTGGACGTACTTTCCGATTATTTGATTTATTTGATTGTGCAATAAAATGAAATAATTATTCTAACACTTTTTAAACTGTGAGTCATAATTAATCATTTTTTAATTTAATTGGAAAGAGTTTAACGAATATGTGAAATTTTCGTATACGTGTTTTTAATAACACAGTTGTTTCTTAATACTAAATTACTTGCATAAGTTATTAAAATTCACTTACGAACATTCTCATAGTATTACTAAAACAAAAAAAGCATGCAACAAAAAAGCTGAAACCATCTCATATAGAAACATATTAGCATTTTAATTTCGTATTTTGAATTTTCTTAAAACTATGCCGATACTGATCTGGATTTCGTGAAGGAAACTGCAGAAAACCTTCTCATGCATAGCTGGTTACTTCGCTCTTGTCCATACACCGACAGTTTAGTCAATTAACCGCCCCCTTTTTATTTTAATAATTGACAAACTGCCGATGTCGGGATTCAAACCCATAACCTCCCAGTTCCAAGTACACCCAATGCATTTACTAGCGCGGCTACTTGGCTGGTTCACAAACCAGAATATTTTAGACGATTATAAGATAGTTTATTATTTAATACATTACATATTTTTTGTTCACACTATCATAGGATTCACAAATAATTATTATATAAACATGTATAATTATCTTACATAATTTATTTAAACTGGGTATTAATTAAATTCCTTTTATTCAATAATTTTAATTTACAGTGTGTGTATGTATGTATGTGTAAGTTTGGAACTAAAGGAAGGTGAATATTTGGTTGTTTTAATAATATGAAAATTTATTATCACTTAAGAAGATTTGTTAATATTGTCTTTACTAATATGAACAAGGTAAAATGTTGAATATAAATACACTTTCACACATACATGCAAGTATAAGGTGATTCGTTAATACTTAATTATATATAATTGACGCGAATTTTGTTAATCTAAAGAAAATAGTAAATGTGGAACCTGTTTTCGTCTCTTGATTTAAAGATAATAATAATAAAAACCAATGACCCTTCTCAAAAGGATATGTGGGCGCCCAAAGAATGTCACTTTAAATTATCGGGAATATTTTTAATACATTTGACAAGGCCCGTCGGTATCGTCGTATCTTCTAAATGGATCTGCCCATCTAGTATGTTGTCTACCAACATCTTTTTCTATCCAGAGGTAACCAGGTTGATGTTAATTTGGACCACCTGCCATCTACAGTCCGCATCATATGACCAACCCATGCCCAATTGAGTCTCTTTGAGAGATACGTCACGTCTCTAACTTTTGTTAGTTTTCGTATTTTTTATTGCAGACTCTATCTTAAGTTTAAGTTTAGTCGCCAGATTTTGTATGTGTTTCTTGTTCAAAGCGAGCGTTTGACATCCATATGTTAGAATCGGATAAATGCAGGAGTCAAAAAGTTTGATTTTAATAATTTGAGGTAGGTCAGACATAACACATGTTTAAGAAGCCAGTATATTTTCTATGAAGGCGTACATTTTTGCTGAATCTCTTTATCCTGCTTTCCAGTGCAAGAAATCAACTAGTCTAGATATATATATATATATATATATATATATATATATATATATATATAAATATAAATATATATATATATATATATATATATATATATAAATATATATATATATATATATATATATATATATATATATATATATATATATATATATGTATACATATATATATATATTCGACGACATATTCAATTTGTAAATTGTCTAATAGAATTGTCATTTTACACTGTTTGTAAGAATTTTAGTCTTCTTTATGTTTATACTAAGACCGACTCGTTTGATTTCTATGCTGATGTCAGTTAGGAGTTTTTGCATAGCATCTACGTTATCCGCAAGATGCGCCAAATCACAATAACTCACAATAAGTATTTGTAATAATATTTAAAAATTTTTACGAATTCCTAAATCAATTTTTTATATTTATATTAACACGTATTTCAATAGTAATAATAGACAATACTTTTCGCAAAGATATGTTACTCTGGACTGTTTCACGAAGACGTTGATGTTGATGTTGCACACTATTACTCTTGATGTTGAGTAATGCGCATTGCATTACTACAAAGAATGCTTTTCTGCAGGCAAGAACTTTATTTTTGGCATTTAATGTTCAACCTTTTTTAAGATTAGGTATACAGGCATACTCGACAAATTGAATTTGTCAGATTATTCTATTCACAATTCAAGGAGGTAGGAGACTCATTTTGCCTTTGAGTGAAAATGCCTGTGTTTGAGGGATGATTTTATCTTTTCCATAACGCGAAATCAATTTCCAGCACGTATAGTTGACGCTGTTGACAACTTGACACCAGTTTCGAATATCAAGTGGGCCTTGTGGTACATCTGCTTTGACCATATACTGTTTCGATTTACTTTGAAGGTGGATTTCAATTTAAGGTTCGTAAGGCAAGAAACCGAAATTTAAGGATGCGGATTGTGTTTAAGTTTATCGTATTAGCCGATGTCAAATACATTTTCGATGTCTAAAACGACCACACCTACGGATTTATTTTATTGCACTCTGAAATAGTTGGAATATATGAGATACAACAGTAATAGAATTTTTTTAAGATTTTGTTTTTAATTTCGACCACAATATGGGTTTAAATGCTGTAAAATAGCGTACATTCTAAAGTCATTTTCTCTTGCAGTGATAGTTATTATACTTTGACAAAGATTTAGTACAAAAACAAAGAAGCAAAATTATATGCCAAACAATATTCTGCACATATCAGCATAATCATGGCTCTTTTAATGTTTGACATAAAGTACTATGACCAAATATTATGTCTGCCACTTCTTCTGAATGATCCTATATTTAAGAGTATTATCAGTGTTAAGAAGTTCTCTGAGAACTAAAGAGAATGTGTTTGTTACTAGAAGAAACTTTTACTTGTAAATATACATCCAACATGAGTACCTATATATACTTATACATATCTTAACTGACATTTTGATATTAACATACCCTCACTTATAACTAAACAATAGTTAGTGAGAACATTCCAAAAGGTGGTAACATTTATTATATGTTCTTCTTCTCTTGTATATTCTTCCATAGCATAGCATCCCAGTCAGTGTAAGTACATGTAGGGAAGGCACAGAATACTGATGACGATTATTAGACATTTATTGTAATTTAGAGATTTCGCGATGATAATATTCATCAGTAATATTTCGTATATTGTCATCATGGCGTCCAGTAAGTTTTCTTTTTATTTTACTATTCTGAAATTCTCATTTATCTTGAGTTGAACTTTTTTTGAAACATAACATGGCGTCAAACTATTTTAAATAAAATTACATCGCTTTATTTTATTAATTCGAAACTACTTAAAATAATTAAACGGATTTTTCAAAATTAATTCAGAAAAACCTTACGAGAAAATATTATTGTTTCTATAGAAAGTTATATATTAATACCTATGAATGTTAAATTTCAAATTTTGCCCCAATTCGACTACAAAGTAGTCATCATCAGTATGAATTAGCAACGAGAGCAACGATTAGCAACATGAGACACGCACCAAATTAGCAACGACCACCATTTCTCTAACTCCATATCCCAGAGATAGTTACGATTAACTAATTCATACCGATGATGACTACTTTGTAGTCGAAATGCGTATTTATAAAATACAAATAATTGTTCTGGAATTGAGGCAGAATTTGAAATTTAATTTCTAAAAACCTAGAGTTCTCATTCATGTTTCAATCCCATGTTTCAAATGTATTATCTTCTGTACGACATGCTAAAAAAATAATTGGAAAAAAACGTAATTATTTTTTTAAAACTTAATCTCACTTCGTTCAACTAACATTCATGACGTAATAACTATGTAGACTAGAATGTTTCTAAAGAAATCTTAATGAATATAAAATCTATCATGGGATCAGTTGTAATATTTATCGTATAATGTATTAGAACATTAAAAAGTAAATGATTGTATAATTAGAGTTATAACAAAACCTATCGAATAAAAAGTTGCAATAAAACTTATTCTTAGAAGTTTCGGGATTTTTTCAAACCGAAAAATAATATTATGTACATGAAAAAATGTTTAAAGTCAGCATCATTCTCGTCTCTATTATTCCAAAATTTTGTATGCCATTCATAAAAAGTGTTAAGTTTTTAGTCGAGGTATTATTTCCTTTTAAGATTTAAATGTTTATCATGATATGATATACAATTGTCCTATGAACAAACATGAAACTAAAAAATAACAAACACTTAAGACTGAATTTTCAGGATTATTGCAGTTTATTCTTTAAATCTAATATTTATAATGAAAAAAACAAAGAACGTTAGATAGATAGATATATCTTGGGGTCCATTGTGCTCCCCCTTCTACTTCAGTCTAACGATATTCGCTTCTCCCATATGTTGGCAATGGCCAGGAGCTTGCTTATCACTCCTTCCTGAAGGTTCATATATTCGGGGTGAGATGCACCGAATATCTTGTATCTGCTGTAACCTAAAGGTTCGCAGTCAAATGTAATGTGGCTGGACGTTTTTTCCTCCTCGCCACACAATCTGCACACAATGGACCCGATATGGAATCCCATTGTGTGTACATGCTTGCGCAGAGGATAATGCCCGGTAAAGAATCAGGTAACCTTCCGCAGTTACATCCTGTTCAGGTTCACTGTATCGACAGATAGCCTCTTGGTTGCACTTTGTTCTGAAGCAGTGCCTTCCCGAGCTTTTGCTGCGGTACATTTTCCCTGTGATCACGTTGTTAACATTTGACTACTCTTTGACCACTTATTTACATGCAGTCCTTGGAATTCCTATAATAGGCTTCGGGCCTATGAAGGGTATTCCGACTACCTTCTTTGCTAAGGTATCTGCTTTTTCGTTTCCAAACCACTGTGACCCGGCACCCAAATCATTTTAACATTGTTCCATTTTGCTTATGTTTGCTTTGGATCTCTTACCGTAGATTCCCGCCCGGTCCCTTCTTCAGTTTTTGATCCGCCAGTATACCAGACGATACCTTTCTTGAGATAGAGTGATTCTCCTTCTTAGCGACTCCTTCTTAGCGAATACTTTCTTAGCGACCTTGTCAGATGATAAATGATTATATTTGAATCGTAGATCGTTTTCCACATTGGATCGAAGGTGTCCCAATCAAAACGATTACGTCAGTAGAAATTATTAACAATTTGATTATTTCTTGGTTCTCGCGATTTGATTTACCTACGAGGATTACTACTGATCAAGGTAAACAATTTCAATCACATATTATGTGGAAAGATTTTTTATCTTCTCTAGGGATTAAGCATATTTGGACCACTGATTATCACCCTAACAGCAACGGTAATATCGAACGGTTTAACCGATCACTCAAAATTTTCTTAACTTGCTGTCAAAAAAATAATAACTGGTACAAAATTTTAGCTTGGGTACTTCTAAATTTACGCTCCTCGGTTAAAGAGGATATTATCCTTTCTTCTGCAGAAATTTTATATGAGATTCCTCTTCAATTACCATATGATTTTCTTTCGGAGAATGTTGATATACGTCATTCTGTCCAACAATCCACTCAAGAGTTGAAGAATAGAATAATCAACGCTAAATTTTTCTTTACTAAACGGTTCGCGAACAAAAAATGTATATTTACCAAAAGATTTGGATTCTTCAAAAAGGTTTTTATACGGGAAGATCATGTTAAACCTCCACTATCTTGTAGTATAGTGGTCAGTATCCCCCGCCTGTCACGTGGGAGACCGGGGTTCGATTTCCCGCCGGAGAGCCAAAATATAAGATGACCAATGATTATATTTGAATCATTAATAATTATTATACATTTAATAAATTAGAAAACAAGTTGAAAGATATAAATTATCTTTATTGAAAATATAGAATTAATGTCAAATATGTTTGTTGATAATGACCAAGGAAATTTACATAACAACAATTACCGTGGTAACTTGGAGAGGATATAGCTGAGGAGCAATGGTTTCTATAAGAAAGCATAATTGATTTTAAGAGCGTACCGCTACAACCTTTCCCGATTATTTTAAGAATCTTTTCAAAACTCTTGCTGAATATTATATGTAATCTTACATGCATATGTACAGTTTAAAATGTGACTTCATATTGGTTAACAATTTATCGACAGTTTGAGGTTAGTAAAGTTCATCTTTTTAGTCCATTATTCGTAGATAAGATCTAAGCGACGAAAAATATGCAGGATATTGTTCACAAAACTTTGTGGGAGTGATGCAAATGTTTATACTGATATTCAGGAGAAAAATAACCTTGAGGTTTCTCCATCTATCACATAATTCAGTTGCTATATAAGTATTGGAATAATAATATTTTTTCTGCATAAATATAATGATTCTGAATATAATGATATTCAGTATGAAAAAAACCTGGAAATTACCCCATTCATCATTCAAGTTCAAGTTCAGGCGTCAACCGTACTTGAGTGTGCAAAACAGTTTTCTATGTTTGGTTTGAGTATACTCAAATAGTGGCATTCAAATATGCTGTTAAAATTTCAAAATGGCAGTACAAGTAGATTTTAAGAAGAAATAATTTATAAAATTTTTAAAGGAAATCTAATAGTTTACACCTATTGAGAGGGTGTAACCTCATCCGCAAAAAATCTTCTTTAAACTGTTACTGACGACAGTACTGTCAATGTTATGAACAATTATTACTTGGACCAATAAAATGAAAGTAAATATAGTTGTCATAAAGTCTCCGGTAAAGTTTTCTTGAAAGCTGTTATTGTGTTAATGTTTGAGAATGCATTCTACCAAAGCGCAGAAGCGTATTTTACTTAAGTATAGACCTTGTAAAGGTAGATGTTTGTTATATTAAATTATTATTATTTAAATAAATAATAAATATATATAAAAGATATAATTGATCTTTATTAATAGAAATTGATCTTTTTAATTTGATTTATGAAATGTTATTATTTTTATATGTAAATTACCAAGGTTGTTAACATTCACAGCAACCGTGATAATAGAGGGAAGTTATAGTTGAAATGCAACAAATAAAAAATGAAGAACAAAATTATAATAATAATTTAATGATGAAGCGACACCGCTACAATCTCTATACAGTGAAAGAGAACAGTTTTCTTCGAAACAATTCAATGAACGTTTAACATCCAGTGTTCAGACAAATAAGACAAGGGAAGTCATATTTTCAAATCTATGTCTAAAGGAACTTGAATAAAATAGTATATTTTTAGTATCAAAGAAACAATTATTACCACATACACACTCACACATTCTGAAATATGGACAAAAAATAGAATTAATTAAACTACAGGAATTAGTTCTCTTCTATACCACTACAAACAAACAATGGTTGTTGGAATGTATATGTTTTTTGTGACAAAGTATATATAAGACATGGAAAATGGAAAACCGTGTGGCGGGGATACAATTATGATAATATTAAAGATTCTGGAACAAACATATTGTGATATTTGACAAACATTTTGTTCGGTATTATAAAGAAAAATACGGTGTATTATATAGAATGTTTACTATAAAACATTTTTTAGACTAATAGATATTCTGTAAAAAACTACTGGTTTTTTTTAATATTTGACAACTCAGGGCATGATTATTACACCCGGCATATGATATATACCCGGGTGAACACAACAACTCAAAAATGAAAAGAGATAGCGAGCTGAACTTTTTTATATGTGTTCTAAAAACTAAGATCAAGTTCGTCAATCGGCTAAATCGGCAAAACTGCTTATTTTTGAAACCATAAGGGACAGAACAAATATTTGAACACAAAAAATGTCCCTTTTTAAAAAATAAACAACTTTTGTCATAAACATTTTTTCATAAATTAAGTATATACCGGATATGTAAGCAATTAACTCAGTTATTTGTTATTTTCACTTGTTTTATTTGCGATTATAATTTTTTTCTCAACAACCGTTTAGTAAAATTGTGCAACATAATTTGAAAATTTGGGACGCTTCGTAACTTTTTTCATGGAAATTGAAATGAATTTCATCTATTGAGTGAACAAATATCTATAGAAACAAAGTTATAAAATTACAGTTTTTTATTTATTTCTTAACATTGCAATTACTTTTAAGGACGTTCATTTCCTAAGCTAGAGTCGAATGAGTACTATCATTAATAAAACTTATTTACGATTTTAAAAAGTTATAAAAAGTTATATATCAATAATCTTACAAGGATTAGAACCTTATTTGATTTGTCCTAAATATTTTAAAAGTATTGTAAAATATCAGTAAATGTAAATTAGAAATTGATTTGACTTTATTTGACAATTCTTATGGCATTCACGTGCATTTGTGTATATGTATGTGTATAATAGTTTTAGAATCCAAAAGTATTTTAACCTCTAAAAAACCTTTTTGAAAACAACAAAAAGTTGAAGAAAATTGAAGAAAATTTAAGGTCCCGAAAATCAGTTTTTCTACAATATCTCGTAAGCTATTATTTTCACGTTAACAGAGGTCATTATTAAATTTATTCCTTAGCGGTTTTATACAAAAAAGACCTTTTACAAAATTCACGAATTACCAATAGCGTTGATTTATTTCAATTTTTATTAAAGCAATTTTCTAAAAATCGATCATTTGAAACCGTTTTGAAAAAATTAAATCAATTTCTTTCGATAATTTGAAACTCGTTCGATTAAAAAATATCGATTATCGAACCCAAAAATCAATGCTCGATTAATCGATTTCGATGTTATAATACTAGTTGGATACAATTCAAGTATGTTGTACATGATCTCCGTTCTCATAAGCATACGAGTCAGAAATATTTTTAACGAATGATTAAATACTGAAATATAGAAGCACACTCCAAAAATAACAACTTCCAGTCAATATGCTGAACCCTTTCACTCACTCATGAGGTATGCGAATAAAATTCCGACGGATTATTTTTCATGCCAATAATAATTTTTATTTATGTTTATGTAATACTACACTTACACTTTTTATAGCAGTTTCAAAAACTGGCTGTCCACTATATTGCTATGCGAATTCATTTTAAAATGTTGAGAGTACACAAATAAAAAAAAAGTGCTTTATTTTAAAACACTTTAAGCGTTTAAATGCTTGTAGTCACCAAGTAAACGCTAAATGGTATTTAATATAATTTAAACATCTTAAACGTTTAATTTTAAAACATTTGAAGTGCTTTAAATAAAAATGCATACCAGGTGTTTTTTATATAAATACAAGGTTATTATAATTTATTATTTATACTCTTCGTCAGGATATTTTTGAAATATTTTCAGTCGATAGTTCTCCTGCATTCATCTGCCACAGGTACATTCCCCAGTAACATCTTGTTCAATCAATTTATTCTGTAAATCCAAGTTCAATGATGGTAATATTGCCAGCATAGTAATTGATCTAGGTCCTGGTTGACGAAATAATATTACTGAAGACGAAGTATGAAGCTCAGTGGATGACACATTTGATGATTGTGATTTATTTTTTTCACTGGATTAATTCAGAATAATGTCATTAAATCCACACTTTGTAGTTTTTATACCACATCCAATTATTACCAATTATAACAATAATAGCTTTGAATTATAATAGTTTATAATTTTATTGTCATCTATTGTAATTTGAAACTGTATTTTAATTATTGAAAATAAACGTGTTTCCTCAATTGAATACAAAACCAAACTCAATTACATTATATGCATGCATAAAATCTACTTTATATGCTTACAAAATATAATGGATGGCGCACAATCACCCACACATATATAATACATTATCAGTTAGCCAGACAATCACTCTTTGAAACGTTTGGCAAAACGTTTAAACCATTTTATTTATAAACACTTGCATTAAAAAAACATGTGTAATGTTCTAAAACATCAAGTTAAACACTCGAATTTGGAGTGTAAATGTAAGCAATATAGGTAATGATACACAATTTTAAGTATACACTCTGTACGCAAACATAAATATACACACTTTTATTGCCTGATTCATAGTTGATAGTTGTACTTAACAAATTATATGAAATTCTTGGCGACTATAATTAAATTTACTGCCAAATATATATCAAGAAGTATATATAATAAGATATATACTTACATACATATTATACGTAGAAGAATATTTGTTGAAGTTTTGTTCATTCACTTTTACATAATACATAGTCATGGAGCATATGATTAAAATTTTTATATTTAATAAATAATTCTAGCAAAGAAATGAGCTTAATCTTCCATTATTCATTTTATCAAAACGAAAACCGAAACGGCCATGGTAACATTTTGTAATGATTTCTTAGCCATCTGTAATAGGCTTTTTTCTAACATTGAAAGATGTGGCCTTAAAAATGTCAGTACATTCTATAAATATTTATATAATTTCTATTAATTGTGGAATACAATTGGCAATATGCCTTACTAAAAAATATTCCTTACTACACTGTAAATCCAAGTGCTTTAAGCTTGTAGTCACTAAGTAAACGCTAAATGGTGTTTAATAGAATTTAAACATCTTAAACGTTTAATTTTAAAACATTTGAAGTGCTTTTAATAAAAATGCGTGCCAGGTGTTTTTTATATGAATACACTTTAAGTGTTTAGTATAGTTTATTATTTATACTCTTTGGCAGGATATTTATGAAATATTTTGTATTTCACTATTAACAATAGTTTGATTTTACTAATTAAGGAACCGGCAAAATTTGGTTATCTCACAGAGAGAAATATTTGTCCATATAATTTTTGCTTGTTACTTAGAAAAATTGAATGATTTATTCAATACTATTCTATTAAACACTTATTTAACAACAGCAACAACATTATTTTGCACTATAATAATTTTAGAGTTGATAAACTGTAATATCTACTCGTATGTAATCACGGTAAACTGTAAATGTATTTTATATTATGTTAGACTAACTACAAACATAATAATAAATGGTACATAATTAAAACATAATGAAAACATTATAGTATATTTTTGTCTCTAGATACCATATACTTAAAGGTTCTCATATTTTGTTTTGTGTCTATTTAAGTTATTTGATCGGATATGTAAAACTGAGACAAGAAATAGATAATACAACAAAAAAAAAACACTTTTATTGAATATAATATTATCGATACGAAATTTTCAATTATATTATGTAATTATCTGTAATAATTAAATTCCTTAAATGGTAACAATGTATATGGTTCGATGAATATAAACTTAACCCCAACGAGGAATGCAGTAAAAAATTATATTTAAAAGTTTTATTCATATTAACGTTTTCTATACTTCTGCTAAACCGTTACATATGTTAATTCTACAAAACGTTATTTCTTTTTAAATAACGTTACATCTACTAAACGTTACTTCTAGTATTCGTTACTTCGAGTAAACTGTTTCTCCTCTAACTTTGTACATGTATTTAATCCACACGACAATAAGGAGAGAATATGATTTGATAAGACGGAACAAAAAAATTAGAAATTTGGCGGAGGCGTTGGGAAAAATTAAAAGAGGGTTTTAGTTTTAAAAATAAAATTAATGAAAAGTATCTGTAAGACAATTGATGATATGCTAATAGCTAAAAATTAGATTGTACATCATCAATTGAGACTTTGATTAGACTAAAATCAAATCGTAGGGCACATTTATTAGAATATTTGTTTATGTTAGATATCATATCTGACTTTTAGTTGTCAGTTGTTTATTGGCATAGTCTGATCAAACTCACAGATTGATGGATCCATAATATTGTAAGGGACCTGGAAATGTGTAATCAAATCTGACAACTTGCCAAGTAAAATATGAAATGCCCTGCACCTGAGAAACTTACACAACAAACTTGTAACATTTTCTGACTTTTATTAAACAACTGAGGCCTGACATTGATTAAATACTTTTAGTGTGCGAAAATTTGGCGTCTTTCACATTTTTGTTTTTGGTAAGATATCATTACTTTGCAAAAGTTTTTTAAGCTCATTGTATTATGCATGAAATGACATATTCATATAGCCTAGATCAGTGATCTAGGCTATATGAATATCCTTTTTTTTTCATCCTTTTTTTTTGTCGCGGAACACTTTTCAAGATTTCAAAATTTGATGGCACACCAAGAAAAAGATATGTTTAAAAGTTGTTTACTTACCTATAATTCATTGTGTAAAATAGTTTATGATAATAATTTAGATTGTAAAATAAAATAATATGTACTACAAAAACAACAGTACGTTTATTAAGGGATTAATTACAAGTTAATAATAAGAATACTTTTAATGAGAAATTTGAGCTTGATGTTTTTTGATAATTTTATTTATATTTGGTCGTAAAAATTGCAATGCTACTCTCATATTGTCTTCTACATTTAACAGTCTCGATCCTGTTTTTCGTTTTTATGTTGGTAAATACTACTATATACATTTCTAAAATTTGGCGGCACACTTTAAGATTTTGGCGGCACACAAAAGTGTCGCGGCACAGTGGTTGAGAATCATTGGTCTAGATATTTTAGAGAATAAGATACATAATATAAAATATCTCTCTTAAAGTAAAGGTGTAAAGTTGTAGAAAATCAACTTTACTTCAATTCATTACTGATGATTTGTTCTCAAACTCTAATATATACAAAGATATTTAGGATTTTAATTTTCAATCTTAAATCGTAAATTTTTCTGTAAATATTAGAGTAACAGTTTTCGGAATAATAGTTTTCTGGATCACACCTCAAAATGTCAATTATGGGGACTAACTATCTTGGGTTACCCCTTGGATAGGTAACTATTAAAGCTGTTATGTTGAAATTTGGTACGTACCGCCAGATGAGATTCAGAGTCTTACAAACCGTCTCTAATCCTTCGTGTAAAACAAGGTACGGTTGACGTCTATGATGCTTAAACTTGGTCGGGCGCACTTCTATGCTATGCGATTCTTGTTTTACTTAAAACGCTTTTTCACTTAAGTTATATTCTACTGTAAAGTCTATAAAAATAAATTACATAGTAATGTTATTAAATTTATTTGTTTAATATGTTGAATTAATTGGCATAATACAAGAGAAAAGAGCATTCTAGCTCCTGGACTAAACTTCCTTCGTATCTTCATACATAGACACAAGTGTATGTATACACAAATGTAAAAGAATTATGTACCATAGTTACCATAAATTCGACATACTATACTATGTCTTATAATAATAATAATAATATAAAACCCCTTTCTAGCCCAAAAGATACACCATTGAGATGGTGTGTTAAAATGTACTTTTAATATAATTAACGGGATTATTCACGTAAATTTAAAACAATTATTATATCATTAAAAATTAATTTTAACAATATTTACCATTTAATTAGTTTAACGAATGCGATATGATGTTTTAATTCTTAGGCTCTACCTAAACTGACTGGTCTTTAATTATTGTAATAAGCCATCTTTTTTTGGTAATGTTTATACCACAAAAATTATTTTGAAATTTGTTTTGTTTCATTTTTCTGAAACTAACCCGAATATATACTGAAAGCTTCAGATTTGTTTATAAATTTGTGCGTGTCACGATCATCAAATTTGCAAAGATCTTTAAATATGGTCTAAAATTTTCGATGTTTTCCTGGAAACTATAAATTGATTTTTAAGTTTGATGTGGCCTATTACAAGTTGCATTGAGTAACGATGTTATGAGGCCATGATACATCATCGAAGAACCTTTCTCGAAAGGATTCAAAGATAATTAAATTGATTATCTTCCTAGTACTCTCTATAGAATCAAAATAATAACTATCATTGCAAACAAAAAATATTTTAATAATTTATGCAATAAATAACTAATTTATAAATAATTTAAGCAATAAATCACAAAATTACTGCTCGTTATCTTTTTTCGTTTTGTAGTTATCGTGTCCAAGAACATACGTACAGACAGACAGACATACAAACAGACAAGTTTTTTATTTGGTAGAAATCTTACCAGACGCCCACACAACAACTCCCCAAATCGTAATCGGATGAAGAGTATAGGAAAGTATACGTTACAAACTAACAAACATTATATATATATATATATATATATATATATATATATATATATATATATATATATATATATATATATATATATATTATATAATAGTTAAAGAAGCTGCACAAACTTTTTGTTCTTGAGTTTTTTATTTATTTTTAATAAGAATATTTGGCCAAGAAAGACTTACTTAGGCCAAGACTAACGATCTCTATTAAACAAAATTTTAAACAACGTTCCATAATTTTAGTTTCTTCGCTCAACTAAACTTATGTTTTTGGTTCGACTGCGTAGTCTTGAATGAAAACAGGGGTTTCTTTCTTGAAGAAAATATTTTGAAGAAAATATATTTTCTTGAGGAATGAAATCCCTTCTATCAGTGTACAAATTAGAGTTTGAGAAAAAATAATAAGGTGATTTGTAGCAAACAAGATTTTCTACAACTGTACTCCTTACACATCTTTCGATTGTTTTAATATTAAGAGAGATATTTCGAAGCTTATGTGTTCTTCTTTCTCTTTGCCCCCCTTTTCCCTTGACCAATGTCATTTATTAATAAAATTGGCCTTGCAAATTCTAAAATCATATCACATACGACATTTCATTTTGATCAGACTAAAATTGCGACCGTTAGAGAGTGATTTATTTATTCTAAAAAAATTCGCTTGATGTTGATGTAGATCTTGCGAAACGAATTTTCTATTCTATAAACCTGCCTTAGAATTTTGATAAACCCAATATACATACATAATGATATTAGCTGTATGCAAAAAAAAAACAACAAACACATCGTGTAATACAAATTGGATAAGTCAAGGTATATTAAATACAATATATTTGCATTATATTCTCTACTGGAGTAATTTTTTTCCTTATCTTTTTACTACAAATTAGTTAAAAAGTTATTATGATTATTTTAAATGCATGTATATTATATGTAAAATACACTGAATAATAAAATTCTCATTTTTCATTTGTAATATTTTATAGATATGTAAGTTTAATGCATGTCGTTATAAATATATCTTAAAATGTGGATGCTTTCTCAGAGAATAAAACTAACCATATACTTACACACATATACATACACATATATAAAACACCCTCTGAAAAACATCTTTCATTCGCTTTTTATATGGAAAATTGTTTTAAAGTACTTTTAAGTTATAATAACTGTCATAAATAACTCTTGGAATTACGTAATTTTGATATTAATATCTTTTAACTGTGCTTTACTCTTATACAAATAATACCGTGTTCTAGTCAAGTATGCAATTTTAAAATATTTCTATTACAAATACTTCCTTAGTAAAGGTATGATTATACAAAAAATACGTTACGCACGAGCTACGTCAACTTAGCGAATTTTCTCCTAATACGTTATTAATATTCATGACAATCTATGACCGCTAGAGAGGCACAGAGACACATGTATAAATAAATATGTTTTCATATCGTATTTCAAAGGCCTTTGAAGATTGCGTTTAGATAAATAAGAAAACACAAAATATGGAATATTCTTCTGGAACATTAGAAAAAGTCATTGAAATACATTAAACATATCAAGTAACCATGGTAATTTGCATTTGTAATATTCATTAATTATTATGGGTATTGTTTTTAAATTTAAAATATTTCTGTAAATACTTGATTTACAGGAAATATAACGTAATAATGAGTTGTAGTAAAACTGATTCACGACAACTTTACTAATTATAAATTTTTTCATTTTACTGATATTAAGAAAGAAATAAGTAATAGTTAAGTTATAGTTATGCCCCTTCCTCTAACCCTCCCTTTCCCCCTGGCTGATTTTGACCGTTAACGAACTTATTCTTTCAAACACAAAAAGCACGTCAGATACCAAATTTCATTGTAATGAACGTAAAATTATTGCCTCCAGAGCGCGTACAGACACACACATGGAGTGATGGTGATGTAATGATGGTGACAATACAATTTTTGATGGCATTCACCTACACTTTTTCGACCAGTCCAAATAGCCGAGCGGTTTAAGGCGTTATGTCTTTGCAGTATGCAGTACTTGGAAACTGAGAGGTTATGGGTTCGAATCCCGACATCGGCAGTTTGTCAATTATAAAAATAATAAAAAGGGGCGGTTGATTGACTAAACTGTCGGCGTATGGGCAAGAACGAAGTAACCGGCTATGCTTGAGAAGGTTTTCTGCAGTTTCCTTCACGAACTCCAGATGAATATCCGCAAAGTTCCTATCATAGTCGGCTGCAGCCGCATATCCTACCAATTCCTAGTCTACTCACAAATTCCTTCCACTCCACTCACATCCTCACATCCTAAGGCATCACAATGGACCTTATGGTCGAAGTGTAGCCCGTCCAGGGCAGCCTTAACAATCTACTTCTACCTCTACACTTTTTCGGGTCAATAAACTTGCATATATTAACCCTTTTGTACGTTTTCCCTCATTTTCTGTAAAGCTTTTGAATCACCGTCTATAAGAATATTTGGCCATCCTGACGTTCTATTGAAAATTTAAATGATGTTAAATAACATTTTACACTTAGAACATTGCCAACAAAGTAAATTAGTTCTTACACCCCCAATAGCTGGATTAGTTTATAAATACAGCAAATGTTTGTATTAATATAAAATCGCCTCATAAAAGAACCACCAATAGTTAGTTGCAAAATAGTTTATAAGATTTTTGACAAGTAAATCAAATTAAAAATTTAAAAATCCCACGATGAAGTTGAGGACCATATCTACTGCAGCGTGATATCTAAGGTGATATCTATATAATGCAACAAACCGCATTAAAATCAGCCCAGCAGTTTTTGAAAAACACATCTACTGCAACGCCTTCTAGTAGCTTGTGATCGTTAAACATGACAAAGAACCTGCTCTAAGATAATACCTATGTAATGCAACAAACTGTATCAAAATAGATCCAGTAGTTTTTGAGAAACACACCTACTGCAGCGCCCCAGGTGGCTTATTACCGTAAAACAAGACAAAGAACCTTGGCATAGCTGTAAATACAGGGTACCTATCAATTATTTATTTATTTTTTTAATGAAAACATTTTCTGAAAAAATATAATAATACAACTCTTTTTTATGGTCAGACATAAAAGAGGGTTAAATACAATACATTGAATACATACTCTGGAATTCTGGGCTGGTAATTTGGAGCATAAAATGTACCTTTTTAATATATTTGTGTATGAATAAAATGTTATATAAATCTTTTGAACCTTTACCGATTGACCGTTATAATAAAAGAGGAAAATTTTTGCTAAGAATTTAAATAGAATTGAAAAATAGTTTAAGTAGACTTTAAGAGAAATTTTTTTGATGGTTTAGATTTTTGGAAATTCCGAAACTATTACACATGGGAGAACTTATAAACCATTAATTACCTGATTTAATTATTTTTTCTTCGTAGGGGGTATAGTGTCTTCGGAATTTGACGACATTGACTACAATAAACATGCCAATGATAAGGCCGGGGGGGGGGGGGGGTTAATTTGTCACTGATTTCTCAATGTTTAAATTTTACATAAAGTGGGAAATTTAGGTGAGATTACTTAATCTGACTGAGCTTCTTCGAGTTAGTCTACTTTGAATTAAAAAAGTGAAAAGTACTATGCGTGCTAGTGACAATTATTTTTCGTATAAAAGTAGTGATAAAACTAGCATGAAAGTAGTGATTTTAGTGAAAAGTAGTGATTGTAGTGATTTTAGTAATGAGTGATGTTTTAGTGGCCCCTTTTAATAGAAAATTTAAAGTTCCCGCTTTAATAGAAATTTTTCTCAAATTTTTTCCGGATTCCAATGATTGCGCATTATTAAACGAAATGATTACCCTTCCAACATATTATAATTTATTATGAGCCATGAACACGAGCACAAAAAGTATTTGGGAAATCGTCACAGAAAAGCCATCTTCGTTTGAATATCCGGAATTATTAAAAATTAATAAATAACAAACTTAGTAGTTGTTTCGCATCTTCTTATCTATGTGAATCGAATTTTCACATGAAACATATATAATCAAATGAATTATTGGGCAATAATTGGTAGGCACCCTGTATTGAAACAATGTCCTGTCTTACTTCAAAACATACCTTTCTTGCTTACTCTCACTCAGCTAATGGAGTGCACAGTTGCTCAAATGAGCAATCCATGCCCACCTCTGCTCTAAGGTAATAGTTGTGCAATGCAACAAATCGCAACAAAATTTCTCCAGAAGTTACACATTTATCACAGCGCCCCTGGTGTTCTATAACCGTAAAACGTGACTAAGGACATTCTCTGAGGTGATACCTATGTAATGGCACAAACCGCATCGAAGCTTAGGAGTATTTGAGAAAAATGGTAACTAACAAACAAACACACAAACAACCTCTTACCCTAAACGAAAATACCTTCCATCGAGGCTAAAAATAATGAATCAATTATATGTAACAAATCAAGTTATGTTTACAATATTGAACACTCAGTACATAACTGTGGACAAAAGAGGAAGAGAGGATTTCATAAAAGTTTGTTCCAATTATGTAATAGAAATTATATTATTCTTCGCAGTAGTATAACATATTTTTTTAATATATAAATTCCATTTCATACTTGTTAAAAGTGAGACTATTTACATTCACAATAATATTCCACTTCTATTTTATTATATTGCATAATATACAAACAAATATCTTACATATAAAGTTAATTATTATATCCCATTAACATAATATGTTAGGATCCGTGGATTACTTATTTTAGGTGAACACACATAAGTTCAATTTTACCAGTCAAGTAGCCGAGTGGTCTAAGGCGTCATGTCTGCGCAGTATGCAGTACTTGGAAACTGAGAGGTTATGGGTTCGAATCCCCACATCTGCAGTTTGTCAATTATAAAAATTTAAAAAAAAGGGGCGGTTGATTGACTAAACTGTCGGCGTATGGACAAGAACGAAGTAACAAGCTATGCTTGAGAAGGTTTTCTGCAGTTTCCTTCACGAACTCCAGATGAATATCGGCATAGTTCCTATCATAGTCGGCTGCAGCCGTATATCCTACCAATTCCCAGTATACTCACAAATTCCTTCCACTCCACTCACATCCTCACATCCTAAGGCATCACAATGGACCTTATGGTCGAAGTGTAGCCCGTCCAGGGCAGGCCTTTACAATCTACCTCTAAGTTCAATATTACATTTGAAAGGAGTTTTAATGAAAACTATTTTAATTGACAAAATATATTTCCCAAATTAACTCTTAATCGACAGTAACGACCATACCATATAATATCGCAAAATACCGTTAAATAACGTTAAAAAGGCTGAATAAATTTTGACACGGTTCAGAATTTAGCTGAAAGTACCATCGTGCAACAGTGTTCGAGAGGAATAATCAATCTTCTAAACGGTGCAAGATAGACAAAATACGTGTCACAGAAATTGTTTTTGTGTGAAACTTTTTGTCATGGATCCAATATTTATGATAAAGTTTTTATCTAAGTAAAAATTTAATCTCTTTCGCACCGTTTAAATGAAAGTTTATAACCAAGATGTACGGAAACAAATTTATGCTCGTGTGATCATTTGAAAATTTATCACTTCAATACTCTTAGAGTACTCATTTCCATTCTATGACCTTGGTACTCATTTGAGGCTTAATTTAATGTTCATCTAGGAATGATAGGCACAAAATCAAAAACAAGTCCAAAAATACAGAAAGAGGTTGTTTGGCTGCCATTAGTTGTCCCGAGGTTATCCGTGTTATTTTATATGTATGTACCCATATATATATATATATATATATATATATATATATATATATATATATATATATATATATATATATATATATATTTATATATATATATATATATATATATATATATATTTATATATATACCAGTCAAGTAGCCGCGCTTATGACGTTGTTTCTACTTGGACCTGGGAGTTTATGGGTTCGAGTCCTGACATCGGCAGTTTGTCAATTAAAAAAATTAATGGGGCGGTTGATTGACTAAGCTGTCGGCGTATGGACTAGAACGAAGTAGCCGGCTATGCTTGTGTAGGTTTTCTGTAGTTTCCCCACATGAACTCCAGATGAATATCGGCATAGTTCCTATCAAAATCGGCTGCAGCCGCACACCTACCAATTCCTTCTCTGCCTACGAATTCCTGATCCTCCACTCACATCATAAAAATGTAAAGTAAAAATTAATAAATAAAGGTTGAAAAATAATAATGTGGGTGGCCTCTTTTATCGACCGTCGTGTCTCAAAAACGGAGGTTAAACCCCATTATTATTATACCCGTGCAAAGACGGGTTGCACAAATTAGTGGGGGCGGGTCGCTAGTACAAGTTAAAAAATTAGAAGCACTACACCATTTTTTGCAACATACTCCCCTGTTTGATCCTCTACTGGCTGCCGTAACTGTATATCCTGAAATAAAACTTGGTTCATGTAGTATATTTTCTAAATATATTATATTTCAAGGTCGAGGACCATCCTCAAATTATTTGATTGATCAGTAGGTACCATATTTATAAAATACTTGCTTATATCAGCGATGTTGCTCGCGATTTACTGTTATGTCTCCAGCTCCCGTTATTGTAGCGAGATAGAAAAAGCATACCAGACTTTAAGGCTAATCATAAACTAAAAAAGATTTATCAAAATCAGTCCAGTAGTTTTTTCGTGATGCTCAAATAAACAAACAGATAATGACAGTCTTATAAAAGTAGAGATGTCCGTTTGGAAATCACTCTTTTTCAGATAATTTGGTTTTTCGAATTATAATTTTTAAACAGAATCCAGTTAATAATTTGAATAAACGAACGTGTCATTGTTCAAATGGTTCAAAATATGTTTCTATAGCTACAAATTTAAAAAAAACTCAATTCATTTGATCATAAATAAAATAGTTGAGCAATATTTACTAATTAGTATTAATACTATAGATATTTGGAACTTTAACTATAAAATGAAAACATTGAAATAATAAATTGTATACTCTAAAACCCTGACGTAATGTTTTTAGTATACAAACTTTTAGATAAAAATAATTAACTATAGAATAATAAATAAATGTAAAATAACATTAAAATAAATTTCATTTGACGCCAATCACTTTAAAATAAATTGACATCAAATAACCAATACCTAAAATATCAGGAATGATCGTATGTACATGCTAAGTACCTATCTAGGATAGAGTTTATTATGTACCTGTATTCTTATTTGTTTTTCAAATAGACAAATGTTCGATATATCCAGGTAGTGAAATCGAATAATTGAATATTTCACTAAGTATGGCGAGGTGACAAAATATTAATCATCTTATAATAGTAACAATAATTATTATTTTTACTTTTTGTAAAATATTTTTAACATTTAATCCAATTTTCCTCTCCTGGGTATGGTAGGACCTTGTCGTTGGAGGAGAGGCTTGAGTGGATCAATGAAGGGCCATGCTATGCCGGCGATAACTATGTTACTGGCAGGAATACCCATGCCAGCCCGGATAGTCCTGAGAACCCAGACGAAAAAACCATGTAAACCCAAACAACGGTGCGAGGCATTGTGCCTAGAGAAGTAGCCGTTGGCTAGAGCAGCAGGTTTAAATCCTTTTAAATCAGGTTTGAACAATCCCCTTAGAACAACTGGCGAACTCCATTGTATAAATGCCCTCCCCATCATGGGGCAGATTAACTCGTGGGACCTAATATGGATACAACGGTAAAACATGACAATTCTGAGACTCAAATTCCTTCAACAAGTGACTCAGCCAAGGATGCGCAAGCTAACCACGATGAGACTCAAACAAGTGCAGTTGCGCCCAACTTATCAGGAAATCTGGACCAGAAATTCCAAAATCTTGCCCTGAAGAAAGAAGGGAAAAATCTATCGGGACAGCCCCCAGAAGAGCAGCAATAGAAAAAGTTAGAGCTTAGGAGAAACCGATTCTCCCAAGGAGGAGGAAAAACCTGACACATAACCCTATAGCCCTGGTTTCATACACGGTGGATGCCAATTCAGGGAATCAACCCCTGAAGAACCCACATAAAAAGAGGTTGAAATCCGAATACGGAACTCCAAGCCCGAAACAGATCTCAAAAAAACGTAAGGAGTGAGAACAAGCAAAGGCTTTATATATCTTTGCTGAAATCGCCTCAACCAAAAACATGTATTTTGCACTGTGGGGGTATTCTGAAATCAAATTACTCAGAAACAATCCGAAAAGGTGCAACTCTCGATCATGATAACCCTGACTAACCAAAAGCTCGTTAAAAGAAGGTTATTTTTATTGAGTACCAGCCAAAATTAAAAATTAATTACCTGTCCCACAGGTAATGAAGCGCTACATTTGTTTCTTGTTGTAATACTGACTTTGTAACGGTTGAAAATATTGATCGTAGAAAACAAGTTTAAAATGACCTAGTTAGTCCATTTCCTCATGTCCGTATGGTGTCCACAGACCATAACTCAAGATAAAAAGAGATAACGAGAGATTTTGTATCTGTGCTATAGAACAAAAAAATAAAGTCAAGTTCGTAACCATGGGCAAAATCGGACCATGTTTGGGAAAAATGGGCAAAACTGCCAAAAATATACAAACAAAAACTGTTACTTTTTCAAAAATAGACAATTTTTGTTAAAAACTTTTTTTACATAAATTCTGGATTTACCGGATATTTAAGTAATAAACTCAGTTATTATTTTACTTGTTTTAGATAGAGAATGCTTTTAGATTTTTAAATTATCTGGTATGATGAAAAAATTAATTTACCGCTCCTGCAACTCTGATGTCCTGGGCTTAAGTCTTATGAGAATGACATATCTCCTGAAATTTACGATAAAAAATTTCGTTAAAAAAAATGTATGCTTAATAAAAACAGAGCATTGCAAAACAGGTAGCAGCAACAACAAGTACAAACTACTACGTACCCCGATAGTTGTTAGCATTTAATAAAACCAAAACAACGTTCTTTTCTGTCTCTTATTTATCTAAATAGATGATGATGGTTTGACTCTGTGAGTATTTTATTTATTTGTAAAACTTTTGTTTGTTGAACTTTTTTACAAAACTTTTCAGTTGAATATCATATGAATTATTCAATAAATAATATCATTCAAATATATAAATATATATATATATATATTTATACATATATATATATATATATATATATATATATATATATATATATATATATATATATATATATATATATATATTTATACATATATATTCTTTCTCCAACTTTTTCAGGCCTTTTCTTCAAAGTGGAAATTATCTTAAAGGATAAAGAGCGATACTGTTATCAACTATTGTTTCTACGAGAAAATCTAAAAAATTATGTACGCAGTATAAATAAATGTTGAAATAAAAAGCACTTTTTTAAACGCTACTCTCAGTGAAAACCATACAAAATGAACGCATTTATTCACCCCCGTGAACTTAGCAGAGCACTTTTAGCAGATCCCTTCCAAAACCATCCAACAAATTTGTTGGTCATTTGTTGGACATTGTTGGAACATTTTAAAAATTTGTTGGACCCTATTTCAAAAGTTATAACCGTTTTTCTAAATGCTCTGCTAGGTTCACGATAGCAGAGCAATGTTTGAAAACTGAACAAAAAAGTATCCAAAAATGTTCTTTAGGACTTGTTGGACATTGTTGGAACAATTTTAAAATTTGTTGGACCTTATTTCAAAAGTTACAAAGCTTTTAAAATGCTCTGCTAGGTTCACGCTAACAGAGCAATGTTTGAAAACTGACCAAAAAGTATCCAAAAATATTCCTTAGGACTTGTTGGACATTGTTGGAACATTTTTAAAATTTGTTGGACCTTCTTTCAAAAGTTATAAAGCTTTTTAAAAGCGCTGCTTAGCGCACGCCTACAGAGCCATGTTTTAAAATCGACAAAAAAAGTAACAAACATTGTCCCTTAGTACTTGTTGGTCATTGTTGGAGCATTTTTAAAATTTGTTGGACCTTCTTTCAAAAGTTATAAAGCTTTTTAAACTCACTGCATAGCGCACGCCTACAAAGCCATGTTTTAAAATCGACAAAAAAAGTAACAAACAATGTTCCTTAGGACTTGTAGGACATTGTTGGAACATTTTAATCTCCAATCATAAATCTTAAAAGTTTCTGTAAATATTCGAGCAAACGAAAACCAATTAGATGTAAAATGAATTTTCTATAACTTTGTTTCTTATACATTTGTGTTTCCTCTTCTCTCTAACCCTTTTCCCTTCTCCAATTTTGTGCAATAACGAACTCTTTCTCTGAAATTTCAAAAGCACCTCACATACCAAAGTTCATTCTAATCGGATTAAAACTAGTCACTAGAGTGGCTTCAGTCACAAGGCTCATAATAAATAACAATGTACAGAATTTATGGCATAAATTGAAATCTAACTATAAATTCTATAAATTGAAATCAAACAAAAGTTTTTTGTTTTTAGAAACGAAAAATAATTTGCCTACAAACTTTTCTTCTATCTCTTACCAAATTCGAAAATTTTTCTGTTTTCAGACTTTTCTGGGTTGTTTGAGCCCTTGACCTATCTTTCTACTAATCAACGTTCTGGAAAACGGGAAGTACACTTGAATATTGATTATGATTTATGATAAATGTCAATTTTATGGGTTAAATCTCTTAGAAACTATTAAAGGTATACTGTTGTATACTCGCTTTATGTTTAAAATTTGAGCTTCCTAGCTTTTTTGGTAACTGAGATACAGAGGGCCAAAAATCGTCTCTATTACTTCTAGTAAAAGAAAGTATAGTGCATTCGGCGTCTATGCTAAAACTTTTGCCGCACACTACTATAATAGGTTCGTTATGTGATGATTGGTACAGATTATACATAAATTAATAGTTTTTAATTGTTGAAAAATAAAAACGTTAAAAAAATAGCACATTTGTACTACGGTAATTATTATATACGTATTAAATAACGGTCAATAATTATGATATATAAATAATAAAAATGATCCCATAATTTCCAAAAAGTACCAAGGAACATATTTGTTGATTTTTAAACATGGCTCTGATGGCGTGTACTTAGCAGCGCTTATAAAAAGCTTTATAACTTTGGAAATGAGTCCCAACAAATTTTAAAAATGATCCAATAATGTCAAACAAGTCCAGAGGAACATTTTTTGATACTTTTTTGGTCAGTTTTAAAACATGGGTCTGTAGGCGTACGCAAAGCAGTTCTTTTAAAAAGCTTTATAACTTTTGAAATAAGGTAGGTCCAACAAATTGTAAAAAGGATCCAACAATGTCCAACAAGTGTTAAGGAACATTTTTTGTTACTTTTTTGGTCGTTTTAAAACATGGCTCTGATAGTGTGTTCTTAGCAGCGCTTTTAAAAAGCATTATAAATGTTGATATAAGGGCCAACAAATTTCAAAAATGTTCCAACAATGTTCAACATATCCTAAGGAACATTTTTGGATACTTTTTTGGTTAATTTTCAAACATGCTCGGTTAGCGTGAACCTAGCAGAGCATTTTAAAAGCTTTATAACTTTTGAAAGGAGGTCGAACAAATTTTTAAAATGTTCCAACAATGACCAACAAGTACTAAGGGACAATGTTTGTTACTTTTTTTTGTCGATTTTAAAACATGGCTCTGTAGGCGTGCGCTAAGCAGCACTTTTAAAAAGCTTTATAACTTTTCAAAGAAGGTCCAACAAATTTTAAAAATGCTCCAACAATATCCAACAAGTCCTAAGGAACATTTTTGGATACTTTTTTGGTCAATTTTCAAACATGGTCGGTTAGCGTGAACCTAGCAGAGCATTTTAAAAGCTTTATAACTTTTGAAAGAAGATCCAACAAATTTTAAAAATGTTCCAACAATGACCAACAAGTACTAAGGAACATTGTTTGTTACTTTTTTTGTCGATTTTAAAACATGGCTCTGTAGACGTGCTCTAACCAGCGCTTTTAAAAAGCTTTATAACTTTTGAAAGAAGGTCCAACAAATTTTAAAAATGTTCCAACAATGACCAACAAGTACTAAGGGACAATGTTTGTTACTTTTTTTGTCGATTTTAAAACATGGCTCTGTAGACGTGCTCTAACCAGCGCTTTTAAAAAGCTTTATAACTTTTGAAAGAAGGTCCAACAAATTTTAAAAATGTTCCAACAATGACCAACAAGTATTAAGGGACAATGTTTGTTACTTTTTTTGTCGATTTTAAAACATGGCTCTGTAGACGTGCTCTAACCAGCGCTTTTAAAAAGCTTTATAACTTTTGAAAGAAGGTCCAACAAATTTTAAAAATTTTCCAACAATGTCCAACAAGTCCTAAGGAATATTTTTGGATACTTTTTTGGACAATTTTCAAACATTGCTCTGTTAGCGTGAACCTAGCAGAGCATTTTAAAAGCTTTGTAACTTTTGAAATAAGGTCCAACAAATTTTAAAATTATTCCAACAATGTCCAACAAGTCCTAAGGAACATTTTTGGATACTTTTTTGGTCAGTTTTCAAACATTGCTCTGCTAGCGTGAACCTAGCAGAGCATTTAGAAAAACGGTTATAACTTTTGAAATAGGGTCCAACAAATTTTTAAAATGTTCCAACAATGTCCAACAAATGACCAACAAATTTCTTGGATGGTTTTGGAAGGGATCTGCTAAAAGTGCTCTGCTAAGTTCACGGGGGTCATTTATTCATTGTTTAATAAATTGTTTCTTCAGTAACCAACCTTAAGTTTTTGAAATAACCAACCAAAACTAATTTCTAAATCTTTCTATTTTCAAAAGCAGTTAGTAAAATAGAATAAAAAATGTATTTCCCTCTTTATATTGAAAATATTCATCAATGCCATCGCTTCACGAGATATTTTTTTGAAATTACATCTATATATATATATATATATATATATATATATATATAAATCTCGTGTCTTGTTTATGAACGACCATATTTCTTTTTTTGGAGTTGGTTAAAATTTGTCTTGATTTTGTTATTTCCATGGAAAATCCACTTCAATAAGATAACTGTAAAATTAAAACTACGAATGTTGTGTATCGTAAGCATTAGAATAATAAACAATATGTTTTTGGAATAATTATTATTTATTTATTATACCAATTCGTCTGTCAGGTCAGGTAGTATATATATATATATATATATATATATATATATATATATATATATATATATATATATATATATATATATATATATATATATATATATATATATATATATATATATATATGTATATATTTTATATAAATATATATATATATATCTATATATATATATATATATATATATATATATATATACCTGACCTGACAGACGAATTGGTATAATTAATAAATAATAATTATTCCAAAAACATATTGTTTATTATTCTAATGCTGATTCTAATATATATATATATATATATATATATATATATATATATATATAGTATATATATATATACTATATATATATATATATATATATATCTATATATCTATATATATATATATATATATATATATATATATATATATAGATATACATATAGATATACATATAGATATACATATTCTTTCTCCAAATTTTTCCTTATGCATCCACCCTTTTAAAAAACTCCATGACTTTTGACTCATCCTGTATATATTAAACACATAATTAAGAAGCCCAGTTTCATAAACAATGAGATTAATTTTATAATTAACTTATATATCAGTTGCCTAAATAAGCTGAGGCCGAAATCGTCGCATTATAAGTAGGTCTGTGATTAGTCCTTTTTATACTCGGTATATGTATATAAAGGTATATTAAAGGGTAAGTTTAATCCTGACTGTTACGTTTGAAAATATTGATCGCATACATACATGTTTGGAATAGATCTCCGTCCGTCTGTGGACACAACTTAAGACCGAAAAAAGAAGAAATTTTGTGTGTGTGTTCTATAGCATAAAAGTCAGCTTATGTTTGTAAATGGGTGAAATCGGACCATATTAGGGTAAAATGGGCAAAACTACCTATTTTTGAAACAGTAGAAGATAGAACAAAATTGTAATGAAAAATATTCCTTTTTTAAAAATAAACAACTTTTGTCATAACTTTTTTAACATACATTCAGGATACACCGGGTATTTAAGCCATTAACATAGTTGGTATTAATTTCTGAAAAAAAAAATTTGGTTGGAAAAATTTGTTCGTAAGTTTTCTCTTAATATGTTTTTAAAATTTTATAACGCGGCAAGTTTTAATTTAAAATATTTGAATGAAAAACAACTTACTTGCCGCGATATAAAATTTACTAAGAGAAAAATTTTTTCAACCAAATATTTTTTTTCATTTTTCATTTTACGTTGTACTTACATTCTTACATTTTAGTTTTCGCTATTTACTTTATAAATAGCTCGGCTCTTTAATGGGATGTCATCACTTTTTAAGGAGCAACTATTTTAATGAAGTATCTCCCCGAAAACTCGGCTCTTTTTTACATTTATGTTTTTAATCGGATATATATATTTATCTCATTATAATAATAATGCGGTTTTACCTCCGTTTCTGAGTCACTACGCTCTATAATAGAGGCCATCCACATCATTATTTTTCAACTTTTATTTATTTTTAGCTGTATTGCTTATGATGTGAGTGGAGGATAAGGAATTCATGTGCAGAAACTATGCTGATATTCATCTGGAGTTCGTGGAACATAGCCGTTTACTTTGATCTTGTCCATACGCCGACAGTTTAGTCAATTAACCGCCCCATTAATTTTTTTAACTGACAAACTGCTGATGTTGGGGTGTGAACCCATGACCTCCCAGTTCCAAGTAGAGCACCTTAATAAGCGCGGCTACTTGGCTGGTTTATCTCATTAAAAAAATTGGTTAGTACAAGATTACTATGACATGACTTTTGTTTAAATGGGCAACCCATGGCACACTCGTGGTGTTTGTTATAAGTGTAAAAACTTCTGATAGTTTTGGTTTGAGCTTCACCTATTAGTGATAAGAAAGGGCAGTAATTTCTAAGCTTTATTCCCCAAAATAGTGGAAAAAGTGGATGCAAAAATACCTTATGCATATTTTTGAATTAGCGCTTCAATAAGCTTTTATTTTATACACGATGCCTTTAAAATAAAATTTTACGCATTATTGGGATATTGACCCCCTGAAATTAGCCCTTAAAAGCAAAATTCAACTTTGTATACCCTGCGTCTATAATTGAGGGATCACGGTCTATATCAGGCTGATTTTCAAAATATTTGGTTGAGAAATCAAGAGTGCAAAGCTGGTGTTAGATAGCTGATATAAAATAGAAATTTTTAGCGGTAAAACTGAGAACAAAACTATAAAATTTCCATACACTTATGCAGCTCATGTTTCCTTCTTTTGGAAACAATAAAACATGATTTGCTTGTTTGTTTTTTTGATGACCACTCTGTATTAAATATTTCTTCTATTATATTATATTATATAAAATAAGATGTATATTATTTATCAAGCGTCTACACTCCAATAAACAAATTCAATTGTAAAACAAATAATTTTCTGAAGACAATTCTCATGCAGTCTCTCGTATTTAGATAAATAACAATCATAACATTTATTGAAAATTAAGCTAGAAGTGTTTATTTGTATTAAGATTTTCAAAACTAATGATGGTAAGTCTAGATTTTACTTAAATATAATCTTCAATATAAAAATGGAAATGAACTATTATCCAGTATTCAAGTGTGAGTTATACAATAGTATTTTTGGAGGGCGATCTCTGCGACGTCCCGTGTTTTTTATTTTAAGTTATGGTTCTGTCAAAACTCGTAAACATACGGATATACATGTAAAAACTCAACTTTAATTTTAACTTTAAGGAACTAATTACATATGCCAGTGGAAAAATTGATGAGCAGCTTCAAAGAAGTGCAATTAGATATTTTTAGAAAAAAAAAGTATTTCAAAAGGTACAAAATTATGTACTACTTTTCATGTTTCTAATGTCTAAGAAGAGATTGATGTCAATGATTCTCGGCGAAGTTTTGGTACAGTATACACACTACTAGCGTATACACACTTCTATAATCATAATGTCGCAATTAATTTGAAATGTTCACATAAAACGATTGTTATAATTAATAATATTGTTAATTACAACGATTTACAACAATAACTTTGTGATAAATGCTTTGTGGCAAAGATGTTTCTCTTAATACTGTACCAAAAATTCAGCGAGATAATAATCTTTATTATGTTTGCTACAATTCATTTCCCATTTCCCATGTTTCTCAAACTCTAATATCAAAATAGATATTAAGAATTTCGGTCGGTATTTCCAAACTATTATTAGGTTGTCAAGAACCTCACGAAATTCACAATATGACTAAAATGAATCGTCAGAAATCAGCTGAATTTTTTTGAGACTTTATGCTCATGGCGATTTTAAGAAAATCGTTACGTAAGTTGGAGAAATTTAACATGCATCTTCATAAACATGGTGAAATGAAATGCACGATTCCGACTTTTTTTACTTCGAACTCTCTCAATATAGTCACGCTTGTTCACATACTTTCCTCATTAGCTAAGAAATATTTTTCCTTAAAACTTTGGGAGAATGCCCATCGGGTTGTTAAGTTTTATGATAAAATGAGTTGGTATGCCAAATTTTGTGTTTCCCCCTTTCTCTAACCCCCACCCCTTTCTCCTTGTCCGATTTTACCCATGAACTTGACCATTTGAAAGCGCCTCAAATACCAAATTTCATTCCAAACGGAATTGAATTGTGACCACTGGAGAGTCCACAAACACTTAAACGTTCAACAATTCTGAATACATATAGAATTTCAAGAGAAATCGACTTTTTCTTCTAGACTTTCTTCTTTTAGACTTTTTGTTAAATTTAAACTTGCAAAAAATAAATAAAATATTTTATTTAAATTTTTTAACGTTTAGAGTTTCAATTTTACGTATTTATTTGTTCTTCAACTTTTACTTCTCTGGATAATCAAAGGTGGTACAAACGTTATGTCTCCGCTGAAAATATGTTTGTGAGTGACAATAATATAAAAAAATAAATAATGTTATTGGTTTATTTAAAAAATTTTAACAAAAGTTGCTTGCTATTTCTCTTATATTATATCCAAAATGATGATATTCGTGCTATAGAGTAGTATAAAAGTTTTTCGTTCACAAATTTAAAGTTTCATAAATTAAAAAAATTATTATATTGTACGATCAGCACAATATGGTGTTCACAATCTTATCTGTGATAATCAATAATAATGCACTTGAAGTAAGAATATTTCAAGGTATAAGGAGAAATAGTATATAGTATTCAACGTATTTTATATTTGTAGGTGGAGAAGTTTATTAGACAAAATAGTACATTTATATTAGCAAAAAAGTTTTTAATAAATGTGCATATAATTTGTGGCGTCAGACCAAGCTTAAGCATATACACCTACCTACTATGTTTACAGGAAGGATTAAAGACTATTTTTAGTCCTATGTATCGTAGACACCAAAAAAGCCATGAAACTCAAATTTAAAACGTAAGGCCTACCATCTGACGATAAAGTTCCAGATATTGAACCCTAAAAATCGACGTTTTGGGGATTGACTCACTCACTCCTCCGTATACTGGAAAACGAGAAAAATTTGTAAAAAGCAAAGTTTAAATTAATTAATTTTACTACAATTTTATTATTTTTGCGATTATTTTTTCTCTAGTACATATTTATATATACTATATTTAGACCGTGGTGTCTCAGAAACGGAGGTAAAACCCCATTATTATTATATACATAAATATTTACGTTTTAAGGACGTTCCCAAAGAGTCGTGTTCAACTTAAAAAAAATTCCATTATGTAAACTACAATAGATCAAATAAAATATATTTGAGGTACAACTGTTACTGTTTGCTGTAGTGTTACTATATTTTATTTGATCTATTGTAGTTTACATAATGGAATTTTGGTTTAAATTGAGGACTTAAACAATATTTATGAGATAACAAATACCGTTTGTTTTTGTTATTTTTGTAGAAAGATATTTGTTATATCTTCAATTACTTATTCTCAATTTTTTTAAAGAATCTAAAGAAAATTACTGTTGATATTTAATAAAACGTGTGTGACAACATCAATCGGGCTAAGTTTTATATGATAAATATACAAATTTTAACTGTCAATAGTTACAAATTTACTACCGTAAGGACCATAAAAAAAAAATTCTACGTGTAGAAGATACTTTTGTAAGTCTGTAATCAAGACTTGCGGAATTATTGTGCATTTGATTAAAGTACAGCTGTTGATGCGAGTAATAACTGAAAGTTTTATTAAAACACATTAGAATATACATGAAACATATTTACAAAATTATAAATTGAATACCTGAATCAACAACAAGTACACTATTACACAATTGGACTTGTTTACAACAAGTATATAATTTAATTACACACAGTAACAATTAATTACTGTGTAGTATTACAATTAGTATTACAGTAACGATTAATAAGTATAGACCCTGTTTCATTATCAAGTGCTAGTAACGTATTGAGTGTCTTGTCTGCTCGGCAGCGCAACTCTGACCCTTCTCAATCACCTACGCCGCGCGCGTCATTAGTTTGGACGAGTTCAAACTTACACTTTTAACTACATATATTCAAAATTACAGATGAATCGCACGAAAACTAATTTTCTTGGGACCGTCCTTAAGATTAAAATCCTAAATATCGTTGTATGTATTAGAATTTAAGAAAAAATGTTCAGGTAATGAATTGTAATAAAGTACATTTTTTTACAACTTTACTAATACTTTTTTCGATTTGTGTAATATTAAGAGAGATATTTTATATTATGTGTTTTCTTCCTCATGCTTAAGCAGAAACTATGTCTGCAAGATTTTCTCTCACAAACAAACTAAAACTTAAAAAAAGTCATTCGCTTAATTTTAAGATGGTAGATTGGTTTCTTTTAGCAACCACTTTAATTAGATTTAACTAATTTTGAGCTTTCAGAGGTTTGCGGTTGGAAACACATTGACTTCCATTAATAAGGAGTTCAACCTGAAACCATTTACAAAAAGTATTAAAGAGGTAACATTTGATGTTCATTGTACATTTATTACATTTATTACATTTACACGTTTGAAAGCAAAGGATAACACTCAAAATCCACAGGATACACAAGACAAAGGATAAAACCGTCCGTTTTCAAACTTTTGCTGGAAGTAATATATCTAAGTATATCTAGAAAAAAAAATCGAAATCTTTCGAAAGCGCATTTAAATGGTTCTGTGTTTAAATTAGTATGTTCAGAAATAAAGGAGCTACAGTAGCTCTCAATAAACCACACAACAATAAAAATCGAAGAACGCTTGTTTTCTCAATCAACAAACTATCCTAATGCAGTACAATTTTGTGAAAAAATTTTAAAACTAATGAATTTACATTATTTGAAATGGATTATCCTGGTACAGACAAACATTGGATTAACGCACATATTCGAAATATTTTGGTGACGGTTAGTGTACACTTTTTACTACACATAACCGTACATACTATATTGCTCTGCCATTGCTATTCACATTGTACATATATAGCTTCGATATTTTCCACAAAATCATAATTTATTCACGCTACTTGAATATAATCTGGTGTGTCTTTATTTTACTATCTACAATAACAAATCAATTATCTTACTTCAAATGGTTCTTCTTTCGCTATACATACTTTCATATACCGTCTGTTTTGGACAGCTTTGCCAATAGAGAATCAATGTTAAATATTATTTACTATATAACTACACAATGCTTCATAAAGAAATAAAAATAGTGGGGGTACTCTGTAGTAAGTAGTGTGTGTGTGTGCATATGTAATGAATAATAATATTATAAATTAAGTGAGCATCACTAAATACCCACTCTTAATTGACATCAATCAAACATCTCACCACAAGCATACCACAAGATATTTGTAAGTATGTGTATGGATGTATGGTTTTATAGTAAATATTTTATTTATTTATTTAACATTGATTCCATATTAGAAATACATTTGAAAACAGACTGTACCTATATGCCAACCACCAATAAATTGTAATATATTTTAATAGTATTCATCTTTGCACAATACATACACATTTTATAGAAAATGTCATGTAGAAGTCCCATAACATCTATATCATGATGATGATTCGAGTATCATGCCTGAGAGCAGACTTTGACTACTACGGATTTCCATGCTTCGTGGTCGTATGCCAAGCGTATAAATTCAGAACAATTTTTAAAAGTTCTATATACAAAATAGAATGTCAAACCCTCCACTATACTCACGGCTTGGATCTAAGACACGAAGCAGTTTTAATTATGGCTGTAGGTCAGACGCTTGCGTCTAGCAACTTATAAATCTGGGATTGAGATTATTCTGATTGAACCAAATAAAAGGAGCCTTCGCATCTAAAATCGTAAAACAAAATAAATTTTTTCAAAAAAGTAAAAAATAAATAAAAGTCTTTACTTATAAAGCGTAAAAATTTTCATAGAAACTTTATTAAAAGCTTTAAAACTTGGAATCGGAAAATGAGTCTTATAATAAAAATAACCCGTACAGCGATGAAATATTTTATCACCCGTCCCGTTGGAGGTTTAACATTGATACAGTGACAACAAGATAAAATCATGCATTGTGTCTACCTAATGGTCGGCACATGAAAAGCTTTACAATTTTATTTCAATATTTTGCTTATTGAATAATAAATTATTGTTTATTTTTTATATAAATTTTTGGTAGGTATATTAAATGTATTTAACTTTAAAATTAATTTAAAATTTCCCGCCTTAAGATACTTGCGCGCCACAACGGGGATATTTTGGGGCTACATGCGAGCTGTTACTACACTACTTCGTAACAAAAGGTTCTGGTAACACTGTTTGGATATATTCATTATCGGTAGCTAGTTTTTACTTAATCGCACTATTTCTTCTCGCACTATAGAAACATTTATTCTACAATGTAAATCACTTATTACACGCAACACTTTAATTTAGCCCATTTATGAATATTTAGGCCCAATTTTCTTACATCTGGGATGCTTTTATTGTTCAAATGCATCTCTAGGTATTTCACATCATCGTTTTGTGGTATTATATCATTTTAGGGTTATTCTTGGGTAGTTACATCTGCGTACCAGTCCAAGTAGCCGAGCGGTATAAGGCGACTTGGAAACTGGGATGTTACGGGTTCGAATCCCGACATCGGCAGTTTGTCAATTATTAAGACAAAAAAGAGACGCTTAATTGACTAAACTGTCGGCGTATGGACAAGAACGAAGTAACCGGCTATGCTTGAGAAGGTTTTCTGCAGTTTCCTTCACGAACTCCAGATGAATATCGAAGTTTCTATCATAGTCGGCGATAGCCGCATCCTTAGGTATCACAATGGACCTGATGGTCGAAGTGTAGCCCGTCCAGGGTAGCCTCTACAATCTATCGATCTACCTCCTAAAATTGTTCATTATAAATATAGTAACAATTCTTGTTAGAAAATTTTTTTCGAAAATCGAATGAATAAGGCACAAATCAATTATAAAAATTAAAAAATGACCTGAACTTGTGTGGCCTATTACAAAGATGGCAATTTATTGATATTCGAAAGTTATATTTGCAACCTTTATAAATATTTTTATAAAAGTATTATTTTACTAGTTGAAAATTCATTGGGAACAGCCAGGATGTTTTTATTGGTTATTTTATTGGTTATGTCGTGTTTTTTTTTATCTTAAATATTCCCTGCTTTGTATTGCTTGTAGAATTGTGCAATTTTTCAGTCTCTCTCTAACTGTTCATTACCGCATAAATCATTAAAAAAATTTCTATTATTGTACGAGTCAGCACATTATTTGCTCCTCTTTTATCTCAATACATTTTAGTTGAGCCGTCGTTCTAGAAGGATCATTATTTCCTCAAGCTACTAGCTAATTTTGAAAAAAACGCCATAAATATACGCAAAAATATTACTTCTTAGACATCTTTACCACCTTTCCATTCTGACACAAGGCGAAACGCAAAAAACCATCACAGAAGCAAATTTTCATCACATAAGAAATCATTCCCTGAAAATTGTCCCATAGGCTGAGAAACAACCTATAACATGAATAGTGTGTATGTGTGCATTAGAATAAGAATTTATTACCAATAACTTATTAGCTATTGAGAATTTTATTCAAGAAAATTTAACATTTCATAGGTAACATTCCAAAAAAACGCATATGTCCCATTTAATGGGCACTACCCAATAGATGGATAAACCATACTTTCTTTGGTAATTAATGTTAATAAGAATCTATAAGGAAATTATTTTTTCTTTATAAATAACAATGTTTAGGTTACATAATTCCAACTTTAATTTCTTTGTATTGTTCTAAACCCATACTGAAAAAATTCCTCTATTTTCTGAAACCTCTATTTTCTTTTCGTTTTTACATATTTAGTTTACAATTATACATTTATACAAGTATAGAATATTTCTGTTATAAAATTTAGTTAAACATATTTCATAAATTTACATGACATGCTTTTTTTTTTAGGAAATTTCCTGCTCTTTTAGAATATTTTTTTGAGATATCTGCAAAAAACGAACCCCCCTTTTTTTTTGTTTATAACTTTTCCAATTTTTTTATGCGGGACTTCAACTTTTTCAAAACTTTTCCAGATGCAATTAGGAATCGAATGACACCTTGATCATAATTTTCTGAGAAGGCGAAATGGAATTCGAATAAAAGACATATGTTTACTAGTCTATAAAACAAACAACTTTTATTAGAATATTGCTTAGAAAATTTTTAGAAAATATATAATTTTTGCTTGAATGTCCATCTACTGGGATAGATACCCTAACAATGTAATAAAAACAATTTTATGGATGTAAACATATTGTAGCTACATCGTTTGTCATAAATAAATCGTTCATTCAAATTCATTTGTATACTACATAAAAAGGTCGAAGAACAAAGAAATTCGAATATTATATTAAAACCATAATAAATGTTCGTAATTGTGTTTGAAAAATTTTTGAACATTATTCTTATATAAATAAAATTCCGTCGTAACATTCATTATACATAAAGTTGAGAATTTATTGCATTGTATTGATATCAAAAATTTATGTTTATTTAAAAAGATTGTTATTTGATTATTACAAAAGAATTCATCATAATTTGATTAATTAGAAATTTAAAAAAATCTGTTGAAGTTGTCCTTTACGTTTCAACCCGTTTCAATTTTTAAATAATGCTGATCGATGATTTTTTTTTATATAAACATTTATTTTCACCGCTTGTATGTAGAACTATTTATGTTGTTTTTTTACGTTGTGATCTTTGTTCATGAAAAAGTTGTAGAAAAATATATAGATTTATTCTAAGGTCTTACATTTTACATTTTTCTTGTTAAGATATATTTTTAGTATCGTTCATTTAAACCATATGAGTAAAATTGCCGAGTGCAAAATCGTTGTATTTTGGTTAATTGAGAACAATTTATTAGGAAGTGAAATGGAGGTGTGGCCTAATTAACACGGCTGACTTTAGGTTGCAAACATAAAATAAATACGTGTATTGGGAATCAATATTAGTTAATTTAATAATTTAATGCTTTCTTTGTGTGAAAATTTAACCGGGCAGGTTCAAATGTTGCTAAAAACATAGCTTTTTTTGCTTTTTGTAGTATGCAACCATACCACAGTGGCAATTTTATTCACCAGACGTCGTAACCAAACGGGACAATTCCCAATAAACGAAATATTTTTGTAATTGGAATTTTGGTTCCATAGAAACTATTTATAAATACTTTCAAAAATAATATCTATAACAATTTTTTTCTATTTTCACAGTAAAAAAGTCAATTTTTTATCAAATAATTAGCTCGTCGTTCATTTTTTTTGATATAAAAACATCTGTAGCGAGCTTATGCAAATATAATTTCATATATGGAGCGAAATGAAATATCAGATTAGATTGTCACGTTTTCATAGAAACGACCGTCTATGTGACAGTCGGCAATCATCGGCATTCATGTTTTAAATCGGAATTTTATATTGTATATGAATATTCATTGCTGTATATAGAATATGATGTATACTTATAAGTATAAGTATATTTTATATGTATATATAATAGTTATAGGATATGTTTTCGCATTGAGTCCTAGGGTTGCCACCTTTCCCGATTTCATCGGGAGACTCCCGAAATTGTACAGTTTCTCCCGACTACCGATTTCAAAGGTAAATCACCCGACTTTTCGAGTTCAATGGAAACAAATTTTGCTAACCGAAATTAATCTAGAGCACGGTAGTGTGCAAGGCCGAGTTTAAGGGACACATTTGGCCTTCTCACTTACAGTGCTATTACTACAGGAATATATTTTACAAAAACAATTCTACATAATTATGAATATAAATATATAAAAAATAATAATAAGAATAATATTATTAATTTTCATTAATTTTCATATTAATTAATATTAATATGAAAAAATAACTCTTTAACCTCCAGGAAACGAGCCCCGGACCATAGTATATCGTGCCCAGTGCGCTAACCTTTACACCACGCTTGATTAGCTTTCTTATTATTCCAACGTATTATTCTTGTGTATTCTTAAACGTCACAATACTATACCAATTTTTTCATATTGATATTAATTAATTAATTCAATGACCTGTTAGTCTAAATTATATGCTTGTTCTTTCATACTTGTGTCTTCGTAGTTCGTAATCGTTCTGCAGTTTGATATTGATGTAGTATTGTGACGTTAAAGTATACAAGAAAATAATATGTTGAAATAATAATGTTAAGAAAAAGTAAGTACTGGTCATTTAGATTTAATAAGTCTAGATAATATTTGATCATCCAAGTAGCGGTATATTTAGTGTAAACGGTCAAAATTTTCCCCCTTAGCTACCTACCTTACCTACCCGGTAAATACTCGTTTATCTACTAGTTTACTAGTTTACTAAATAATATATGGACCTGCCGATCTCCAGACAAGGTGGCAACCCTATTGAGTCCCGGTTTCAAATCATTCTTTTTTTCGTTTCTTTCATCATGCTACGGAATATCAGTGACATGAATGTCTGGCATTGCAATATTTCTTGTTTAGATATACAGTAGAAAACGCCAGCCAAGAGCCAGAGGCGAGCATCAGAGTATAGCTCGTTAATAAAATTTACAAGAATTGGTTAATTCAGTCATAATCTATAAGAAATCGATAATCTGTTTAACTGAATGTTTAACTGAAAAAAATATGCTTGACTAGAATTTTCCAATGTATGTCCAAACAATAAATATTGCAATGTCAAGAATTAATGACACTGATTTTCCGTGGCTAAAGACCATTAATGATTAATCTACTAACCTAAATTTTGTTTGTTCAACACCTTGTAAATGAGCAATGCAGCGATTATAATTTGGCAAAAGTATAAACACCACTTTTTTCAACTTCTGTCATAGGATTTCTGTTATAAATATTTGCGTATTAAAGTCAGTGTAATTCTTCATTAATATATTTCCACAGCATTTGATACAACAAATACAATTTCTCCGTGTTATCTTATACTAAAACAAATATTTACGTTAACATCATATTACATTTGAAACTAAACTGCAGTATTCTTTTCTGTTGGGTGGTATACATTTCGAGTATAATAAGAATTTGTTTTAGTAAATAGGTAAGCACGTGTATAAGATGGGTCTGTTTGGAACACAACAATATTTTATACAAAATTGCTTGTACACAGAGAAAGAAACTTTTCTATTGTTTTTTGTTCTCAGCACCTACCTACCTACCTACCTGCCTACCTACACCTACACTTACAACAAGTTATGGATGGTAGCTGTTGTAACAGGGCAAATCTATCAGTCTCTTAATATTGATTTTGATACCCTTACTCGATGGTATCGTTCACAATATATTCATATTATGTGTACTTACTAAGGTATATACTTACAATAAGTTTCTCCTAGAAAACTATATGATACAACAAACCTTCTCTGATATCCAAAACAAGTTATATGCACTACAATTTTATTTGCTATTTCAACTACCACTTCTACCTACAACATATACCCATCATATATGAACCTATGAACAAACATTTCCCAAGCACTTGTTGTATGTACAGAAACCTTCTCTGTATAGGTATTTTTATTTATCATACATTCTTTTGTTTTTAGGATTTTTTTTATTGTTACTTCCGTTTAAAACATAATTACACTACGCTTTTCGTGCTTTTGAAGTTTTTATTTCAAACTTGGCAGGTAGGGTACATATGAAGATCCGGAATACTGCTGAAATTAATTTCCACAGACGGGTAAAAACCAAGAGGTGTGCATCTGGTGTATACTAAAAATAATAGTTTAAACTACTAGACAATTTGTAAATGACATGAAACATACAAGAACATCATTGAAGTCTCGAGATTAAGATCATTAGACGAGACGGCTTCATCATATAATAATAATAATAAACTTTATTGATATGCCCATTGGCTAATCAAAGTAGGGTTACACCGAGGCTACGAGGTAACCTCGCCTTCCCTCTGTCCTCTATTACGAGGCACGAGGCGAGGCGAGGAGAGGTTCAAAATTTTAATCCTCGTTACTAACCGAGGCGAGGCGAGGTATATCGTCACAAAAACCTCGCCTCGGCCGAGGAAAATTTACAAAAAAAATAATTTTTATTGTATATATGCAGTGTCAGTGACAGTGTAAGCATTTAAAACATATATGAAATGTTAATACATGTTAAGTGTTATATCATCCTCTTACGTATAAAAATAAAATAAAATGTTGTATCTATAAAAAACATTTACTACAAGAATAATCAAAATTTTGTGGGTCTGTTCATTTTATATATAATACTGTAATACTATATTATATAACGTATGTTTTCAATATTGTTATTTCAATGAATAAATATATAATTAAATTAATAAATTTATAAGAATGGAAAAAAGTTTAACTTCCTTTATACTTACAGTAACTTGTATATCGGTTTCGCATTGGAAATCGTGGAAGCATATTGAAGAACTTCTTATATAGTTCTTAAAACATCACGGGATTTCATCTTTTCATAATATTTTTTTTAGGCCAAATTTTTTTGAATTTACTGTTTTCAGTCGAAAAGTCATAAAAATTTAGAGACTAAGCAACTTATATTCCGTGTTTTAAAGACATTTATTTTCAAACAAGTTTTTTTAACCATATTATGTACATTCATGCAAAATAACTCGGGCGAGGCGAGGATGATAGCTAGCCCAACCGAGGCGAGGCGAGGCTGGTCAACAGTCTACCTCGGCCGAGGCCGAGGCGAGGCGAGGTTGATAGTTAAAAAAGCGAGGCGAGGCGAGGTGATACCAAAACCTCGCCTCGCCTCGTGCCTCGTGAAACACTAAATCAAAGTAATACATTGTGTATAACATAATATCACATAAACACAAAAAATGAAAATGATACTAAAAGAAAACATAACACAAAGAAAATACATCATGAATCATATTATAATACAAATGTTAAACTAAATCGTAAATCAGGCATAAATCAATAAAATGAATAAAATAAAATCTGGTCACAAGCGCAACGAGGCAGACTGATATTCAAAGATATTGTGAGCGCCTGTCCAAAATGACGCGTAAGTACTTATAAACTGCTATAAGATCTATATTATCCTTGGCATCTAAAATCAATTTTGTATTATTTAACCCCGCGGCTGTAAAGATCGTCCCTTTCATTTTCTACTGTCCCATAGCACTCCTCTATATGATGTTCAACCGTTTCAATTCCATTACACAGAATATACTTTTTGAATTGGATGCCATCTTACTAAATATCACAATTACAGAAGTGACTTGGTGTATTGAATACAACGAATGTGTATACAAAATATATACTTTGTCTTGGTTATATGGTGCCTCTTGCCTGCGTCTGTATACCGTCTTATTATATATGGTTGTAATTCTCTTTAAATATTAAAATGATTTGTGTAGTATATGTCTAGAAACTAAACCTGTTACTGATATGTTGTAATATTTCTATTCTAAGACAATCATGTAGTATTTTACTTCTTTCCATGTATGTAGGTTTTAGGAACCTTATATGAATAACCGCAATGATTTTTTTTTTGCTAGTTCAGTTATTTATTTTGGTCAGTGTTGAACGTAGTTGTTCTCATCTTCTTTATGCGTATAAAATAATAAAATCTGTTCGTATATTCTTTTGTATGATCAATATGTCGTATATTATTTATAGGTGATTTGAAAAATATTTGTATTCTGAATACTCAATATCACAATATCCATTGAATTCGGTTGGCGAACATTTATATAGAAGTTTAATACTTGAGAAGTTCGAATTCTATTTCTAACGCATGTGTATATATCGTGCCAGAATTTAAACTTGTGACGCTTAATTTCCGTGCTGTACTGTCGACATATTTGACCATTCGTGCGTTATTTGTTTTCTGCGTGCGTTATTTTTTTGTGTATGGGTATACCTGATATGCAACTGCGGAGGGTTACCGGATTCATTACCGGGTATTATCCCCTGCGGAAGCATCTACACACAATGGGATTCCATAACGGGTCTATTATGTGCAAATTGTGTGGCGGGGAGAAAGAAACATCCAGCCACATTATCTTTGACTGTAAACCTTTGGGTTACAGCAGATGCAGGAAGACCTGATAAGCAAGCTCCTGGTTATTTCTAACATATGGGAGAAGCGAATCTCGTCGGATTAAAGTAGAAGGTGGAGCACAATGGACAATAAGGTTGAAGTACTATACTTTTTAGACCCCAAGATGTATCTATCTATCTATCTATGGGTATACCTGATGATGTTATATCGACAACCAAAAACACTTATTCATATCATTCTTATTTTTTATTTAGACAGTATTACTTCTGTCGAAGTTATTACTCATATATATTTATTTGTGTATACTTAAGCATCAACAATACGATGTTTGTCCAAATTCCATTTCGGTTACGTAAGACAAACTGTAGAATACTTTAGCATATACTATTTAGACAAATGTCATTGTCATTGAATTTTTAATTAAATACTGATATGAAAAAATTAACTCGTCAACCAGGAATCGAACCTCGGGCCTCTGAATATCTAGTCCAGTATGCTTCCGCTACACTAAAGACGACTGTGACGTAACAGCCAACTTTTTCATATCATTCTTTTTTATTTATTTAGACAGTATTACTTCTGTCGAAGTTATTATTCATATATATTTATTTGTGTATACTTAAAAATTCAATGACAATGACATTTGTCTAAATAGTATACGCTAAAGTCTTCTACAGTTTGTCTTACGTAACCGAAATGGAATTTGGACAAAAATCGTGTTGTTGACGCTTAAGTATACACAAATAAATAAATAGAAATTAATACTTCGACAGAAGTAATACTGTCTAAATAGCACCAAAAAGTGTAAATAGTCCGCTGTCTAATAGCCCGAAGCAGCATTGCGCTTCGCTCCTCTGCTGCTGCTGTATCTTCTCAGAGCCATTTTTGTTACAAATTCCAGCCCTGCGGGACAGTTCATGGCACTCGCCGGATGGGAAGCGTTGCAATTACAACACTTCGCTGGTTCCGACCTCTGGAACTCACAAGCCTGTGAAGCATGGTTTTCGCCACACTTCACGCAGCGTTGAACCCCACGACAGAACCGTGATCCAAGCCCGTAAGACTAACACATGTAACATTGGCTGGCCCCTCGTTTAATTTCGAATCGTTGGGTGGTTACAAGCACGCCACATAACCACCGTATGTTGAGGATGCTTTTGGCTTGTTAATATATGACAAATTCAATTTGCTCTTTGTAAGATTCAAACAACCATGTAGAAAACACTATAATAAGACCATCAACCAATTACATAATAGTATATTGCTTTATGCATTTATAATGTTAAATTTATCAAAACAAAACATGCTAATATTTTCAATTTCGGGATAGAAATCTCGGATTTTCATAATTTTCCCTGTGCTTTGAATTAAAATAACTTTTTAACTATGTATTCCTTAACGATGAGTGAAAACCCTTTTGCGTAATCGTAATCCATTTGCGTAAGTGCGTAATCTTCAAATATTCGAAAACTCACCACTATAGCTCTTTTCGTTTAAAAGTTACATGGGGTCATTTTTCGCCTAATATTTCGTAAGTAGTTTTAATATCACTGTAAGCACACATGGCCAAAACACCTCAAACTCGATCTTGCGCACTACCGTGCTCTAGATTATAGACAAAAAAGTGAAAATTTAATTTAACTTTTACTTACTGACAAACATAGAAAGTTTAACATTATGATAAAGGATGCATATCTAACAAAATCATCGTACTACAATACTGACCATTCAGTAAGATTTCAGCGATATCTTGCACGACACATGTGATTACATGCGATATCTAGCAGGTAATGTTGTTAGTATGTAATTATGATTGACATTTAATTGCTAAATGAAGACTTATCTTTATCGTACGAAATCCAAGCTAAAACCAAAACTTATATAATTCTAAATGCATATTTATTATACCGTGTGTGTTGGAAAGCTTTTCCAATAGAGAACCAATCTTAAATATTATTTATTAATGGCTGGCCGTGTGGTTACTGTGTGAAGTCACTCAGTATATATGTAATGAGAGTGGGTTAAATATTTTCATTGAATTCTTAGCTTTAGTATGAGCACCACATAATCCTTACTTTTAAATGACAAACAAACATACACATACAGTATACCCATACACTATCCAGATGTTTGTATGTATGTGTATTGTATAGGTGTACTGTATAGTTTTATAGTTAATATTTTATTTATTTATTAAACATTGATTCTCTATTATAAATGCTTTTGTAAACGGTCTATATATAATAATCTTTATTAATTTATTTCCAAAGGTTTGTAGTTTACCTCGCCACTTTTATTTAATTTTGCCAAAATTATTTCTGTTAATTATTGTTATAAACTTTCATTTAATAAACTATTTATAGTGAGATAAAAATATTTTTTAAATGATATTTCATTATAAATATCCAAACTTGTTTCGTTCTAAAAGATATATTTCTTCAACAAAAAATGAAAGAAATATGAAGAATAAAACCCATCAAATTGTAATCAACATTCAAGACTATTTCATACAAAACTATAATGGCTTCTACAAAGAGTTTCAAAAGTTTTTCTATTTATATTAGAGAATTTACACAAACATTATAATGGGCAAACCAAAGTGATAATTTGGTATAACTTCAAATATAAAATCTCATACTGTCTATCGATTTTTGTAAAATAAACATAAATATGTAAATACGTTGTATATAATCGGCGATATTGCTGAAAATGATACACTTACCGGCTTTTTATGTAATACATGTTCCACTTTTTCACCATAAACATGATGGAAATGCTCTATGACGGTTTGACTGTATATCAGTATGTCATCCAAATATAATTAGCAGAAATATTATTATATCTATATAAAATTTTGCTCATCTGATTCTGTAACGTTTCTGAGGTATTCTTCAAAGCAGATGGTATGCCTCCAAATTGATAGAGCCTTCTTAGTTCAGTAAATAAAGTTTATTCGTTTGAATGTGTTTTTATTTCAATTTTCTAATTTCCTGGTTCTAAATACTGATATTCGAAATACTTTAGTTCTGTTTACTTTTCAAAAATTTCTTATGAATCACCACCAGTCCAAGTGGCCGAGCGGTCTAAGGCTTTATGTCTGCGCAGTATGCCTACTTGGAAACTGGGAGGTTATGAGTTCGAATCCCGACGTCGGCAGTTTGTCAATTATTAAGAAAAAAAGCGGGCGGTTAATTGACTAAACTGTCGGCGTATGGCCAAGAAAAAAGTAACCGGCTATGCTTGAGAAGGTTTTCTGTAGTTTCCTTCACGAACTCCAGATGAATATCGGTATAGTTCCTATCATAGTCGGCTGCAGCCGCATATCCTACCAATTCCTAGTCTAAACACAAAAATTCCTTCCACTCCACTCTCATCCTCGCATCCTAAGGCATCACAATGGACCTTATGGTCGAAGTGTAGCCCGTCCGCTACTATCTTTCTTTCTATAAATCAACACAACAAAAAACTTGCATCACTCTTCTTAAACGCTAGATCAGCCTAAGACAATATTGATGACTCAATAATACCATCTCCACCTAGCTACTTCTCGCACTTACTTCTTTATTTACCTGCTATTTCCACGAAAATAAACAATTACTCTAAGCAATTCGAACTTACATTCCTAATAAATTAAACCTGGAAATTGTATACCCTAATATTAATTACCTTTTAGATCAAGTCAGATAACCGCCTCAATATTAATCTTTATTTTTTAAATCGTTACATCTATACACAGTTAGCTTATACTCTCAAAAACATTATTGGTTGTGGATTCTCTCCATGCATTATGTTTGATAGGGTGTCTATTTCCCAAACTTCATCTACAATTAGCTTAGTATGTAATCTTTTTATTGCTGTTAAAGTAGAGGTAATGATTTATTATGTCCATGCTAATGCTCTACTTCTTTACAAGCCCAGGGGACAAGCAGAAACAATTATCTCTTTTAGTATCCTTTATTCTTCATCAATAGTTTACAATTCATCGACAGTAGGAAGTATTGATATTTACACTAGTGAGGGACTTTTGTCTCGTTTTTCTGACGGAGTGGATACATCTGAATATCTTTTGAATGTTTTTTTTTTCTGTTAAACAATCATTAGAAAAAATTCTACATTTGGCGTATTTATAACGGAAACCTCAACTACCTAGTGGTCAATCACTTGTTGGACTATTAACCTGCGTCGTTACCAATTCCATATGTATAAATTTTATATAGCTTGACACACCTGTTTAAAGACGTTCGAAAGAGTCATTTTGCGGGGAAAGATGCAAGGGGGTATCAAGCGACAGCGCATGCCCGCAGCGTTATAGATTTAATGTAACTAACTAGATTTGAATATTCTATGGTTATTTGGTAATCAATAATACTCGTAAGTCGTGACTCGTAATGTTTCTTTTATTTTAAATAAAAAGTAAAATCTTGTGTTTTGCTTCTCTAAAATGATAAAATTACTTTTATGTAATTCATTATTACTTTCCAAAATGCATTTGAACAAACCGTCATCTTTGGCTCAAATAAATCCTTGTTTATTTAACATTTACATAGTTTTATAAAAACTTCTCTGCATTGTAAACTCTGTTTTATTCGATTATATAGATTAAATTTGTAGTTTCTCCATAAGACCCAAATGTTAAAAGTATGATTTTCAATTTCGAAAAAAACGAAAAAATGTATTTGAACTAACATTTTGAAGCATATCAATGAATTCGTATTGACTTTTTTTATAACATATTTAATTTACAGGAACTTCTCTGCATTTTTTTCTCTTTCGAACGTTCTTAATACTACGCTACTGTAAAAATTATTGAACACCTTAGAGAAATCTGAAGCCCTTTACTAGTTTCAAAAATATTTACAGGAGACAGTAATTACGACATGTTTAAAAATTGTTCAAGAAAATTAGCGTTTTCTGAAGTGTCGGTGACGTAGCTAATTTAAGACGTATCTGAATTAATGTATATTAATTTCTGGTGAATATCATTTTATATTCAGTATAAGTTCCTAAAGTCTAAACTATTTTTCTACAAAACAGAATGAAGTCTTCAACCAAAGCATATATTCGTATTCCGACATTTCAATCTGAAAAATGTTATATTCCTGAATATTCTCGCAATTTCTATGAATTGTATTAATATTTTGTTTTACTTAAAAAACATATTTTAACAGCTCATTTACAGCTCATATATAATAACCCTTCATAATTTAGCATCTAACTGAAATGAGTATGGCCAATCAATAAATAAAATGTTTGCCTACTTTTTTTATATGGCTAAAGTGCGTGATGCGGATCACCAACCGTATGTAACCATTGACCAATGATTAACATGTAATGTAATCAATTTCAACACTTTCAAAATTTCGATCTAATTTTGAAACACGTTATACACAACCTGTACAGTTTAAATCATTTAAAAAAGATTTTGTAAAATAGCACGCATCATATTTCAAAAGTAACATAAATGTTTCTCGAATGTTTCTCGAACAAACAATATGCTGTGCTTTTACTGGATGATTCCATTATTCAATTGTAGACAATAATACAATCTAACAATGTATTTCAAAATTTCTTTTTCGAATGTATTTATAATTTAGTAAAATATGTGAAAAGTTTTTATTTCTCTTTTGAATACAAGATTTTCGTGTATTCATTGTATATAAATAGATATTTGATGAGTTTCTTTACCGAATACCTTTTTACTGAACCCTATCGAAATAATAAAGTTAGAGAAAACTTATGTATAGTGTTTTAAGTGTTCTGAATACTAAATTATCAAATTTTCTCATAACAACGTTAAAAAAAAAACTATTAATCAAATTAATCAAAAGCCCAATTTAAAAGATCAGTAATTTATTGGGTTCGGTTTAGGTGATTAAGGTACAAAAAATAATCTTGAATTTGTTAAAGACAAATTGCAATGTTATTACGAATTACGTCATACCAGAAATACCTTCCCAGATTAGGTACATTAACTGATTATAGCTCGGAAACGCGTGTTACAACATTAAATATGACGTTGCCATATGGAAATTAAAATTTTTGAAGGAAGGTAATGAACATTATTAATTTAAGTAATTTAAGTAAAGTAATTCATTGAGTAATTTTGAATGTGTCAACGGAAAATTGGAACGTAATTACTAAATTTATCATATTAGAACTTCCTTCCCAGATTAGCTCACTGTACTATCTTGAAGTACAATATTAATTAGCCTTTATGCACTTCATTTTACACATATTAAGACCAAATAATGCACAATGCAACCTTAAATATAAGAGTTTTTTCAAATATCCCATAGAAAAAAATCATTTTATTGATATTAATTAAATTAATCGTTAATGGAATTACATTTTTTTTTTTTTTGGAAAGGTCTGTTCTACTAAATATATGGTCACAAAGAAAAGCTTTTTCTGGAAATTCTCAAATATTTTTTAATTAAAAAATAACAAAAAAAAATAAAAAACAAAAAAATAACGAAATTTTATATGGATATGATTTTTGTGAATACAAAATTTTGTGAGTAGTAAAAAGTATCTTAAAACACAATACGAAAAATCGTCACATACAAGCTAGAGAATCGGCAAGGTCGGAATCAAAATGAGTATCAAATTAGTATTACCTTGGCCACGTCAGTGGCCAAATTACTATCAATTTCGAAAATTGTAAATAGCTCTGTAAATATTAGAGCTACAGAAAATATGGTCAGGTGATAAACTGTTTACTAAACTCTACTGCTGACAACTTTTTCACTTAAGAAGAGAGAATTTTTGTGAAATAGTTTCATCGGTACAAATAGTACAATAAGCTAAATTGTCTTATGAAAGGAAACTCGCTAAAAACGGTGCATATTTTTATCATATTTCCGAGTTTGTGAAGTAAATGCTAATTTTCAAACTTTTCTTTTCAGTATATTACGCGCGGGTAGAGACAAGATGAGATTCGTATTCATCAAGAAAAGACATTTTCGACGAGAAAGAGAACGACTTTTAGCGAATTTTCTCCAAAGGAAATGCAGCTATTGTTTTTGCACCAATGTTGGAATTTCATAAAAATTTTTTCAAATGTCCATCGATCCTACCTATTAGATGTTAAAAATCACTGGGTAAAATAGGACGAGGAGAAAGGGAGTTTAGAGGGAGGGGAAAACACAAAGTTTGACTATCTCTCTTAATATTTGAAAAATCGCAAAATTTATCAGGAGTTAAGTTGTAGGTACTAAATTTTACAGTAATTTTGTTTCTTATCATTTTTCTGTTACACTAATATTTACAGAAATATTTGCAATTAAAAATTAAGATTGAAAGTAAAAATTCTAAATATCTCTGTTCACATTAGAGTTTGAGAAAGATGATCAAGTAATGAATTTTAGCAAACTTGATTTTCTACAACTTATACATTTTTCGATTATTCTAATATTAAGACACATATTTAATATTATGTGTTTGTTTGACACGAATACATAAAATATATTTTAATGTTAAAAAATTTTGATTATCGTTTCCATAGTAACCATAAACTATAATCGTTATACCGTTTTTTTTGGGCTATTAATAAATTTAACTTTTGCAAATACTAAAGTCATATCAGTCATATCAGACATTTCATTTTGATCACACTAAAATTATGACCGCTAGAGAGTGATTTATGTATTCTAAGGAAATTCGCTAAGTTGACGCAGCTCCTGCGTAAGGAATTTTTTTATATTTTGTTCAAACCCTTTTTTTTCTTTTCGTCTCAAACCCACAAAGTTTGAGACTATCCGGAAAAGGTGACACTTTCGTTTCGTCTCGTGGGAACACTAATACAAATAAATATTTGTACCTTATTTAAACATTCATTAACCAATAAAAATACAGCCAGGCTTCATGAATGCATTCATATGTAGTTGGCTATTAAAAATTAACAACTATTCTTAAAAATTCACATGGTTGTTTAAATATTTTCAAATCGTCTGTAACCAAACAATGAAGTATAGTGTAGGTAATGAATTAAATATCATTGTGAAATAAGTTTTCCATTGAAAATTAAATATAGAAAATGTATATTTAATATTTTCAGTAAATGTTTTGTCTGTTAGTATTGAAAAACGATTAAATATGTTTATATTTTCTATTGTATTGTATAAAACTTGTGTTGTATGTCTGTTTCGTGTTAAATCTTTAAGATTTAGAAAAGTATTGGTTGAATGTATAGAAGTTGTATGCAAGAGATTTGGTTTGAATTACAACGTGTCGTTAAATAATGATGCTTATTACCTCTATGCAAAGGGGCTACAAAGAATGTAAACCACCCAAATATAAACGAAAAAACAGATTTGTGTTTAGATAGATAGATACTTCTTGGGGTCTAAAAAGTATAGCACTTCGACCTTATGATCCATTGTGCTCCCCCTTCTACTTCAATCCGACGAGATTCGCTTCTCCCATATGTTGGCAATAACCAGAAGCTTGCTTATCAGGTCTGCCCAAATTGTTTGATCATATAAAAATAGTGCGTACTATTTTCAACCCACAGACTAGGAAATGGTCTTGTGGTTTGATAAAAGTGTATTGAAAAGTTTTTTTTACTGACAATAAAATGGTTCTAATTCGTATAGGTTCTAATTACCTAAAGTGAAGTTTTCGAGAGCCGTGAGAGCTAAATTTTTGTATTTATTTATATTTTTATTTATAAATATTATAATTAGTAAAATTTCTAATTCGCCCCCTTTACCTAGATCAGTTTTTTGTATTATAAATACGTATTTCGACTACAATGTAAGAGTAAAATTAACAGGAATAAATGTGAATGAAGGAAATTTTTACAAGAGCAATTTCAATATAATTTAAAATTTATTATATTTTAAATCTAGTATATTTTAATTTAGTTAATTTTCTATTTATTTTTATTTTTGTCTGTTGATCTCGACTTTATCTATCTATCTCTAATTGTCAAAGAGTAAAGTACGACTAGCTAATTTATACTGATAATGACTACATTGTAGTCGAAATACGTATTTATAATACAAAAAACTGATCTAGGTAAAGGGGGCGAATTTGAAATTTTATTTCAAAAACCTAGAGTTCTCACTAATTATCATTCGATAATATAATGATTATAATTAGTAGCAAATGAAACGTATAACTAATGTAATTATAGGTAGTGCAGTGTTTGATTATATAAAAATAGTACGTACTATTTTCGACCAACAAAAATGGAAATAGTCTTGTGGTTTGATAAAAGCCATCCTAGATTCACATGGAAGAGTGAAAGGCTCCAAAAAGGCTCCTGTTATACGAAGAGTATGTTAACAGAGGTGTTTTAGAACAAATTTTCAGAGACTGAAAAACATTTTTGGCTTGCTCATTTGCCTATTGATATAAGGTCATATGTTTTAGAAAAGCATTGTGTGCTAAAATAATATTTTACACATATTCTTTATTAAGTTTCTTGACCTTCTTTCTGAATATATACGAATAAACGAATTACTGAAGAAATAAGTAATAAATAAAAGACAAAACTAAGTATTTCCTTAAAATTTATAGGCTATTTAAACTTCATTTTGTACCCCAAACACACACGTATTCGATATTTGGCTTCTGATATGTCGTCACTATAGACTAAGTTGTAGTAATATCCCAATACAGGATCATCACGTTTACACGTTTATTTTAATATACAGGATGCTTTTAAAAATATGCAAACTTCATTAATAATTACTTGGGTATTTTCAGGATGAAATATTGTCTAATTGTATATCGTGTCGGAATCCATAAAGATACTTAAATAAACACAATACCATTAAACGTTTGACAAGTTTTTAATGTTTACAATATAATAGAAAACAATCTTAGAATCTAACTAATTGTCTCCCGATAAGAAATTATAAACTTTTTTCTTGACTTTAGCCGCAAGTTTTATAGACCTATTTATAGAGTTTTATGCGCATGCGATTTTTTGGCCGTCTACAATAAGATGTACAAAGATGTGAAGTATAGCTTATACATTTTTGCACATTAATTATTTTGACATTCTGTCGGAAACATAATCAAATCGTAATTTGAAATGAAAAGGTTTATTTCTATTAACTTATGTTGTAAGCTATATAGCTTAACTTTCAGTACTCTGAGAGGTATAAGTGAGAAAATCGTTCTTGAACTTCTGTCATCATCTCCCGGTCTATGGTCCTGGGCATAACTTAGAGTATTTAAATAGAGTACTTTTAAAAAGTACTTAGAGTACTTTTGTAGTACTGGGCACTTGCATTTGAAACATAAATACTCAATACTCACAGTAACGTAACTTATGTACCGTCGCGTATTACTTAGAATACTTAAAGTAGTAACCGTCCGAATGGTCGGGCTGTCATAGGTACTCTTCTCGTAACTGACAGGTTTCTGGTTTGATTCCCAACGGCGGCAGTTCGTTAACTAAATTAATTTAAAAAAAAATTAAATAATGGGGCCGTTAATTGATTAAACTGTTGGCGTATGGACAAGAACAAAAGTAACCGGCTATGCTTGAGAATAGTTCCTATCAAAATCAATTCGGCATAGTTCCTTTCAAAATCGGCTGCAGTCGCACAACCTACCAATTACCTAGCTAGTATACATTCAAATTTCTTGTCCTTGAAGGGTTGGTAAAAAAGGCCTAGAAAATCTTACTTGCCAGGCTTCGACCGACTCTCCGCTACTACTATAATACAAGTACTTAGTACAAGTATACGATTTCATAATATGGATTGAATTTTAATTCTATACTTTTTCCATACATCCACAATCATCATCCTACGACTTCGAAAAAATCTGAGTAAGTATTAAAAAATATTTATACACAAATTGTCCATAATTTTATAGCTTTCTATTAAAAAGTGCTTACTGTTTATTTTTTACAAGTGCTGCCTTCAAAGTATTTATACTTGGTATATGGTAATTATTTTTAAAAAGTACTTGGTACTTATTATTTAGAGTACTGTTTCCCGGTACTTTTCCCAGATCTGTCCATGATCGAACAATTTAGGTACTCGGTAGGTATTTGATATTAATCCTATATATTATTATTATTAACCCATAATAACCCTAAGGTTATTTCTAGAATAATTTCTTATGATGTCAGCCGTAGCTGCATGCCTTACCTTTCTGCCGTTGCCCAATACCATTAATAAGACGTGATCAGTTAAAAATATAACTAATATAGATTATGTTCATACTTTGCCCTTAATTGCACTTGATGCGAAATAGCATGCACATTTTGGATAGGAAATGAATCAATGACATCCTGTTTACCAAACTCGTGATCTACCTCTAAGCTACCGCATGCTATGATATGATGCATATAATTCTTTACTATCTTGATGGCGATGCAATATTACTTGTTTTTTTTAACTATTTGCATATTTTAACTTTTTTTGTTAACTTGCATCTATCCATACATTTTTCTTATGGTTGCATGCATGGTTATGTTATACTAACGGAAGTGACTTGTGTTTACTTACTTTGACATTTATTATTATCATTATGATTATTACAGTTTACCTATGTCTCAGAAAGACCAGCCAAGTAGCCAAGCGGTCTAACGCGCTCTGTCTACTTGGGGGCTACGAGGTTATGGCTTCGAATCCCGACATCGGGAGTTTGTCAATTATTTAAAAAAAAGGGCGGGGCGCTTAATTGATTAAAGTGTCTGCGTATGGGCATGAACGAAGTAACTGGCTATGCTTGTGTAGGTTTTCTGCAGTTTCCTTCACGAACTCCAGATGAATATCGGCATAGTTCCTATCAAAGTCGACTGCAGCCGCCCAACCTACCAATTCCTAGTCTACACACATCCTTAGACTCTACTCACATCCTCACATCCTTAGAAATCACAATGGCCCTATTATCGAAGTGTGTCCAGTCCAGGACAGCCGCTACAACCTATCTATCTATGCTTCAGAAAAGCCATATAGAAAATTGTAATTCATTTAAAACAAATTCTATTTAAAACAAATTCTCATATATTATATAATATTTTTATTGGCTAATCCTAACGATTCTTATAAATATCGCTTCTTTACGGTTTCCGAAAGCAGAGTAACGATCTGCAAGAGACGAAAGACTGAAATAGGTTAGTATAAAATCGGCGAAGATAAAAAAAGTCGGGTCAATAAATAACATGAGCAAATAATAATCGAATATGATAGTGATATCAAATGATGTATCAGTACACGATTATTAAGTTTTTCATGTTCTCGTAGGTTCACAAGGGATTTCCTAACAATATTTAGCCAGCTATTTTTTCTAATACAGATATATGCGTTCACTCTATATGTGTATTAGGTTGTAATAGATCTTTTAAGTAACGTCTAACATTTATTATTCCACATCCGAACGGAAATTAGAAGCGTTAAGTTATAAGATATATGTGAATATATTATTATTGTCGACATACATATACACACATTATTATGATATATACGTTTGTCCTTTAAGAATTCAAAATGTCCTTAAATAATAATAACATTATTATTATCATATATTGGGTAGAGTACTTTGTATATGCAATGTGTTTTACATTTTAATGTATTATTTATTCAACTATTTTACTATATTTTTAGAAGTTTGTTATTTTTGATATGAAATAATAAATTAAATTTTTTTTACGCATTATTTTTGTTTTAAAGAATACCTATCGAAAATGGAGTCTTATCATACTATTATCACATTACATTATAACAAACTAATCTGTATACAATAATCTGTACAATATAATTGTACAAGAACTTTAATTCCTTAGAAAGATTTTATTTCCTTTGTAGAACTAACAATTTTAAAATATTTTCGCCGATACAGTGAAAATACAGATTTAAATGTTTGTAGAATATGATGACAATCAAATAATTAGATACTATCTAAATGAACTTATTATGGGATTTGAAAATATTCATTGAAATGCAAATTTGGTGGAAGCATTGGTAAAAATTGGGAATTAGTGGGACCGTTAGGAAGTTAAATCGATTTGTTGTAGTCTGAAAATAAAATATAATTCATTAAAACTTTTAAAAACTTTTGTTTTTTTACAAGCTTTTATTTAACTTGTATGTTCGGGTCAAATCTTGCAAGCTGAATTAAAACCACTTCCTCCTCTTATCCTACGGAGTTGAATTTTTACATGTTGGTTCAGTTCCATGACAATGCATTTTTATAGTAAACATGACAAGAATGGACAAGAGCAAAGGTTTAGAGGGAAGGGGAAACACAAAATTTTGTATATCTCACTTAATATTGAAAAAATCGAAAAAAACATAAGAAGCAAAGTTGTAGAAAATTAGTTTTACTATAAAAAGCTGTTTTTAAAAATGTTTTTTTCATAGAAACTTAATTAAACCAAATTCCACTACATAAGAGAAAATTATTTTTTTACCGTCATAACTAAGAATCATCTTTGGTGTAGCGATAGGCACACTGAGCTAGAAATCGAGAGGTCTGAGGTTCGATTCCTGGTTTAAGAGTTTTTAATTAAAAATTCAATAATATGTGTGTGTATATTGTATACAATAGCGCTTTCATACTATGTCTAACGTAACCTTAATAGAATTTGACATAAGTAATGTATTGTGACGCCTAAGTATACACAAATATTCCAATCTAAATTTGCATCCAAAAACACCTATATTTAGGAATGATGTAAAATTTCAGCTTGACTAACCTTTAAATAAGCACAGTATTCTTGGAAGTGCTTGCTACTGTTCTATGATAAAATTGTTATAAAATTTTTTTACGCACGTACACAATCAAATCATCCAAGTCATCCGAGTCAAATTTTGGCGGCGTCAGAGACTAAAAAAAAAACATTAATTAGAATAAGTAAAAAATCGCATTTTCTTAAAAATTGTAATAAATTATCCATTAAAAAAATTTTCGATTATGAAATTCGTATTATTTAAACTACTAAAGCACTAGAAAAGAGTATTAATCCTGGAAAAATTATTTTTATTATTAATCTTGAAAAACTTTCAAATTAAGAATTAGAATTAAAGAAAACTAGGTTTTTTAAACTAATTAAATATTTGAATGGTAAATTTTTACAACTGGAAATAGAATATATTATTAGAGTTTAAAAAGTAAATAAATATAATGAAAACAAAAGTTTATAAAGAACTTTTAGATATCAATTGTTAATTGTTCGAATAATTACTAAAGATAATTTTATTCATTTGATAATTGAAATAATTTTCTTCAGATAGTTATTTTTATTCTTAATTTAAAAAAAAATATCATTGAAAATTATTTTGAATAATTATTTAAACTTATTTCTAGTCAACCATGATTGCCGATAACCAATTGGAAAAAATTTGTTACTCGTGAATTGATAAAGATTGATTAAACAATAGCATTTTTTCAGTAGTAATAAATTACGTAACATTTTAGACTTTATTCCCACCATTCAATTATCTCCATGCCATGCCGGCTGTAAACACTCGGCGAGGCAAGGCGAGATATAACGAGCACGTGAGTATACTTATAACGCTCGGTGTGCCTTGTATCGACTCACTTCGCCTCATTTACGCTCTATTAATAGACGGTTTTTTTGACACGAGTCAATGAAAGCGAGTGGTGAATACATTTGACAGAAGCACGAAGGACACGCTCGTCTACATTCGATTCAACTTTCAACCGCCATTTTTTAATATTCAACTATCAGCCGCTTTAATTGTACCCATTAATCTTAATAGTATAACACGAAAATAAATAAAAACTGTATAAATTTATGAATACTTTTTTTATTCTTATCTTGTCACTACGCATTTGAATAATAATAATTTTTAATAGTTTAATCAAAAACTTACCTCTCCGTAATTTTTTATTTAAAAATATCATTTTACAGGTATACCAACGTAATTTCTGGCCAAGTCACGTTAACTAACTGACGAGATCTGTATTGCCGGCCGAACACTCAGCAAGAGTGTACACAACTCCACTCGCGGCTCCTCGCCATACGAATGCTTAGCCGAGTGTGTACTGCCGGCATAAGATTTGAGTAAGAAGCAATAAAATTATTATTAAAAAAGAAATTATATTTAGTTTTGGGGGGGTCATAACCCCTATGACCCGCGCTTTCCATCCATGTCCGTTTTTCCTTAAAAAAATCGCAAACCCGTAAATAAAAAGTGGCCATACTCACCATTGTGGGCCTGGTCGGGATTGCAGAACAATTAACAGGCACACACACATTCTCGCAATTATAATACTAGTGTAGATAATAAAATTGATATTGATTTGTGATGGATATTGTAAAATATGAAAATTTAAAATTATATATTTGTCGAACTAATCATCAATTTTTCAATTCAGTAGTTACAACCATAAATTTTATTGTGTTCAATTGAGTAGTTCATAATTTCATCGAACGTTATTTTTTTATAGAAGATCTTAAGTTTATAGAACCTAAATATCCCTATGACATTTATCCCCAAAGATTTTAATGTTGAAATTCTAATAATATCCAATATGAATGAATATAACACAAAAATGCACTAAAATTTATATGATATAATATAAGAACAAAATTCTTTATCAGTGCTTATTTTAAGAAACACTCGTCATATTACCACTCACTTAAATGTTTAACGATAAAATTTCCATCAGGTATGAGTAGTACCGTACTGTCTAAGCACGGTAAACTTAACAATAATTTGGCATATATTCGTAACCTTTTGAAAGTATTTTATAGTATGACAAATATTCAAAAGAAATATTCGGCAAAATTTTTAATAGTATGAAAACCACCAAATTTGAAACTGATTTTGTTGTTCTTAGCGAATTTCTTAGCTATTGTTTTGCACCAATGTTGGAATTTCGTTTAAATTTCTTCAAATGTCCATCGATCCTACCTATTAGATGTTTAAAATCACTATCGTAAGAATTTGTATATATATATATATATATATATACATATAATATATATATACATATATATATATACATATATGTGTCGGTAATCACTCTAGCGGTCACAGTTTTCATTTTATCGGTATTGGAGGCGCTTTTAGTATTCAAAAGGTCAAGTTCGTTAATGGGTAAAATCGGAAAAGTGGGAGGGGGAGTTTAAAGGGAGGGGGAAACCCAAAAAATTTATAAGAAGTAAAGTTGTAGGTACTAAGTTTTACTATAATTTTGTTTTTTATCATTTTTTCTGTTACACTAATATTTACAGAAATATTGACGGTTTAAAATTGAAAATTAAATTCCTTAATATCTCTGTACACATTAGTTTGAGCAAAAATGATGAGGTGATGAATTGTAGCAAAGTTGATTTTCTACAACTTCATTTCTTACGCATTTTTCGATTGTTCTAATATTAAGAGAGATATTTTATATTTTGTGTTTTCTTCCTATTTTATGGCCTCTTTGACGTATGTCATTTATTAATAAAATTGGCCTTGCAAATACTTAAATCATACCAGATACGCCATTTCATTTTGATCACACTAAAATTGTGACCGCTAGAAAGTGATTTATGTATTTTAAAGAAATTCGCAGTTGAAATTCTAAGTTGAAGCAGCTCCTGCGTAACGAGTTTTAAATTATCTAAGTTGTAGTTTGTTTTACAGCTTTAATAATAGAATTGGGCGTCAATCGCGTTTTTATCATCAAAATTTGTGCATACGATGTCGTTCAAAACAATTTCCAGACCACTTCTCCAGTTTTTCACGTTTTGTAATAGACCTTAGATGGAACAAATGTCGGCCTGAAAATAAAAGAGAGCCAAATACACTTAACACACTATAAATGAAGAAGTAATAATATCTAAGTGATATAATAAGTAATATAATACAGTTCCAAATACCAGCTTTGTTATTAAATGGGGAGACAGAGGAAAATACAGCGCAACGGACAAGAAAACCGTAAGGCGAATACGTACGGTTTCAGCCAATATGTAAGTAACGAGATCTCCGAATCAAAACAAAACTGAGAATATTTGAAGGTCACATTAAGTAAGTTTTTTTACATGAATTTTAATCTTGGAAAACAGCTGCAGGTGTAACAAAGCAGTTCAAACCTTAAAAGACAAGGCAGGTCCAAAATAACGTAATGAAGGTTTCTATAACAAGAAATAAAAAGTTTCTAGAATGTGGTTCGGTGGTCCTAATTCATACTCCAGGTTCGAAATTTAAACAAACTATTTAAACACACATTTAAAACCCTCAAATTAGTCTTAGCTTTCATCATTCAATTTTGTGCCATAGTAACTTTATATTTTTATATTATAATAATTCAGCTTGCTAATGCTTGCTAACCAATTTAAGTAGCATAAGCCTCATTTGCTTCTATTTGTCATTATTGAAAAGGTTCTCAACTTTTGATAAAGGATCTGAATAAAATGTACCATCATCAAAGAAATGGTGGAGAAGTAACTTAAAATTTCTTATATGATATAACACAAAATACCAGCCAGTAGACGTGTAGTATGTATCTCCTACAAAAGATGATGATGTTATGTGTGGTCCATGTATATACTTTTCACTGGGCAATGATATCGGAGGTTGGTTCGTTGAGTTTAAGTTTTTACAACTAATCGTATCATATAAGTTTTTCTTCATATGGGAGCAATTTGTAAAGACAGTTCATGAAATATGGAATGTTGAAACTTCAGCTTACAATTAGCGCTAAATAAAATTATAATGACCTACTGACTTATGTTCTGTCATCCCGGGGCGGGATGCCTTAACATAAGAGCGCCAACAAACACGATACTGGGTCAGAGACTTAACTTCCTTCCTGGATTACTGTTTTGTCTTCTGAGTGTCAACCATACTTTCGCTTTCCACAAGTTTTCATTGGAGATCTTGTTGGACCAGTATATATTTTGGATTTGTTGCAGTTGTCTGTTTATTGTTTGGGACTTATTTACATTGGTTACAAACATTTTAAGTTTTCTATATCTTCTGAGAATGAGCGATCTCCAGATAGGTCTTAGTTGAGCGATAGCTACCTTGACATTATCAATTATCATATTGACCTTTTAATCAGTGCCGCTCTTTTTGTTATAATAATGAACTGTATATAATGTGGAAAAACTGAACATATTATTGTAAGTGTGCGCATTTTCAACTTTTAACCTCCATATAAAGCATGAGATTGCGAAAATTGAAATAATTTATTTAGATAAACTATTCATTCGAGTGAGATCTAAAGCTAGAGATCTTATCATCTAGATTTTATAAAATCAAAAACATTGGCTCAAATTGCGTTTATTACTCTGAGTAGAAAGAGCTGAAATTATATTATCGAGAGCCGAGACGAGAATTAGAATATTTCTCTCGACCGAAGTTGAGGCATAACGAGTGTCGAAAAATAAAATTTTATAAATATAATTAACCTAATATAATAGAACTTTACTTTGAAGTAATTTTTGGATACCTATATCATTTTAATTGGAAATCATTTTAATCACTGATCGAAATGAAGGAATGTGAAGTTTGCCCCTCTGTGGTGTCACGCGTACTAACTAGGCACAAAGGGACAAATTTCATATTCCTTCATTTCGAAGTATAACAAAGTGACTACTATTTCCAGCTATTTCCAGATTTTCCGGGAATTTCTTCAAAGCAAGGACCGGTTTGAGCTAATTTTATTAGCATAAGATATGAAATTTCATATTAATTTCATCCTTGTAAGTACGTTATTATTAAATTATTTATTATTTTGTAACCGAAAAAATGATAAATATACTTACTATAGTTTTTAGTTGTTTCTTTCAAAATTTGACTCGAGAGTCGAAGCGAGACTAAATTTATTACTCTAAGTGAAACAAACGTAGAGATAACCTTTAATCGAGAATAAATGAACGAGAATGATCCCTCCAAATGCGATACGAGATGAAAAAGATGTTTTCTGAGAAATGATTTGCTGATATGAACTAAAGTATCGCTGTCACTGAATTTCCCCCATTTTTAGCGTGCACTTAACCCATGCATATAAATATGAGAAATATCATAGCATCAACCTCTTAACCTCAAATTTATTTTGAAACTAGACAAAGTATGCTTATGGGTATAAACGTGAAATAACGGACCCAATGCAGTGTTGTCCCAAAGCAGAAATTAGTACCTTGGCTAGTTGAGTAGGTCAGTGGTAATTATACAGCAAAACTCACCATTTACATAGAGATCACTTTTATGTCCCACATATTTTCGCTTTTATAGTCCCACCGCGCGATGCATTATCATGTTTAAGAGAAATTGACAGTCATGTGACAGTAATAATAAATACGTGTCTGAAAAACTCAATAAAGATTTGATGCAGGAATGTTACAAATTTTGTTGTAATCACAGACGCGTATTTTTATCGACGCTGTGATATTTTGTATTTTCTCCTATTCTCCCATGTTAATTTGTTATTATAGTAAAGTATAAGATTTTAAAAATGTAAATATTTTTAATAAAGTTCAACTTCAATGTCCAACGTATACATGGGATATTCAAAAAACGTGATTCGTTTTTTCAATATTTCACGAACTCTTTTTATATAAACATAAGTATGTTAAATATCTTTTTATCTACATATAACACAAGGAGCAGAGCAACCAACACATATGACATTGAGAACACACACTTGATTTATATTATAGTCATCAGTAGGTATTATTATGATATCATTTTCATTGAGCTTCTTAACTCAATTCTCATGTAATAATACAAATTTATTACATGTTATTTGAGCTTTTTTTTCTCGTTTGTTCAAAGATCAAATCTCTTTAGCAAATTCTTTAGGTAATTTCACAAAATTGTAATCATTTTTTTATATTCTGTCTACATGTAGGTAATAACGGGCATTATTTTTAAAAATTAGTTATCTTGATCATAGAAAAAAAGACTAGCAGAATTAAAGTTGTTAATGAATCGACATTGAAAAAATACTAGGATATAAATCGACTAAGATTTGAAATCATAGCCAAGCGCGGATCCAGGGGGCGCCATGGGTGTCAATCCCCCCCCCCCCCACCAACTAAGTATAATTTCTTTTTTAATTAAAATTTTATTGCTTCCTACTCAAATCTTACATTGAGATAATTGAATGGTGGGAATGAAATCTAGAGTGTTACGTAATTTATTACTACGGAAAAATGTTATTGTTTAATCAATCTTTATCAACTCATGAGTAACAAATATTTTCCAATCGATTATTGATAATCATAGTTGATTTGATATAAGTTTAATTAATTATTCAAAATAATTTCCAATGATATTTTTTTTTAAATTAAGATTAAAATTAACTATCTGAAGACAATTAATTCAATTATCAATTGAATAAAATTATCTTTAGCAATTATTCGAATAATTAACAATTGATATCTTAAAGTTCTTTATAAACTTTTATGAAGAATAATAAAGAATAAAGAATTGTACATTTTAATTCCAGTTGTAAAAATTGACCATTCAAATATTTAATTAGAATAAAAAACCTAGTTTTCTTTAATTCTAATTCTTAATTTGAAAGTTTTTCAAGAATAATAATACAAATTCTTTTCCCAACATTAATACTCTTTTTTATTGGATAATTTATTACAATTTTTAAGAAAATAATTTTTTACTTATTCGAATTCATTTTTTTTAGTCTCTGACCCCCCTCTCTAACTTCAACTCTAGATCTGCGCCGGATCATAGCCTAATCTTATTGCAAATGCTTAAGCATTGCCGGCGATTACTAAACAACTAAACAGACATTTACAATTTCATAATAGTAGAAATCATTTTACGAAATCAAAATAACACTGTTACATTGCTTAAGCATTTGCAAAAAAATACCTAAGCTTCGTTTTCGTAAGTTGCCTTGTACGCTTCCAAATGAAAAATTATATTGTTGATCACCCAGGTAGCGTTATTCGTGTAAATGATCAAAATTTGCTGCCCTAGGCAACTGCCTACCTTGCATACGCGGTAAATCCGCCACTGTTAATAAGAAAACAATAGTTTGCCACCTAATTTGCCATCGATGCCTTCGATGAGGCGAATTTTCAAATTTACAAAATAAAAACAGCTCTATTAAAGTATTGGCTCCTGTGTGCCTCTTGGCTAAATTGTTCCATTATAGGTCCAAACAATAAATATTGCTGCCAGGCATTAATGTCATTGATTTTTGTGGCTAGAAGAGTTTTATTGTAAAGTAAACTTCTGGCATTGTTTTCCTTGTTCTGAAGACTAGAAGAAACAAATTTCAAAAACCTGAACGTTGAGCAAATTATTTAATGTAAACGAAAAATTTAGAACTTAATAGAAATTTACAATTTAATAGAACTTTTTAAGTTAACAATATTGTAAAAAAAAGAAGCAACAAACACGTTTGGAATTTTTTTTTAAATATTTTAACTTAAATGGGTTTATCTTAACTTCATTATGAGTGTCAAGCGCTAATAATTTAATTTAATAATTTTGACACCACACTTTTGTGCCCCTACCTCTCTATTTACAATATGATTTTTCTCTTAAAATTTGTAGTTCGCCTAGCACTAGCTCCTTGACTATTTGTATGGAGTAACATTTTTCGTGTTGGTATGGTAACAATCAAATTGATTATACAATAATATTTATCAGCACATTTAATTTATACACATAATTCATCCAAGATTTGTGAAAGTTTTTGTGAAATACTAAATTGTTTCAATACTTACAAATGATTAATATTATTTATTGAAAAATATGGATAAAGATAAAAACAAAATGCTTCATCATTTATGTTCCATGAAAGAACCTGAAGATAATTTTGGTAAAAAAAATATCAACTTGAAGCAACGATTATGTTCCCGAAAGGTATCTGAAGAGAGTTTTGAGAATAAAGATATTCCCAGAATTTATTGGAAAGGGAAAATAAAAAAAATAGAACGTCCAGTTATAATTGTAAGTATTAATAATAATTTTATATTCTTTGTCTGTAAGAATTATGTACTGTAAGAATTGTTAATGTGCTAAGCATTCCATTCCAATTTTTAAAACGACTATGAAAGTAACAATGATTTGAAAATAAACTTCAGGAAATGATCAAAGAAAATAGACCTAGAGATGAGGATTTTTATGTATAAAACACAACCACTCGATAAATCGTTTGAGGGGTACCGCATACGGGTCCCCTAGCACCTAGACCAAGGGGTCCTCTATGCCCTATTAATTTGGCGGCCTATAGTGGCGGTTTTCGTTGTGAGTCGCGTTTTAAAACTCGACAGAAATCCAATAATATTTTGGACGATAAGTAACCGCATGATTCGTGTTAATTTTGGAAATTGATGAGCAAAAATATGATATTAGAAACGTTTGTATATATAATATGTGCATTAAATGTTTATTCTAGATATACTTGTAATGGTCTAAGATCCGGCATTAGTGAAAACCTTCCCTCATCTGTTTATTGATTGAAATATTATTGAAAACGCTTATTGCAATATAAAAAATTTGGCAATGTAATGTCTGCCAGAGTAGTTCTGCTGCAATTAAAATTAATTAATCAATTAAAAATTGATTTTTTTATAATTAAATCCCTCACGTGTTAATTGAATTTTGCTTGTTAAATAACATAGTATACGATACGACAAATCTTGTAATAGCAGGCAGCGCTGCTTATTACTGCTACGGTTACCTGCAGCCAGGTGTTCAAACTTAATGTAAAATAAGGTTACTTCCCTGATATGTTAATTGAAAAATATTTAGCTAATTTAAAAGTTTAGAATAATTAGATTACATCCAAATCTGGCAGTTATCTTAAAATCCATTAAAATCAATTGCAGCCTATATAAAAAAAATTTAAAAAAATAGAAATTTAAAAAAAATACCTTGTAGAGAGAGAGAGACTATTGCATTATTCAACGTAACAAACAAGGAAATTATATGATCATGCGAATGTAGAGTGTATTCCGTTTATCAAGAACTCTGCATTCTCTATACACAATACCACTATTAGTATAAATACACTTATAAATGGAGTAGGCTCTACAAATGCATAAATCATATACTTTCCTTGTTTGTTACGTGGAATAATGCAATAGTCTCTCTCTCTCTACAAGGTATTTTTTTTTAATTTCTAGTTTTTTTAAATTTTTCTTATATAACCTGCAATTGATTTTAATGGATTTTAGATCGCTGCCAGTTATGGATGTATTCTAATTATTCTAGACTTTTAAATTTGCTAAATATTTTTCAATTAACATATGAGGGAAGTAACCTTAGTTTACATTAAGTTTGAACACCTGGCTGCAGGTAACCGTAGCAGTAATAAGCAGCGCTGCCTGCTATTACAAGATTTGTTGTATCGTATACTATGTTATTTAACAAGCGAAATTCAATTAACACGTGAGGGATTTAATTATAAAAAAATCAATTTTTAATTGATTAATTAATGTTAATTGCAGCAGAACTACCCTGGCAGACATTAAATTGCCAAATTGTTTATATTGCAATAAGCGTTTTCAATAATATTTCAATCAATTAACAGATGAGGGAAGGTTTTCTACTGCCGAATCTTAGACCATAATGTGAATATATTTTTATACCCGATATAAATTATATTTACAAAGGTATATTAATATTATTATACCCGGTATATGTGATATGTAGATAGATATACGAAGTTCAGTTCCGACTTAGTAACGGTTGAAAATACTGATCGCAGAAAATTTTAGCATAGATGCTCATAAAATGACCGAATTAGTCTATTTCCGCATATGTGTCCGACCGTCTGCCCGTCAACACGATAACTCAAAAACGACAAATGATAACGAGCTGAAATTTGGTGTGTTCTAGAGCTACAAAGTAGGTACAAATTCGTGAATGGGTAAAATAGGACCGTTCCTGCCCCCGTCAGGTATAGGCCAATGCTCATCTTTGAAACCGTAAGCAATAGAACAAAACTTTAAAGAAAAAAAATGTTCATTTTATTTATTTTTAAATAAATAACTGATAATTGAAACTTTTTTCATAAACTCAGTATATACCGGGTATCTAAGGAATTAACCATGTTAGTTGATATTTTCACTTGTTTTAGTAGTTTATACATATATATATATATATATATGTATATATATATATATATATATATTTAGTTTAAAAAGAAACTAAAACAAGTGAAAATATCAACTATTATTAACCATGTTAGTTGATATTTTCACTTGTTTTAGTAGTTAATACATATATATATATATGTATATATATATATATATATATATATATATATTTAGTTTAAAAAGAAACTAAAACAAGTGAAAATATCAACTAACATGGTTAATTCCTTAGATACCCGGTATATACTGAGTTTATGAAAAAAGTTTCAATTATCTGTTATTTATTTAAAAATAAATAAAATGAACATTTTTTTTCTTTAAAGTTTTGTTCTATTGCTTACGGTTTCAATATATATATATATATATATATATATATATATATATATATATGTGTTCTCAGTAGATGTAGGAAAAAAGTAAAATAAAAAACTATAGGAGTAAAAGTTACTCGTAAGATCAGATTGGAATTAAATGTGAAGTATTATTTATAGACCTAGACCTATTATTTTATTTTAAAATTTTTAGCCTCATGCTCGTCGTAAACAATATGTAGAAAAAATTATAACTTCGGAAGTATTTGAGGCAGTTTCTAATGTCCTTTCTTTTGAAAATGACGACACTACTGGCACAAAAACAAAATCTTCATTGGACGAACCAGAAAAAATGGTGTATGCCACCGAAACAGTGAATAGCAGAAGAAAATCAATGGAGTTAGAGTAATTGTTTTGAATCATTTATAAAAATTGACTAGTTCCTTCAAGCTCCGCTCTGAAAAAACTGACTATTTTACCATTTAAGATAACATCCTCCGAACTCCGTTCTGAATATTCAGCGGATTTATTTCAGTAATATACAGTGTTGGTTTTACCATATAGTAGTGTTTCACCGAGGCTACGAGGTTACCTCGCCTCGCCTCGGTTCTCGGTTACGAAGCATTTTGTAACTACAGTCAAACCTGAGTAAGCGAAAACTGAGTTGTCTTGTCCCGTCATTTTTAGTCTCTGAAACCTCTATGAGTGAAAAATAGAAGCCTATATAAGAGTCATGGACCCTCAGATATCTGTGCGTGAATCTCTATAATTGAGATTGCTACTTATCTGTAACTCTATAAAAGACAGTCGAGCATGTATGAACACCTGCAGGTGCTATTTATGTTAAATTACTTTGAACGTAACAATGAGTCATAAATAGCAGCTGCAGATGTTCATACATGCTAAATTGACCCTACTTTATCTTTAATCTTACATTCCTCTAATATACATACCTAAACGTTCAAAAACTAGGTAAGTCAAATTGTAATTTCATGGAAGCGTTTTCGACGTCAGTGTCGATGGAGTCACCGTTTTGACGCCGATTTGTATCGAACTAATTTGACCGTGAAATTATCTCATTTTCTAAATTAACTTATCTAACACTGCATGTGCTCGACTTTCAATTTCTACGTGCATGACAATGTAGCACAAAAATAGCAAATTTACAATAAATCATTTCTAATTAATAACGATTGGCGTCAAGCAAAAAAGTTGTTTTCATTCCAACTTATAGCGTTTTCAACGATGGCTTCAAAACTGGTCTCTTGCCCGACCTCGTGACCCATTCCAACATCTGACGCTAGCGTCGATAATCCGTATGAAAATGTATCTCCCAAGGGTGGAAAATTATCTTAAACCACCCCTGGGAATTGATAATATGTTTATTTAGGGATACACTATAATATTATTTATCTAATTTTACTGTTGCTTAGTTAAGAACGGAGTTAGTTTTGACTAAAATACCGGAGCGGAGTGGTTAGTAATTATATATGTCTTTAATAATACTTAACTATTAATACCCCATCAACGATAAAAATGTCGAATCTATTTAATATTTAACTTGGCAAGTTCACTACACACGGTATTGTAGTATATTTTATTCAATTGTACTATCTACTTCATAAGTGGTGCATCTTTTCTAAAGAACAAATGTATTCGACACAAAGCGATGGCAAAAATTTCAAAAATGAACACCACTTAAGGAGTCGATAGTACAAGTAGTATATAAGGTTTTGTCTTTTCAATTACAGCATACCCGAAGAAGAAACAACAATATCCGAACATAAATCAAATGTTAATCCATACATTAATTTTTTGAAAAAGCCACCAGAAGAAGCCAATGTATGGTTGCCAAAAAAACCACCAGATTTTCGTGTCAAACCTTTAATTGAAAAATCTGCTATTATTACACATAAAGTAATGTATTCATATGATATCTGGTATATATTAAGTATAAATCATATTATTATTTCCGGTATATAATATAATCAAGAGTATATTAAGGACGTTCGAATGAGTCATTTTGCGGGGAAAGACGTAAGGGGGTATCAAGCATTTGCGCATGCCCGCAACGTTACAGATTTCATGTATACGTTGAAACTAGATTTAAATGTTCTATGGTTATTTGGTAAACAATAATACTCGTGAGTCGTAACTCATAATGTTTTTTTTATTTCAAATAAAAAGTAAAATCTTGTGTTTTGCTTCTCTAAAATGATAAAATTACTTATATAATTCATTATTACTTTCCAAAATACATTTGAACATACCTTCATCTTTAGCTCAAATAAATCCATGTTTATTTAATAACAATTTACATAGTTTTATAAAAACTTCTCTGGATTTTAAATTATGTTTTATTCGATTATAAAGATTAAATTTGATAAAAGTTGTTAGTACATTTAGAATGAACAAGTTTTATCCCATTTATTTTTTAGAAAACGAAACTATAGCTAAAGTACAAATCGGCGATAAAATTTTAAAAAGTAGCGCTCATTTTTTTAAATTATATAATTGATTCATTCGGTTTTCAAAAAACTGATTTGGATCAAAAATTGTTCATTGTAAATAAACTAACAAACTTCATTCGAAATATTTTCTCAAAAAACATACGAATAAAGTACAAATTATCAAAAAAAATTTGAAAAGTAAGAAAAGTAAGATGTATTATTTTAATGACCCAACAAATTAGGCTGTAATATTATTATCGATTATAAATTAAATTTTTCTTTTCATTTTTTAGATTATTAACGATTTTGTTGAATGGCTTAATACATTAAGCCCAATTAATGCGGATATTTCACTAAATGAAACTACATTACAAAAAATGTTCCGGATAGGCATAAATGAATTTGCAATCAAATCAATTTGTATTGACGTTAAAGAAATGGGATCCGTACCATATGCTGTTGCTAACGCTACTTATAATCCTGAAGTAAGTAAACAAATAATTAATTGAAAAATTCTCTAGCAAACTTATTTAATTACTAGCTTATATCCGCGGCTTTCACTCGCGTTTTATTATCTCCGGCTCCCGTTGTTTTAAGACTATAAAACCTTAATGTATTTATCGCTTCCACTACCGTCAAGATTTATCGACACTTTTACCAAATTTATATTTCATCGAATATTTTCGAATTCTATCTCTCGTACCGAGATAAAAACATAACAGTATTTGAGTCTAGTTATAATATTGTAAACAAAAAAAATTTCATCAAAATCGGTCCAGTTGTTTTTGCGTGATGCATGAATAAACATACAAACAAATAAACAGGCATTTACAATTTTACAATACTAGAGATTCCCTATTTTTTTGGGCTTTATCAACAAAGATTATTAGTATTAGTTTACATTCAAATTCCCGTACAAGTATTTCCATCTATAAAACAATTACCTTAACCATTGCAGTTAATTCATAATATATAATATTTGGTTGGTAGCAAAGATATAATTTCGAATTCTATCTCTTGTACCGAGATAAATACATAACAGTATTTGAGTCTAGTAATAATCTTGTAAACAAAAAAAATTTCATCAAAATCGGTGCAGTTGTTTTTGCGTGATGCTCGAATAAACATACAAACAAACAGGCATTTACAATTTTACAATACTAGAGATTCCCTATTTTTTTGGGCTATATCAACAAAGATTATTATTAATAGTTTACATTCAAATTCCCGTACAAGTAGTTCCATCTATAAAACAATTACCTTAACCATTGTAGTTATTTCATAATATATAATATTTGGTTGGTAGCAAATATACGTACTAATCTACGTCAAAGAATACATATGTATTCTTCGTCTACGTACCCTATTGATGTTTATGCGAGCAAAGAATGTATATATGTATTATTTGGTTCGAGCAAAGAATACAATATACATAGAAGCGTATAAGCAAAGAATACATATATATTGTATTCTTTGGTATAAGCAAAGAATACAATATACATAGAAGCTCATAAGTACGATTTTTGTGTCACTAGAAATTGTGAATTGTGAGCGTGACCGCTAGATGACAATAGCTGTTCGATTTCGGTATTTAGTGCCATTAGCAGCACAACCAACTGTATTCTTTGTGTATATTGTATCCGACCAAAAACATAAAAGTAAGAAAGGGCCGAGTTTTCGGGAAAATTTAAAATTTTATATAACGCGGCAAGTTATTTTTTCTGATGAGTTCAAATATTTTTAAACTTGCCGTGTTATATAAAATTTTAAAAACATACTAAGGGAAAACTTACGAAATAAATTTCAACCAAATTTTTTCTTACATTTAATCAATTAACCCCTCTTTAATTTTTTTTAGTTATTAGTTTACCGAGCTATTTACAAAGTAAATTTTTCAAAGTAAAAGGCGTTTTTGAGAGAACCGCTGGGTATACAGGTACCAGTCTGATCTCAAATGAAAGCTTATTAAATTTACTACAAGTTTATTACATATAATATTTGACGTGGGATGCGTATTTTAGAAGATATTTTACGAAATAAGTGACCATTTCGAAAAAATTTCACTTTTTGGAAAAATTGGCCTATTTTCTAAGAACTGTATCTTGGGAACCAATAGATGTATAGAGCTTGTTTTGATCTCAAATTATTATGTATAGAATGACTATACCGGTCAGACCCTTCCTTCACTGAGATATTGAGCAAAAACTGAAAAAAGTCCGAAAATTTCATGGTTTTTTGGGTACACCGCCGCCCGCACAGCACTTTGTAAATTGCAAATCTGGTTTTTTAATATTGGTTTAGTTCCTAACAACATATAAAAAATTCAGAACGACCGCACCTTTTGCAAGCACGACCGCCTTTTCATGTTTAACTTTACTGAACTAAAAAGACTAGGCTTTAAATATAGCTTGTAAAAAAATTTGACTAATTCTAAAAATTGATAAAAATTTCATCAATATTGGTGGATTCCCTTTTAATATCAATTTGAAGTACATCCCCGCTTCGATGTGATCCCTGCAACTGGTACAAAATTCTGCAAAAGTACAGTTCGTTGTGCTGATAATGGCGATAAATACCGAAATCGAACAGCTATTGTCATCTAGTGGTCAGCATACACACTACAAATTTTATGTGACACAAAAATCGTACTTATACGCTTCTATGTATATTGTATTCTTTGGTTTCGAGTTAACTCTCATAGAATATCGTTATCATAGAAACACACCATCAAGTGTAGTAGTACCATCTTGAACCATTATTCTGTACTTGTGTAGACATCAACACGTAGGGTTTTACAAGCAAATCTGATGAGAGATATGAAAGCGGAAAAATTAAAGAAACACACGCATGCATTCGGTACTGCATTACCACATGAGTTGCAGAGATTTCCACCAAAGAATGATACATATAACAGATGGATAAAATGTTTACATGTTCCCAATGAGTTGAAAACAATGGAATATGTTTTTAAAGACATTACAGATATCAGGTATGAATTTTCATTGGTTTCTCATTGTTAAATTAATATGCTTTTACAAAAATATACATCCATTAGAAATTGAAGCAAGGGGCTCGTTTACTACCGTTGTGTGTCTTACTTGAGAGTATCACTCATTAATAAATATATTTTATTAAATTAGTTTTGTCTGTTCCACGGTTGGTGTATTCCGGTGGTCGCCGTTCAAAAAAATATTTCAAAAAATTAGTTCAACACGCTTGTTAAGGTGTTCTACTTGGTACTTAGATGTTTCAGACTCAAATCCCGGCGGTGGCAGTTTATCAATTTTATGTATTTTTAAATTGTTTTTTGTAAACTACCGTCTATTTATTTCCATTGTTAGTATGGTTGCCTTTCGGTTATATTATACCAACGGAAGCGACTGGCTTTTACTTTATTTGACATTTAAGTAATATGTCTGAACATTGATACCATTTTTTGACATCAATTGCTTAATATGAAAAATCATACACATCTAGGGAACGAACCCACGACTTTTGGCATTCTAGACCAATGCTCTACCAACTGAGCTACCTTAGATGTTATGCTAGTGCTATGCATATGATCTTTAACTATCATTTCTTGATGCCATTTTATTATTAATTTTGTTTATTTACTATTCACATATTTTTCCATTGTTAGTACGGTTGCCTTTCGGTTATATTATACCAACGGAAGCGACTGGCGTTTACTTTACTTGACATTTAAATAATATGTCTGAACATTGATACCATTTTTTGACATCAATTGCTTGATATGAAACATCAAACACATCTAGGAATGGAGATCGAACCCACGATCTCTGGCATTCTGGACCAATGCTCTACCAACTGAGCTACCTTAGATGTTATGGTAGTGCTATGAAAATTGTCAATTTGAATTAATAGGCGGATAATTGACTAAACTGTCGTTCAATCGATTCCACCGTTATAGACCGTGGAGTCTCAGAAACCGAGGTAAAACCCAATTATTTTTATTATTAAATAAATAGCTCCCTATATTAAAATGGGTGTATGCTCAAAATTAAAAGTAAATTAATTTCATACTCATACTAAACATACTCAATACTAAAAAAATTGCTGTTCGTCCTTTCTTCAGCAAGTTGCTATAATTAAGCCAATTATGTATCTATAAAATAAATCCACCTATAGGTTCCATTATGAAACATTTGAAAGAAATTTTTAATAATAACGTGGTCTATTAGAACGCGTTTCCTTTCTTCGTGTCTAATAAGATTTGTATTTCTATTTGATTTTTTATTAATATTTTTATTTAAATTAATCTTCCAATTTCAATTAATTTATTGTTATTATTTTCAAATAATTTCGAAATTTGCGACAAGTAACTTTTTTAATTTGGTCATCATAACCAACACAAAAATAAAAATATAATAACTATTTTAACCAAGGGCCCAAGATCCTTTGTTTTTGTGCTGTAACCTTTGACTATATTTTATCATCTGACCTTTCACTAATACGATATCGATTTACAGTTTTAACGTTTTAAGTAATATCAAAGATTCTCATAGTAACATTTGATTTTGATTCTTTCCCCTGAGAAAATTCGCTTAGCCTATACGTAGCTCCTACGTGACGAATTTTATGAATACTCATTGTGTTCCCTACAGGCAAAACGAAGGCCTATGGATTTTGAATTTTCAGTTTAAAATCTACGCATACAAAAGAAAAAATTACATTTTGAAAGTTTCCGGAACAATTAACCGGCTACCCCTTTTTTCTTTGATTTTTGTGGATATTGTTAATAGTTACGAAATTTGATATAAGGTTTATTGCAAGCAAAACTGGAGCAATGAAAAAAAATGTTAAGAGTTCATAAAAATAGGTAGATTCAACTTTGTTACAAAAAAAATATTTTTTTCTAAGTTGTAGATAAAAAATAAAAGTATTAATTTTTTGAAAACATGGCATTATTTAATTACAATTGACAATTTTTTTAACCAGTATTGACTCTTCGGGCTCTAGTAACTTCCTTTAGCCTGTTCAAAAGTTCATTCATGGTATCTTGAATATCCGTTTGAGGAATATTGTACCATTTCTCTAATACAGGCGTTCTTAGCTCTCCAATGGTTGTTGGCGGCGGTATATTTGCAAGTACCCCAAGTAGCCGCGCTTGTTAAGGCGTTGTTTCTACTTGGAACTGGGAGGTTATGGGTTCGAATCCTAACATCAACAGTTTGTCAATTAACCGGCTATACTTGTGAAGGTTTTCTGTAGTTTCCTTCACGAACTCCAGATGAATATCGGTATAGTTCCTATCAAAGTCGGTTGCAGCCGCACATCCTACCAATTTCTAGTCTACACACAAAAATTCCTGATCCTCCACTCACATCCTCACATTCTTAGGCATTACAATGGACCTTATGGTCGAAGTGTGTTCCGTCCAGGACAGCCTCTACAATCTAATCAAAGTTTATGTGATAATAAATCTGTTATTACTTTTATATCCGGTGTATATAGAATATATACAAGTATACTATAAGTTTAGTCCCGACTTTGCAACGGTTAAAATTTCATAACAAATTTTTTATATAGGTGTTTATAAAATTGTCTACATAGTCTGTCAACACTAACTCAAAAAACGAAGGCAGTGTGTCTTCTAAATCTATAAGGTGACGGGTTCTACTTTTAAAACCGCAATAGTAAGAAGAGAAATTGTATATCAAAAACGTTCCTTTTTTTAAAATAAACAAATTTTGCTTGAACCTTTCTTTAATAAACTGAATACTTTCGCCACAATTTCAGCTCAAGCATCTCTTATAAAACCGATTACTCTTGATTTCATTTTCTTGAAGATATTAGATATTTGTTCCTTTATGCGTGAATCGTACTTTTGTGTGTTTCAAAAACAAATTATTAGTTTGATTATCGCGAAATTTATGTAATCAATTTTAATTAAATTACAGTTCTGTTAAAGCGTATTGCAAATGGTTAATTGAACATCCGTTTTTACCACGGCCGCAGTATTTATCTGATTTGGGATTACTAAATCCTCAATACTGGAAACAAATCATGTCCATTGATACGAGAGAATTAGAAGGTATTATTTTTTTATATTTGTGTATATTTCTTACTAATGATATTCACATCAGTAGCAATATTTGTGCTAAAGTTAAAGCAAAATTAAATAATAATATTCCAAAGAAAATTATCAAAACAAGTGTTCTTTCATTTTGGTGAAAACTCATTACAAACACCAGGATTATTAAATCGCTGAATCGTCAGCGAGAGACGAGACAAAAATGAATCAGCGAGAGACGAGACGAAAATTAGAATCCTGGTTTTCGATAAATATTTTAGAGACCGACGATAGTACTTCTTTCAATCTATATAGATTTTGAATATGTAAAAATGTATTAATTTCAAAACTGCAAATCATTTTGAGTGGTGATGAAGAATTACTTCGAATTCTTATATATTTAAATTGTATTTTTCTGGAACAAGACGATAGAAAACTTTTACAAATCAATACAATTATCACCAATTAAAAAATAAAAAATTAAAACCGTACATTTTATTTTCAGCTCCATCTTCAATATTTTTCACTAACTAAAATTTATTCACGAGAATGAATGAAAAAATTTACTTTTCATCGACTTTTTAAAAGTTTTTGAAAAAGACCGAAAAGATCTGATTTCTTGCTGTTGCTGCTGACTTTTTTTTCAGACGTAGTAGCACTTGATTACATTACTAAGGTAAGACAACAGCAAACGTGATGTTCTTTTTACAAAATTATATACATAGTTATCCAACGAAAGATTTAAATTCTACCAGGCAAAGAAAAATCTAAAATTTTTATTAGATCCTTTTGTAATTGTTTCCGGGGAATCGAATGAGTTAATCACATTTAGGTTGGTGAAATCAAGGATAAAGTCAAAAATTTTCAAGAGAACCTCGCATTTTATAGGGAATCTTATAGGAGAAGCCATTTTATTAAGATTAGTTCCCTTAATATTTTTTCAAATATCGCTTTGTATGAGGAACAGAGCAGTAGAGGTTTTCCCAAAAAACAGTATTTTCCGACTATTTGTATTCGTGATGAAGATGAAGAGGAAAATTCGTACAATAAGCAAATAACAAGGATTATTGCCGCCTAAGAAAATAGAAATATTTTACTCAGGTGCTTATATATGGGGGGTATTTAATAAAATATCGATATTTATCTCGAGGAATGCATCTTTTGGTCATTTTGGCCTAACTTGAAAATGAAGAAATAGTCTGTTTTGTACAAAATAAGTTCTTGTAAGAACTTGATAAATTTAAAACCATTTTAAAATTTAAAGCAAGTATACAAATTATAATTTAAAAAATATGCACATAAAATTTCAAAATCTGTTTGTTTGTACTGTATAAATACGTATTTCGGCCAGAAAGTTCTCAAATAGCAATAATTCGCTTTGATTATCTTTATGAGAGGTATCTTTATGAGGCGAAAAACATCTCTTTGGATTTTTCGAAAAGAAAAATGAATATCTAGCTGATCTTAAACTCTTGGCGAGACATTCGTAAGGCGTTTAGTCAATAGATGAAATAGTTGTACTTTGTAGACGTTCCTGATTGGCTAAAATCTACGATATGTCGCAAGCGTAGGCGAGAGTGTACTCAGCGCGCTTACACTCGCCGCTCGCTTTCTTTGGCTCGTGGTCAAAAAAACGACTGGAAATGGAGTGCTCCCGAGGCGACCAACCGCCATATGAGTATACAAAAAAAATTAATGTTTCATAAGGAAGGTTCGAATATCAAATATCGTCCTCGACGCATGTAGCTAAACCACTACAGATCGAGATAATTAGTCTCCAGATTAATATCTATATTATCTATACAACCATTGTCTTACCTTAGTAAGGTTTAAACAAATATTAATCACATTAAACAAACATAGTAGCTGCAATGATAAAAAAATGTAACTTTTAATTTATTAAACTACAAAATTTTGATAAATGTAATTTATTACCATATTCAAACAAAAACTATTGATTATTGATATATTTATTTAGCTTTTATTGCTTCGACGTTACGTAAAGAATTCGCTCCACGACAAACCCCAGAGCACAAATCAATCTCTTTTGATCAGAGTCGGATGAGTATGTAATTTTTTGTTTAAAAAATCACGATAAATATATATATTTTTTCAATTTGTTGTTTTTTTTAATGTTATGAATAAACTTCATAATTTTTTTACAGTATTCGAAACAAATGCGATAGTATTATTAATTTAACCCGACAAGCGGAAGGTTGGGTGTGATATACCCAGACTAAGATAAATCAATCAATATGTAAAAAGAAAATCGATAGAATATGCTGTATGTTTGAGTAATTACGCGGGGATAGATAACCCAAGTGACGCTCCGTGTTACAAGTCTGAACCAACACAACCACCGATCTCAAGATGTATAAGTCAAGTCGGATTAATAAGAATAGTTTTTTTTTATTTGTTAGTATGTTAAATAAGACGAAAACATACTTTATGTTCATTTTTTTTCAAATATTTGAACAAAAAAAAGTGAGAATGTCGTGCCATAACTATAATCTGATATTTTTTATGTCTTTGATTCCTCAATAAATATAAAATAACTCAAAATAATTTGATTTGAACCTTTAACTTTGGCTTAATATGTATTCATCAACATTTCATAATAAAATTGAACACCTTAGAATGTATTTTAATATAATTTAGGTCATTAATAGTTCATTGAAAATACGCAAAATGACTTTTTCGCATGTTCGGTGACCTATTTATGAACTATTATGTTTTTGCGACTTTATTCATGACTTAAATTATAAACAGGTCAGGGGTTTTATGACGTTAGATTTTCATTTCACGACTTTTATTAATGAACTAAAAAGGTTATATTCATGAAATAACAAAATAAATTATGATTTGCAGGCTTTAATGATGTTTTAAATTTCGACTCGGGTTAGTATTAAATAAAATTTCAAAAAATAGATTACTCTATTAAAATTTCACCCTATCAGGATTTGTTACACCCACCTTACACACCGTGTTACGAATTTTACCCTTTCGCTCACCAATGAAGAATATTGAAACGGGATCTGTTCCGAATCCAAAATGTTTAACTTCGGTTTACGAACTATATTTTGAAGGTTTTTTTTATAAATTACACTTAAATTGTTTATTTTATGATTATATATTTCAATTTGAGATATCGTGCTAAAACATCAAGTAGCCAGATAAATCTCCTTGCAAACTAATTCAGAGTAGACATTTAATTATTATTATTATTTAATAATTTTGATGGCTTTAAGACATTATATTACATGTTACGTATGCAATCGAAATGACCCAACGAGGCAAAGGCCCGTATTGCTGAAAATGATAACAAATAACAAATTGCAAGCAGATCAGTTATCAGATCCGAGTACTTAGTAGCGAAAAACGCCTACAAATGTTATGTATGGAAAGTCGTAGAGATTGGCTTGCTGAGAAAATTGAGAACCTTGGACTGAGTGATGACTCGAGTAAAACAATAATTAAAAATAAAATTAAGGAATTTTCGCTACGATCATCACTTAGTGATATGCATTCAATGGAAAGCTTGACCATGTTCAATAAATTACATCACTATGAACGGGATGCAATATATCTGAAGGAATGTGGATGGAAGGAAATGAGATTAATGGCAAGTTTCAGATTTTACACCTTTAAATGGGAAAATGAAAAAATAAATGGCGAAAGAATATGTGTATTGTGTAGAGCGATATAGTCATTGGAGCATTTACTAGAGGAGTGTCCGGGCACCGCTGGCGAGTATCGAGATGTGTTAATGAACCATAACATTAAATCTGCTATCGATATCCTTAATATCCACGATATTTCTATAATAAAGCATATTACCAAATATTTGGAATATGTTCTAGATAAAAGAAAACAAATGTTGTGACATGTTCTTGTGACTACGAAATATTCGATTTGCTGGACAATTATTTCCACTATTGCTTTCTATTTTTGTTAACCCGACTTCAAAAAAGGAGGATGGTTCTCAATTCGTCTGTATTTTTTTTTTTTTTTTTTTATGTTTGTTAACTCAGAATTCCGTCCTTTATGAACCGATTTTGAATTTTTTTTTTTTTGTTTTAAAGGGTTTGATTCCCGATTGGTCCCATTGTCACCAAATCGCATTCTGAGGAGGGGATCTCCGGGAAATTGAGGAAAATCCTCATTTTATATGTGATAACCGATTTCTGCGAATTTTTTTTTTTTTTTTTGAAAGGGTATACTCATTCATAATGGGAAAATAAAAAAATTTTTTGAAAAACCGACTTCAAAAAAATTTTTTACAAAAAAAAAAAAACCGACCCCAAAAAAAAAAATTTTTACAAAAAAAAAACAAAATGCTTGTAAAAAAAACTGAAAATCTGTTATAAAAAAATGCACTAACAATTACAAAAAAAAAAAAAAAACGGGTAAAAAAAAATGTGTTATTAAAAAATTCACTAAAAATTAGTTGGTCGTTTAGTTGGTCTACCCATATTTAGACAAATAAAATCAGTTATAGAACTTCAAAGTCACTAAAAAGCGAGAAACAAAACTTATTTTGACAAAATGGAAACCCGACTCAACAAAAGATGCACTAAAAAGTAAAAAAATAATTGCATATTCTTGTGCCAATTTTAGTTCACCAAAGCAAAAATTTTTAAATATATATGTACAATTATTGTTATTTTTGGAGGCGGTGTCCAAAAGTTATGTGAATTTCTCTATGTTGACACCGCCTCCAAAAATAACAATAATTGTACATATATATTTAAAAATTTTTGCTTTGGTGAACTAAAATTGGCACAAGAATATGGAATTATTTTTTTACTTTTTAGTGCATTTTTTGTTAAGTCGGGTTTCCATTTTGTCAAAATAAGTTTTATTTTATTTGTCATTTATTTTATATTTGTTAATATTTGTTTTTTTTTGTTGTTTATTTTCTTATTTTTTGTTCGAATTAATTTTTTTTTTGTTTCATCATATTTTGTATACAAGAATATTGCTGTTATTATTTTTGATCTTGTAATATGTCAAATAAATAAATAATAATAATAATAACAAATTGCAATCAAAGGTAAAGATAATTAAATCACTTGCTAGGCGCAAATATTGAAAAGAATACAAGATTTTGCTTTAAATCTCTTTATAAATCTCTAGCAACTTGATTTTATCTTTTAATTTCAATTAATCTTTTAATTTCAATTAATTTGCTAGAAAAGTCATTGCATATTATCTTGTCAAAAATTGGCCATTTATCGGATTTGCAAAAACCTTTAGCTAACATCCTACTTTTGTGCGGTGTCCTTAAATCTTTACATACACACAGAACAATGACTAAAGTAGTATTTTTGTTATCCGGAATATACAAATTACTGGTTCGGTGATCTCTGCGGCTGATGCTTAAAATACTACGCTCCAGTTTCCTTTGTTAACCCGACTTCAAAAAGGAGGATGGTTCTCAATTCGTCTGTATTTTTATTTTGTATGTCTAGAATAATACTGAGATGTTCTGTAAGGGTCCATGATTGGCATCCATATATATAAAATTTCAAATTCGCCCCTTTACCTAGATCAGTTTTTTGAATAGATAGAAAGTCGAGATCAATGGACAAAAATAAAAATAAATAGAGAACTTAGCACATGGTGCCATTTGATTGGTTCTTTTGATAACTGGGACCTTTAAATTTAAATTAATACAAGTCTCCGTACTGCTATAATTTTTGTGATAAATCATTTCGATTGCTTCTTGTAGTTTTTAAATATTTATTTTTAGTTATTATTGTTACATTTGTTCTTATTATTTTTATTGTTTCCATTCGTTATATTTATAACAAAATAATATGAATAAAAAATGAAATACATTTCCTTCATCATAAAAATAATTTTGATATTTTAATATATAAAAGGATTAAATAAACAACACTACAGAGTTTACGTTCATATTTTATGAGTGAACTACCTTAAATATGCGGTAATTGAATATATAGAGGTATGTGGGCATGTTTTACACCATGTTATTTTTTCACAAATGACCAAGTAAGTGTAAAATAACAGCATAAGATTTCCCTTTCACTGTTTATTAAGAAATGCGAACAACACATCACATAAAAACATTGTGAGTAGGTAAGTACTTATTTATTTACAATAAGTGTAAACACAACAAGTAATGATTACATCAAAGTAGTTTCTTAATGTCATCCAATAAAACCAAGAATCATCAGTTGTGAACAATCACAACAACAACAACGGCACTAAATCGTATTCGATTAGATGTCAATCTTTTGAAACATAAATAGTTTTTCCACAAGTGTTTACGTTATTTTTTTCCTTTCCTATTGTGTTATAAGCTCTATCTACATGTGTTATGTAGCTTAACTGTGTGTTGTCGATGTGAAGCTTTTATCATTAAAGTGTTTGTTATAAGATGGTGCATGCAGTAAATCACACAACAGGATGAGTGATTGATATATTTATTGAATGATTGTGGTAAAAAAAAAAACAACTTATGAGTTTATATTCCCGTATCAAATGTTGTTCCACATCATCGAAATTTTTAGTGGGAAAAATACATTTAGTGCTTTTATATTGAATCAGGTAGGTAGATAAACTGTCTATGTGTATTTTTGTTATGTGTATTACAAAATCAAATTTTATCAGTATAAGATTAAAGTCGATTGGTAGTACGGACTACGGAGCAGGGATTTTGCGGATGCGAAATTTTTGACATCCGCGGATGCAGATATACATCCGCAATGCGGCTACGGATACGGATTTATATGTCAAGTTTTTTTTTAAGAGATACTTAATTTAGCTACATGAATAAAGGAAAAATATGGTAAACATTTTTAATAATTTTTATATCCTAATGAAATTTTAAGTATGAAAATTTAAAATTTGGCGCATTATATTTAATAGAGCCATGTCGCTGCCTTTTCAGGTTCAATCCTGTTTCGCAGTGGTTCACAGATTAATCCCGCACTAAACAGGCTAAATTGCCTCGGGTGTATCGATTTTAGATGATTCCTCAAAGACGTGGTTGTACGGACCTTGCGAGAATATGTTTTATTGCATATTTACACTGAGATTTATCTCCGACAAGCTCATCTAGTTTAAAATAAGACTGAATCACATTTTGTGTCGGTGGTGGCATTGTTGATTCACTTGTCAAACAGATTATTCAAGGCGAAACACGCAATGTTAAACATAAACAATTTATTTACAATCAGAAATACTGAACAAAAGAAGCAACATCCACATCTAAAAAAGCTCCGTAAAAACCATTGATTATTGCGAATGCGGATGCAGATGCAAATATCCGCAACATCTCTGGTACGGAGGCTATGCGACTAATGGTTCTGTGCATTATTTTACATCCATTCATTGAATTCTTATATTTAAAATAAGATGTGTTATCAAAGTGGAGGATATGGCAGGCGGTTATTTTAGGAATTTAACTATTGGTTTTTTGAAAAACATTGTTACAACCAAAAATTTTAAATCAAATCAAATTTTGAATAAAAATGATCTCCAAAGTTTTATTTGCTAAAGTCATTGGTTTCGGAGATATGTAGGCAGCTAGTTATGACACATTTTATCCAATTTTTAGTCACCTTAGCCTATGCTTAAGGGGATTAAGTGAACTAAATCCGTTTGAAAAACTTACTCTTGTTAGAAACTAATCTTCACATTGGTTCCTTACAGAGTACGTTGATACGTTACAACCCGTCCTTCAGCTAAAATTGTTAAAAAGGAGAACATTTTACTTCTTTCACCAACATCTACAAAGCAAAAAGTACTTCTCTCAAAATTTAACTAGATTTGAAAGAAATAAAATTAAAATAATTTATTATTTATGACATTTTTTTAGACTATAAAATTTTGTAAATGTTTACACATTTTGATTGACATACTGTATTTAGGTAACGAAACATTATGAGAATGCAGAATATATACATTTTTGTATACATTTATAAAAGTTTCTGCATTCTCATACTGTTTCGTTACCTAAATACAGTATTTCAATCAAAATTTGCAGATATTTTTCAAATTTTATAGTTGTTGTACCAACAAAATTTTTGAAAAAAAAATTGTCATAAATAATAAATTATTTTTCAAAATAAATGGTCAACTATTTTTTTAAATATTTTATTTTATTTTAAATTTTCATTCTCCTTCCTACCAAAACATTCTATTGACGTATTTTACTACAAGTTTTTACTAACCATATTTGAGTTTTTATTGTAAATGATTTAATGTACCGAAAATGGAATATAGCAATTATTTTAAGTAAATTATAAAAGGAGTTGGCTTTCGTAGAGGATGAAATAGTAATTTAAAATATAAAAATAATTTAGAGAAAGGTACAGAAGCTCTCCCCTCTTTTAAGAAAATATATTTGAAACCCTGTAATTCGGTAACGGTGATATATTCTGTGACGTTAAATTCTGTAAACTCAGCTGGATCAATTTTATTGCTGTTAACTGTACTTACATATTTTCAATGTTTCTGCTCTAGTGAGATGATTTATTCATTACTGTTACCTACTTGAAAAAAATAAATATTCTTTTAAAATTATGTTTATTTTACTTTTGCTTTTGTTACAATTTGCTTATTGTTTAATAAAAGAATTGAATTAAGTTGCTTTATTAATTGTACCGAATAGTTTTTATAACTTCCGGATAGTTAATTTAAACATCCTTATTATTGTTACGTGATTATTAATAAAAAATTTTGATTATTAGTAAAGTACGGATTGTATTTTAACCAATTCCTGTAAAAATAAACTACTTTTAATCTATTAAAAATATTTTAAAATATTTTATTTTCTATTTCTAAGAATGTGAAATTCGATAATGGAATTTAAAAAGTAATTTGGGTGAACGGTTCTCAACATAAGTTCCCAGTTATCCATGTTGATAAAACTGTTAAATTATTTTTAGACGTCCAAATTATTCAAATTTCTTGTCGACGTGAAAAGAATGTCACCATCATAAAACACCTCAGCCAATTTTATTATTAAATAAATTTAAGCAATTATTTATTATGTAAAAAAATTTAATCATCCACAAAATAGTTTGTTTATCCAAGTAAAACATTAATATTTCTTAAAGATGGCGAAACTGTTTCATTTAAATATCTAAATATTTCAATAATTATAAACCAATATGATTGTGAATTTTGAAATTCACTAAAATGTAGAAACTTTCTGAAAAAAAGTATGTTTATAAGATTTACTTAATTTAATTAATTTATTTTAACATATCACTCATATAAATTACCTCTCATTTTCTGAAATAGATAAAATATGATGGTATTCATTTTCAGGTCACATATAGCAATAAAACTAGACTTTAATATTACGTTTCATTTATATCTAACTTTAAAAAAAGAAAGGTTCTGTGCTTCCTTAGTATATTTGTATGTTTGTATGCTTTCAAAATCTACACGCCCAATTTTTATGATTCTTTCACTGGGATAATCTATATACTTATGAGAAGGTTCTAGTTATTAACCGGCTTCAAAAACAGGAAGGTTCTTTGTTCTCTTATATGATTGTATGTTTTTTTTTTGTTAATTATTAATGAATATAATATTTTTAAGGCGCAGAACCGAAACGAAAAAGTCCGAAATAAAAAAGTAAAATATTAAATAAAAAACTAAATTAAATTAAAAGTAAAAACTTAAAAATAATAAATTACACTAATAATACACACAAACAATAACAAACACTTATTATGTAAAAATAAATTACCTACCTATATTTTTAAAGTCGGTGCCAAGCCGATCCTCTGAAGCGACATATTGTTGATGGCAGACTGACTTCAAAATATAGTAGATAGATAGGTAACTAATTTATACATAACAAGAGAAAATAACTAACTGAGTTAACTGTTTAAATACCCGGTATATACTGAACTTATGAAAAAAATTTTGAAACAAGTTGTTTCAAAAGTTGTTTGTTTTTAAAAAAGGGACTTTTTTGACTATCTCTAACGGTTTCAAAGATAGGCGGTCTTGCCCATTGTGGCCAAACATGGTCCGATTTTGCCCATTCACGAACTTGACTTTATTTTTCAGCTATGAAATACACAGACAAAATTTTTGCTCGCTATCTCTTTTTGTTTTAGAGTTATCGTGTTCACAGACGGACATCCGTTACAAAGTCGGAACTAAACTTAATATACCCTAGTATATATTATATACCGGGTATAATAAGCTGTTATTGTTTATATTTATTATTATTGTGAATTATTTTCAACTTTTTAGTTTTTTTTTGGAGTCGGTTCATCTTGTTTTTTTTTAACTTTTTAATTTTTAAATTATAAACTAGTATAACTGATCCCTGCGCCGTTGCTTACGTCCATCTGTATTTATACAACCCTCGCTTTAAAACCGTTTACATAACAGTTTTGAAATATCTGCAGGTTATAATAACCATACATTAAATTACATAGACTACACCCTGAGGCTTTGAGGCTCAATTTTACGTCAAACGTCAATAACGGATACAGTAGCGGATACTTTTTGAGAGAGCCACTAAATATTTGAATTTTCCATCTTAGAAACTGGCAATATCATCCTAAATTATAACTATAAACATTAAATTTTCTAAATTTATGGCTTTTTCTCAACTGCTAAGGGGTTAAAAGTAGAAAAAACTTTTCTACTCGGGCTTGGATGTTATTGGTAGAAGGAAACTCTTTCCTTTTTTTGAGCGCTAATCTTTAAATGATAATATGTATTGAAGCAGGTACAGTTTCGGGAGGTTCAAAGTTTTCACAATGGTATAACTAGCGAAACTAGTTAACTGCAAAGAAATAAATTTTGCTTAAAATCAAAGTTTAATTGCTAAAGAATTTATATAAATTTTATTTTATTTAAAAATTCCTAAAAAAGTTTTATTAAATGGACTTATACACATTAATTAAAGCTCTCAAATATAAAAGAACTTAATTGTTTATGTTATCTGCAATAAACTCTTATTCAGAATATGTTTACAATTAACCAATTTATACATTTTTATAATTTTTCATTATAAAAATGAGAAAGGAAAGGAAATCGACTCAAAAATGGTTTGTTTATCGCATTTTTTTATCTCGAAAATAAACCAATTTGTGACTCATTTGAACATTTCACATCATTTTGTTGAGTTTTGAGTCTTCTGATAAATTTCTTGTACTGGAAGAAAAACTATATTTTTCATATACTTTATACCAATTTGAATTGGCTATTTGGTAGAGTGGATTTTTCTTTTTTCTCGCACCTTTACTGCTCCCAAATGTTGGTTGCAAACACATCCATAAACAAGTATCAAAAACATAATCACTGCTAAAGTAGATAGATAGATTGTAGAGGCTGCCCTGGACGGGCTACACTTCGACCATAAGGTCCATTGTGATTCTTAAGGATGTGAGGATGTGAGTGGGGTGGAAGGAATTTTTCTGTATAGACTAGGAGTTGGCGGGATGTGCGGCTGCAGCCGACTATGATAGAAACTATGCGGACATTCACCTTGAGCTCGTGAAGGAAACTGCAAAAAACCTTCTCAAGCATAGCCGGTTACTTTGTTCGTGTCCAAACGCCGACAGTTTAATCAATTAAACGCCCCTTTTTTTTTCTTTTAATAATTGACAAACTGCCGATGTCCGGATTCGCAGACATAACGCCTTAGATCGCTCGGACTGGTACTGCTAAAGTATATATTTTTCTTGAAGTTATTGTATTGATTTGGAAGCATTATAGTCCAATAAAGTAATTTTTTTTTCAGATTACTTGAAATGGTGATTAATTCAGCTTTACCAGATGAATCATTAGACGATGGAATACTACGCTTGCCAGCTGTTCATTCAAAAATGCAAACTCTGACTACGTTTCGTAAGTATATAATTATACATTTGAATACTGATATTATTCATAATTATATCCGGTATATAATATATACAAGGATATATTAAGTTTAGTCCCGACTTTGTACCGATTGAAAATATAGATTGTAGAAAAAATTTGTTGGTATAGGTGTTCATAAAATGACAAAATTAGTTCAATTCCACATATGCGCCCGTGTATCTGTTTGTCCGAGGATAGGAAAACTTAGAAACGAAAAGAGATAATGAGCTAGAATTTTGTGTGTGTATTCTAGAGCTATAAGTAGGAAAAATTAAGTGATAAAAAAATAAATTAAAGTTCCAATTGACAAAAATGTTCCTTTTTAAAAATAAACTTTGTTGGAAGGTTTTTTTAACAAAAAGACACCTGCGCCAAGTGTCAACAATCAAAATTTGAAAAGTGAAAACTATTCCAAAACTAATTTTTTTGTAAACTAGACTTTTATTCCTCCATTGTTAGTATAGTTACGTTACGGATATGTTATACTAACGGAGGTGACTAGCGTTTACGTGTATTTAGCGTCTAAGCATTGGTAACTTTTTGACATCAATATTAGATTTTGATATGAGTAATATTTATTTTTTATTTTTATTTTTTATCATACACATCTTAATGACGATGCGAGGGATTATTCCAGAAAACCAATAATGTATTTGATGATTCATAAATTAAATATCAATAAACAATATGGCTGCAATAAAGTGAACAAAATTTTTACGTATGCAGCTTTCGCAAAATGTGTCATAAGTACTACAAAGATTTAGTTTTTCATTTTTATGCCTGTTATATAATATATACCAAAGTATATTAGGTTTACTTCCGTTTTTGTTATATCTGGTATATAATATATACCAAGGTATATAAAGTTAAGTTCCGTTTTTGTAACGGTTGAAAATTCTTGATTGCAGAAAAAAAATTTTGGTATACGTGTTCATAAATGACCGTTCATTTCATTATACAGTTTATTTCAGCAAATATGCCTGTCCGTCCGTCCGTCCGTCAATACGATAACTCAAAAACGAAAAAAGATAACGAGTGTTATAGAGCTAAAAAGTAAGGTCAAGTTCGTAAATAGGCAAAATCGCCCCATGTTTGGGAAAAATCGGCAAAACTGCCAATCTTTGAAACCGTAGAGATTGAACAAAAATTTAAAGACAAAATGTTTCTATTTTAAAAATAAACAACTCTTGTAAGAAACTTTTTTTCATAAAGTCAGTATATACCAGGTATTTAAGTAATTCAATTAGTTTTCATAAATTCAATAAATACCAGTTATTTAAACAACTCAGTTGATATTCTCACTTGTTTGTATATAATATAGGTTAGATTTAGCATTCTCCCCCTTTTACGGAAACATAATAAATCAGTAGAATCTTTTGCAGAATAAACCCACATACTTATTTCTCCATTATTTTTTTACTAAAAACTGACCTATAAATAAAGTAATGAAAGTAATTTTGCTAGATAAAATCGATATTGAAAATATGCAACAAGAAATCATGGATTGAGTCTGCAAGTCTTATCTCGTATTACCTAATAAGGGTTTTTTCCAAGTTTATACGTTTACTATATTTTATTACGAGTAAACTTGACTTCAGTGTATTCATGAAGTAAAGGATATTTCTATGTTTCAATATTTCATCATTATATTTAAATTACACGAATCATTTGTTCTAATATATTATTCAGTTTATGCATAGCTATTTTAATGACCATATGAAAATAATACCATTTTCATTCATTTATTATTTAAAAAATACACTAAAACGAAGTATGTAATATTAATAAAAATGTGCTCGAAACGTAATCTGAAATTTACCCAATCTAACACCATTTTTGATCTTTAATCTGTAACAGGGATGTTGCGGATGCGAAATTTTTGACATCCGCGGATGAGGATTTATATGTCATTTTTTCTTAAATAGATACTTAATTTAAGTATATGAATAAAGGAAAAAGATGGTAATATTCTTTATATTATAATCAAATTTGTAGCATGAAAATTTAAAATTTGGTGCATTCTGTTTAATAAAGAGCAATGTGGAGCACAATGCTTATAAGTTCGAAGTGCAATAATTTTTTTTTACCCCAGAGCGATATCGTAGCCTTTTCAAGTTCCATCCTGTTTCGCAAATGTTCGTTGATTAATACCGCGCTAAACAGGCTAGACTGCTCCGGATACATCGGTTTTAGATGATTCTTCGAAGACGTAATTGTGCGGTCCTACCGATAGTATATTTTATGGTATATTTATGTTTGAGATTTATCTCGGACATGCTCATATAGTTTAAAATAGGAGTAAATCACACTTTGCATCGGTAGTAGCAATATTGATTCACTTGTCAAATAGATTATTCAAGGCGAAACACTTAATCAATAATGTAAATTGTTGAAATAAATAAAAAAACATCCACATAGTACACGTTTAAACACGTTGTGATTTAGTTACAATCAGAAATGATAAACAAAACAAGCAACTTCCGCATCCACAAAAGCTCCGCAAAAAGCATTCATTATTGTGGATGCGGATGCTAAATTAATGCGGATTTTCGGTGATTGCGGATACGGTTGCGAATATCCACGACATCCTTGATCTGTAAAGCGAGTCTACAAAATTCCATCCAATTTTTATTCCAACCCTTTTATTTCTATACCAACGCGTATATTAAAATACAAATAAAAACAAGCACTTCAAAAAGTGCTTGGTTCAGACTGATCTTTTTAGCCCAAAGCTTGAAATGGCAAGTGATTTTTTATTGTTGATATATAAACAATTCGAAAAAACATTAATGTGTAAACCCACTACATGACGTTTCAATTTATTAATGCAATAATTATCCAATAGAAAAATAATAAACCTTCGGAAAAACTCGGATAGAACTGAAAAATGATCTAAAATACATCATTACAAAAGAAACGTCAAAAACCCCATAGACACAACTTCGGCTAAAAATTTTATCAGATCAAAGGCAAAAAATAGTTTTTTTCGTAAATTTATTTTAAAACATGAGTATTATCGTGAAAATAGGTTGTAAGAAGTATGTAGATTTTGTATTGATGTACAAAAAAGTCCGAATACTTTTATTCTTACGAATTATCAATTATTATTGATATTTCATGATTGTTTTATTTACTGCAGTATTTAGCAATTGCAATGGGCTGGTCCTAGTCCAATGCTGATTAAAATTTACCAATTCTGTTGAGCACCCTAAAGAAATCTAGCAAGAAGAAGGAGAAGAAATTGAAGAAACATATGACAAGACGAGAATGAATCGGAGAAAGACGAGGCGGAAATTAGAATCCTGATTTTCCTGATAAATATTACTATTTTTTTCTGTTTCAATCTTTATAGATTTTGAATTTGTAAAAATGTAGGTACTAATCACAAAACAGCAAATCATTTTGGGTGATAATGATTTAATTCATTCTATTCGGTCCGAGCGCAATCGTACTCAGCGCCGTGCGTGGTCAAAAAAAACACTTCATGACCAATGTCTGTGTATTAAAAACCATAGGTGTTTAACAAAAAGTTACAGTTATTTTAGCTTTAACATGTTGTTTATTTATTTCAATTATTTTTGTAAAACGCCTATGGTTTTTATAAAGTTGTTTTTTTGTCATGAAGTTGTTTTTTTGACCACGCATGGTGCTGAGTACGGTTGCGCTCGAAGCGAATAGTGTTTATTGTTTCAATTAAAATAAAAAATATTATTAAACATATTAACCGACCAGTAATAAAAATTGACATTCTGTTTACAGTCATATTTTAAGTATTTGAAGTTCTGTACTAATTTTCTGTTCCATTCATCATGAAGATATTTTTTTATAATGAAATTTATTTATTTTTTCAGCACTTTCAGTATTTAAAGTATTAAAAACTAATTTACAAGCTACGAACGATATACCAATACTCTCACCGACATCACATGATTATAGAAATTATAACAACGATTCATCAGCTGTAATTAATGATCGAAGATTAACGAACTATATTTCTTATGAATCCATTATATATGATTCGCATAAACGAAATGTCAATAGTACAGATAAAAGCCACTTAAATAATAATCATAATTTACCATGTTTAACGAATGAACAAAAAACGAAAAAATTTCGGTGAGTTTTTAAATTAATTTTTAAAGGTTGATTTTGTAGGCATTTCAGCTAATGTTTTTGTACCGAAGATAAATTTACGTCAAAATTTCATCAAATGTCCATCAATCCTACCTAATAGATGTTAAAAATGAGCATCGTTAAAATTTTTATAAATGTGTATACATATCCATATATATGTATATATATATATATACGCTTATGTCTCTGTAGACTCTCTAGCGGCCACAATTTTAATTCGATTGGAATGAAAGTTGGAGATCAAGTTCGTTAATGGATGATATCGAATAACTGTTAAAAGGTTACATTTACAAATAATATGAACCCATTAAGGGGTTTTAGAAGGTCTGAAATATAAAAAACGAGCTGCCATTTTATAGTTTAACCAAAAGCTTAGTTTTTAATCATCGGTGTAAATTTCAAGTATTCAATGTCCAACAACTTTCCTTTGATCGTGCCAAATAAAAGTATATTATAAAACAAATACATATACACACATACACAACACATAGTTCTTTTCACTATTCATATATACAAATTATTGTAATTTTGAAATAAAAAATAATTTTAAACTTTTATATTTTGAAAACAAAACGGTAAAACGCGATTTAAAAAAAAAATTTATTTAATAAATATTTATGTATACTATCCTTTCGTATTTTTTTAAATACAACAGATAATACTTGGGCAGGCATGAAGTTTTACATGCTTCTAATGAGAGAGAGTGGGAAAGAATGATAACTATGCTATTAATTATCTCGCATTCTAAACGGCAACAATTCTGAAACTTCGGGCTTCATAAGAAAACTTCATAAAAAAAATTTTTAGCCTGTGAAAAAAAATTGAGCAAAATCTGTCGCAAAGTGGTTTCATGCTGGACATCCTTAATATGATTTTCAGTCAACTTTTGCATTCTGGTTTGTACCTATATAGTCGGTTGACAATTAGCTAATTTTTTCGCAATAATGGCATAATATCAGAAGAAAGTCTAATTTTTAAATTAAAAACCATCAAAACCAAATTAAAACCCAAACTTTTTCAAATATTTGAAATCGAAAATGATGAAACTTTTTTGATTAAATTTTTCTTATGCACATGATATGAATACAACTCATAGAAATGTTTGGCTTATTCACATTAATTGTAATTTAGGGAATTTAAATAATTAATTTCTATTATTTTAAATTGCAGGGCACAATTAACAACAATCTTGAGCAGTATATATTGTGTTTTTGTGGTAACTTTAGGTGTCGTCATTTACATAAGTGACATTATTTTACAAAATACATCAATAGCAGAGGTATGGAAATTTTATTATTTGCTAAAACTTTAGTTCACTAGAAATAGTCAATTTAAAGGCTTTTACTCCGAAAAGTTAGTTCAGATTCAAAAGACTGAAAAGACGCTGTATTCCTAAAAATAAAAATAAAAGAATTTTTCCGGTTTTTTTTGTTATTGCGATTTTTGGGATCCAAATCACATTTTAGATTTGATTATCTCTCCATAGAGATTAACAACTTCTAACTTTAGACACATGTTGTTTTGATAAACCAACTTTCAGAACTCCAAGCCTGAAAAAATCAAGCAATTTTGAAAATTGCTCGATTTTTTAAAATAGACATTGAGAATACGATCTGTTTTGGCAATTTCCATTCCAATTCTTTAATGGGAAAAAACCTCTCGGTGATCTGGATGCTACCACCTACTTATTCTTAAACTTAAGAGAGGGGTCATCTCAAACGCCCCTTTCACCTGAGCCTGTCGTTCCCATAGCAAGATGCTCCGTAATTTACCGAATCAAGGAGTGGCTACGGCAAGCTTATCTCAATTACTGGGACTTTGTGCAGGGCATGAGATAGGTCAAGCTTTACATAACCACAGCTAGGCCATTCGACTGTACTCAGTTGAAACTCATTAGAATACAGAGAATGGTAGTGGGGTCTTGATAGGACACTGTCGATTGAACTATTACCTTCATAACTTAGGGATCTCTGATGATCCCATTTGTAGAGGACGATAAAACCTCCATACATGTCATTTGCACCTTCAGAAACCTACAGGGTGGAGGGCAAAAAATATTTGGATCTGAAACCCAAGATCCATCAATTCTGGGAGCAATTTCGGCGAAGAAACTGTGGGTTGTCTGTGCGGAATCCTATAGCTCCATCTGTTTAAAATATCACTTCTTACCCGGACACATTTCGCCCTCGGGTGACAGGTTTTTCTCAAGGAGGGCGCAGAGGACCCCTTGGTTTAGGTGCTAGGGACCCATTTGCGGTACCCCTCGTACGTATTAAACAACGTTGCACAACCAGATTAACTTTCACGTATACTAATATTTTTATTATTAAACATTAAATACATAAATTTCGTAAAGGTTGATAAAAATTGTCAATAGACAGCGTAAAACTGCCAAATTTATTCACAAATTGATCACTATACTACGGATTTGGACACTTTTGGAAGAAGATAATCCATAAGGAGAATAAGTTCAGTAACAAATTAAGTATTTTGTACTGACTACAAATAAAGAAATGCATTCATCTGATTTATTTAATAATATATTAAATAATCTATACTTAAAACAATAATAGCTAAAAAAAGCAAATAAATAAATAGCTGATAAAACTAATAACGACCATATGATGACTGAGTCATCATATGATGACTATTATGAATTGAAAAAATTTGAATAAGGGTAATTGAAATTTTAAAAAAACCTTGTCTTCTCAATTTGATAGATAGTTTGATTGTATCGGCTGCCCTGGACGGGCTACACTTCGACCGTAAGGTCCATTGTAATGAACGATGTCAGGATTTGAGTGGAGTTGAAGGAATTTTTGTGTGTAGACTAGGAATTGGTAGGATGTGCGGCTGCAGTCGACTCTGATAGGAACTATGCCCATATTCATCTGGAGTTCGTGAATGAAACTGCAGAAAACCTTCACACGCATAGCCGGTTACTTCGTTCTTGTCCATACTCCGACAGTTTACTCAGTTAACCACCCCAATTTTTTTTCTTAATAATTGACAAACTGCCGATGTTGGGATTCCAACCCATAACCTCCCAGATCCAAGTAACGGTTCAAACGTAACGCCTTAGACCGCTTGGCCACTTGGACGGTTCTCAATTAGATGGTGCGAGCATTGTCTTAGATACTACATCAAATAAAGATGCAACATCATCCAAAGCAAAATCTGTTAGGAAATGGCCTAGTAAAAACTTTTGATAATTTCATTCAAAACAGTTTTAAAAGAGGTGAAAACTGATAGTCAATTACAAAATTCAATTTTTTGCAAATATGAGACATATTTTAAAATAATAAAGATATTTATGTATTACTCTCACCCATACGTGATTTATGTGTCAACCGGCACACAAAAAAAAACATTTTTTGTGCCATATTGAATAAAAAAACTTTTCGTATAAAGAGACCTCAGGGAGTTTACGAAACAAGAACTGAATATTACATACTAAATAATACCGATATTAGACATCCATTATTTAAAATAAAAAACATATATTATATAAAAAATAAATCGATAATTAACGAATAATATTTATTATCTCTACTATTAAATTTGTCTGTTTATTCGAGTATGACGCAAAAACTACTGGACCGATTTTGATGAAATGCTTATTATTAGACTTAAAAAGTGGTAGTTTATCTCACTTTGATGACGGTAGCTTTGATTACGATATAATAATAAAACGCGAACGAAGAGGTGGGTTTAGGCTAGCTTTAATAACACTGCTTTAATTCGTCGGTTAGTTAATCCGTCACAGTCCAATAAAATAAATAATAATTTTTAAATCATTGTGAGACACGTACCAAATTAGCAACAAGTAGCATACCTTCGATTTCATATTCCGGAGATAGTTACGAGTAGATAAGTCATACTGACGATGATTACTTTGTAGTCAAAATACGTATTTATAAAATACAAACAATTGCAATGAGAATTGGAGCAAAATTCACGAAACCTATGGTATTCTTTGATGATTTAATAATCTTTATAAGCCATCAATAATGTCTTTTTAATGTCTAAAAACTTACCTTGTGAAAAAGTCGATGCCAAAAACTTCGTTCTAATAACATACGATTACTGTTTCGAAAGGAATTGTTCATAAGACTGTTTCATTTTTAACCGTCTTCAGAAAAGGTGGAGGTTATCTATTCGTGTGAATTTTTTTTTTTTTTTAATATTTGTTACGTCAGAACTCTGTCATTTATCAACCGATTTGGAATTTTTTTTATTTGCGGCTGGCACCAACTCCAAAAATAATAATAATTGAGTGAAAAAAAAAGATATTTATAAGTAAATTGAAGTAAATAAATAACGCAATTATGTTTTACTTTTTAGTGCATTTTTTCATGGCAGATTTATTAATCCGTTTTTCTTTTTTGTTTTTGTTTTTTTTGTAAAAAATTTTGTATTCGGTATCGGTTCATTTTTTTTTGGAAATCTCATCATATTTTTCACTTTTTAGTGGTTACTTCAATTCTTCATATTTTATCTCCAATCACATTCGTTAAATTTCTATTTGTACCCTATTTTTGGTTTCCATGATCACTTACACATCGAGCCTTCTTCTCTGATGTCGGTTAGAAATGATGCCTGTTCCGGGAATGGCACAGTTTCTGGTATATACTATTATGAAGGGTCAATAACATCAAATAAACAAAAAAAGGCTGGTGTAACGAGCCACATAACCTCTGTACATTAATTACACCTGTTTGTACAGTCTGTATGGTATGTTCACACCCAACTTGTGTAACTTTCACAAAAGTATAGTATTCGGCTATCACTACTTGGTACCCCCGAGTGAAGTAAGATTCTTATGTCAGTATCTAAAAGGTTCTAAATATATTTGACTGACAAATTCTTCAAATTTAAATTTTAATTGTTTTTACATTAAAGAAATATAAACCTGTTTGTTATCTGTGCTAGATGGGTGTATTTGTAAATACATGAAATATTTTAACAACAAAAATTTATTTGAGGTTCAAGCTCAAATTTTTCAAAAACGAAACGAACTATTATACTAAATCTTGGTACCTGTTTGTTTGTTCAAGCATCCCGCAAAAACTTCTGAACCGATTTTGATGCAACTTGTGGTGTTTAAAATCTTATAATTAGACTTAAAACTCGTATTTTAACTCGCTACGATGACGTGAACCGGAGATATAACAAAAACGCGAGCAAAACCTCGAGTATAAGCTTCTACCTAATAAAAGTCAAATTCAATGCGATCCTTAATATCTCCAATGCTCACAATATATTCGACGTAAGTGGTGACCACTGCTTGCTGACGTCCTATATGTGCACTATCCTGAAGTTCACTATCGATTTTTGTGTCTGACTTTAAAATTGTCCAACGGAGAGGATTGCGTTTACCTAGAACACCTAGTTTGAGATCGTTACATTTATTTACATTCTTTAGTATCTAAGTTTCGTTCGATTATGAACAAGTACTTGTGTAAAGTTATTCAGTCCGCAAGCTGGAGTGAAAGTTTTCAAACATACACTTTACTTCAAGGTTATTCACTTTGGATACAATGTTTCCCTCGAAATTTTAGTTTTGCAATCTATAGTGATACGTAACAGTACTGAATTAAGAAAATTTGATTGCTTTACTATGGGTTTAGACTGCTTTTCGTTGACTGAAATTTCAGTTCAATAGACAAAAATCATAGCTTTGGCATTAGGGAATCTCAATCCTATATCATTGAACGAGCAATGTTTATTTATTTGTTTGTAATCTCGTCTCGAAAATGTCTGTCGATTTCCATAAGATGTTCAGAATAGAGGTTTTTCGGCGAAAGAGTCGATCTGGGAAAACTTGCTATTCTGCCCACAAGTATTCACCACAAAAAATAATTATTAATTGTTTACTCTTTCAATTAAACCAATGCGCATAAACCTAGGGTTCCAACCATACTTTATAATAACGTATCCGACTTTTTTTTCGATAAATATTCTTTATACATTTGCATAAAAATAAAGTATACGAAAATACGTTATTTATACTTTATCTTTACTGTGATTCGTAAAAGTACTTTGGTTATGAGTCAAAAATGAGATTACAAAGAATTGAAAAGTCATCACCAGAAATAGTCAATACAGTTATCAGCAATTTTTCACTTATATTGATATGAGTTTAAGTTATGTGACAAAAAGGGTTTGATTTTAGCGAAGATAACTGCTTTCAATACTGCCTAACATATCTTTGAAAAATGAGGCTGAATTTAATAATTTTGAAATGGAAATTACAAAGGCCAAATTACAAGACAGATTAAATATTAAGATGGATGATTTATATTTCGAGTCAATAAGACTTAAAGAGATCCAAACACAATCCACTAATAAGGATAAAGAATTTTCAGAGTAAATACTGTTGACAAATGGCAATATATACTTAAAAATGCATCTGATAGCTTACCATATGTAAAAAAATCATTTCTTATTTACTCTCTGTTGTCGACACTTCAGCGTTCACTGAAAGAGTTTTTTCGGTAATGAATCTGAAATGGCGAGAAAAGAGAAACAGATCGTCCATAAATTTAATAAAAAACGAGTTATTTATTTATTTAAAATCTAAACTTCGATTGTAAAACTAGCTTTGAAACTTTCAAAGGCAAAAAAAAATTGTTAGCGTGTGCGAAAAGCATCGAAAAATATGTTTTTTAGGGAATAAAAACATAAATTTGAAAAATACTTTGTTTTTCTTCCAAATACTTTATTTTGTTCCTATTCAAAGAATTTGATACGTTATTTTTCTCAAAAAAAGTTGGCAACCCTACATAAACTCTTTCTTTAATTTGAACAGTTTTTATAATTTCCAAGAATGTTATCAACAATTATACACATCAATAAGCATATATTTATTATAGCAACTCGATAATATATTTCTTATCTCTCAGTCATATTTATGTGATAATTGTTTGTGTTTTGAAAAAATATATTATTATATAAATATTAATTTGGTATCAGGCAATTTGTACAAATCATTATAAAAGCATTATAAAAAATCAATACATAAATAGGCAAAGGCAAAACAGTTCAGTACCTTTTTCTCCTCTGGTTGTGAACCGATTTTCTTTTTTTAAATTCATTAGCTATAGACGAGCTTTAGTGTTATCAATAACCAGGATCGTCTTTAACCTATTGGAGGCCCTGGGCACATTAGGATAATGAGCAATATTTTATTAGAATAGACAAAGAATGTAGATAACCAATTTTTTAGATTTATTTGTATTTCTTTACAGTCACATTAAATGAATAGACAATGTAATATAATCCACTAACTCTTTTAACATTCACAGGTTAGTGCTTCAAAATCTATATTGATTGAAAAGGTACCCTTCTAGATTTGAGATGGGCAAAATCGTTAATCACTTCTTCAAAATCTACGTTTTTGAGTATATCACATTCTATAGACATCAGCGACAAACTGGTTAATCTCTCTTGAAGCATTGTACTTCTTAATTCATTTTTATTCTTTTCAATTTGAAGAAGGAGCGTCCCACTGCAGTTTGTTACCAGCATGCTTTAAAAGATTCTCAATGCGATTTCTACATTTGGACATGTGTCTTCAATTTTGTTTTCTTTCAAAAGATGATATATTCCAATATACTATTAGTTCCTTCATTTTCACTATGAACAATTTTCAAGTATTCTATTAAATGCAGGCGTTCCTCTTCCAACTTTTTCTCGTTAACGTCTTTATAATAGATTTCAGCAAATTCTTTACAACTTTGTCTCAACTCTTCGGAAATCAGAGTTTTCAAACAATTACAATTATGGGAAGAAAGGTTTCTACTTTGAATTTCTCTTTTCTATTCAGTTGGACTGACAGCGCAGAGCCATCATAAAAACTCTAGTGTGAGCTTCTACGTCTTGTTCTTTCAGATAGGTCCTTGTAGTCAGATTCCGGGTTACTTTGTTTGACGGACGATTCGAAGTAATCAAATTTATCCCTGAAGTTAATTATAAAATCATCAAGGTACTCTAAAATTAGGTACTATAAGTCAGTCATTTCGTTTGACTTTTTCAAAATAAATATGTTTTTTGGTAATAAATATCGGTTATCGTTTGGTGATCTGGCAAGAACTAGGGGGCTCCTATCAATCGCGGGGGGCCCTATCAATATCAAAAATTATGGAAAAAGTTAGTTTTTCAATCATGATTATGATCGAATTTCGATCAATGAACACTAGTAAATATAAAATAGCGTGAAACTTTTATAAAAGTGGGCAATTTGTAAGGTATTAGTGTGATGACGGTGTGTAAACCCGACAAAAAGTGGATACATACTGGTGCTTTGTATCCTGTACACGAGCAACAATTGAAAGGCCCACATCTGTCTCGTGTATAGCGCGGTCGCTTAAGTACTGTATAGATAAAAGGTTATTATTGATTTTGAACTCATAAAATGTTATTATTGAGTTTGTAATACAGTGGCGGGGCAAGACCAAAATTTGATGTGGGCAAGGTACATTTTGCGAGGCCTTCTGGTGGCGCAAGAAGCATTGTTATAAATTAAAAGACAATTGACACAAAGCTTTTTACTTTATTAATGTATAGACAATGCAAACTAATATATATTCTTAGACTAACATTAAAGAAACAGATTCACATATCAGTCTTTAGTTTTCCTGATCGATGGTTTTTCGGTGCATTCAAGGTTTTTTTAATGTTATCCATTGGAACATAAAGGTCATATGTTCCTTGGTATTTTCATGCTTATGTAAAATACTGCCTAAATGTTTCCAATCAAAACATCCTTCCTGTACCATCTGTGTTTATGAATGGCCAAATAGTCGGTATGAAAAACATAAAACTTTATTTTGATTGTTTGAGTATGCCAGCCAGCGAAGATGTTGAGTCTCGCCATTATTTAATTTTTTCGAAAAAAAATTGGAAAAGTGCCTTTGGGATAATCTTTATCACTGTTATTGAGTTGTAGTGAGGGGCCGCTTTGCTCTATGTCATGCCGCTGAGAGTCCGTTATAGGAAACGTCCATATCCCCGGATCCGAATTCACTAATGTTTGCTTAACTTCATCAATTGCAATGCAACGCCAACAAATATTGCTAGACTAAATAAAAACAAAATTTGTCAGAGGGGCTTCCCCGTTCGTTTCCCCACGATAGCAACGCCACGCCACAAATGTTGCTAGACTAAATAAAACAAATTTGGTATGTAACATATTTATCGTTTTATGACGAATACATTTTCACGCTACGTCTGAGTTATGCATAAAACATTCAGGTGCGAGGCCGTAGGCGGTGGCCCACGTCGCCCACGTCTAACGCCGTCTCTGTTGCCATACCTGTTTATGATATAGAACGTTATTTCAGCCTGTATATAGAGGTAGAATTCGTGTGAAAAATGGTAAGGTTCTTATAAATTATGTTAAGATTGAACCGAATAATAAGACAAAGTATCATAATTTAGTTTGATTTGAGTTTTATATTTTTATGCACAATGTTTTGTACTTCCAAAACAGTGTATACATGTTACTTTCTTTATGACATATTTATGACATCTTTATGCATCTATAACACAGAATTTCTATACATATTCTAAAATATAATATACATTCTTTAGAATCTTTTCAAAGTCATCCATGATTGAAAGAGACTATCCGAAAAAGATGTTTCTTCTTAATTCTTCATATTAGTAAATCAGTAAAATGGGAAAATTTGATAATTTCTGAAACTCTCATATTTACAGATATATCTGCGTATATTTTAATAATTAATGATTACTACTGTCATCATAATTGTAAAAATGGTTTTACGATGTATGAAGGCCAAGTTCTATTATTTTGTATTTTTATAATTCACTTCTGCTACGTAACTTTTTTTGATTTTGTTTCATGAAGCTTCCACTTCAATATAAACAAAAACTATTGTCTCCATAGCACGCCTTCTTAGGAGACACATTATGTATCATAAATTTTGCCCGTAATATTTCTGCTTCTAGATGGGCTAGAGAAAATACATATGATTACAATTTCTATCTCTAAGTTTCTATCTCCAAGACGTATCCGCGATCAAAGAATTATGGATTTTAGAATAGCAAGTATTGGATCCACTAAAAATTGTTTAATTAAAAACTGAGCCATAGATACTTTACAATTGTGAAGGTTAACTCTTTTTTTTAACCCGACTTCAAAAAGGAGGATGGTTCTGAATTCGTCTGTATGTTGCTTTTTTATTTTTATTTCTTTTAATGTTTGTTACCTCAGAACTCCGTCATTTATGAACCGATTTTGAATTTTTTTTTTTAACAAGAGGCCTTTTTTTAAATCTAAAATAAAACCCTTTGTGTAATTAACTAATCACATATTAACAATTAATTATAAATTGTTGTGATTTAATAGCACGATTACTCCACTAAACTGCTGTGTGGTTGGTTTCAATAAAAAATTCGATAAATTCAAAGTTATTTTCGGATAATATAAAAACATGAATCAAAACTTTTGTGCGAATCACGTTTATATAACGCCTAAATTTTGATTCAATTTTAAATAACAATGATCATACATTTTAGAAAATATATTTAAAAAAATGTATTTTTACGAACTGTATATGAATATTTTAAAACTGATAACAGATGATATATGTAGTTCATAATGAAGGAAAAGGTTTCGCGATGCAATCTATTCATTAACCAAATTTCTATTCATTGACCAAATAAAAATTATCTATTCTTCAAAAGCTATCCAATTCTGTTAAAAAACATTAAAAAAACAAAAGATCCCAAAAGATTTAGTACAGGACATTTCTCTGGGAGTCATAGAAAACCAAGAAGTTGTCTGCGAAAATGAAAATGAGTCACACGATATAACCTAGTCAAATACAATACTCACGTAGATATTACTACATTTTTTCTTAGAATTTGCAAGAATTTCGGGTCCTTATCACATTTTTGTTTTATAATAGATATGCTAGATAAGTATGCTAGATATTAAAGCTAGATTTTACTGGAGCCATAAACGTAGTGCTAATTTTTTTTAAATATTATAATTAATTTGGGTCTTATTCATTTGGTTTTTGGGAAGATGTTTCGAATAAAATTGTTGGTATATTTATGATGAACAACTTTATTCCGAATAATTTTTTCGAAAACCGAATGAGTAAGGTGCAAATTAGTTATAATGTTATGGAAACGGAATATTAACCTTTTGTTTTTTCCTTCACGAACTCCAGATAAATATCGGCATAGTTCCTACCAAAGTCGGCTGCAGCCGCACAACCTACCAATTCCTAGGTTGTGCATCACAATGAGCAGGCATCACAATGAGCCTTATGGTCTAAATGTGTCCCTTCCAGGACCGCCACTATAATCTATCTATCTTACCTTTTGTTAGAAATATAAAAAGGGCTTCGTCCATAACATGTCTGATAAATCGATCGACTAAAGGTCGATTGACTCGCACATCAGTCACGTCAAGTCTCCTTTCATTCATAAAAAATATGGGTCGTAGAAAGTGAGTGGCGCTGTCAACATGGAGCCGACGCATCGAAAATCAGACCCATCAGTCACACCCTCGTCACCCAACTGTCAACATCAGATTTCTTCTAATTCTAATTTTTTGTTATTGACGGGTTTTGAAGCTTTTTGAAAAAGTTTATATTGTTTTTAAATATTTATAAGACAACCTTTCGGATATATGTGAATATAGCCATCATTTTGATTGAGATTGGACGGCGGCGGAACGGTAAGTTGATGTGTGTGAATCGACCTTAAATTAAGTAAATCATTTCATAAATTATGTCAGAAGTAATGATATGTTATATATATACAAGAAATAAATAAATACACATACACACATATACATATATATATATATATATATATATATATATATATATATATATATATATATATATATATATATATATATATATATACATTTTATAATATATATATATATATATATACACATTTTTTTCATCATTTATTTTTAAATTAACTTATTTCTTTTATAAGACTTTCAGTATATACCTTATCGTGATTGGATTCTGTTATGTGGTATATTTATATGTAGATATAAGATTGTATTTAAATAAAGTCAAATTGGAGGAGGTAACTAGGGCTTTTGATAGAAGATGTGAACACGCTGGTTTTACTACCCTTTTATTTAACACTTCTTCTACTTGTTCTACATCACCAAGTTGTGAATATTATTCACCAACGTCAATAAATTCTATTTCAAATTCATCGTCTATATTATCATCTTTACAACAAGATCAACAACAACAACAACAACGACATCAGAAACATGATTACTGTTTTGATTCAGGCCGACATTCGGGGAGTTTTTATTTAAAAACTGGAGCTGCTGGTAATTGTTTTTAAGTATATTTTGTTTATCCACTTTTTTTTAATCCTCCATGAAAGTGTACGACTTTATATGCAGTAAATTTAAATTTAAAACTACACTCTTTAAGTTTTATATAAAATGTTTTGATTTTACGCAACTTAGTGAGATTTCTGGTAGATAAATGACTAGGAGATTTCGAGGTTCAAAGTTTTGGCTGCTACAGTGCTACTATCATACCAATTCCGAGGGTTTAAAAAAAACTAATATAATATTTCATAATAGAAGAATTTGGCAAGGTCTGAAACTTGTATCTTTTTGTCTATGTGTTTGTTTTAATTATATTTTTTATGTATCATATGTAAACTAGTAAGATGTTCTTTTTTTTTCGAATTCAACTTTGCCTTCTCAGAAAATTATGACTAAGGTATCATTCGATTCGTAATTGCATCTAAAAAGTTTTTGTAAAGTTGAAGTCCCGCGTAAAAAAATTGCAAACGTTATAAACAGTTTAGTAAAAAAAAAGAAGGGGGTTTCGTTTTTTGCAAATATCTCAAAAACTATTGTAGATATCGAAAGTCAAAAAAAAGATTCTTATAGAACAGAAAATTTACTAAAAAAAAGTCTCAACTCACGGAACTGTACCAACTGTAATTTTAATTGAGGGATGAAAATAGGTATTGAAAACGAGTGAATCGGCTCAGCTTGATTCAGGCACTTTTTTTAATGCATTAAATATTAATATTAAGGAAAGAAAAAATTCAGGTACTTAGTGGATACTTAAATAAACAATAAGCCGTCGGCAAAAAATGTTTATCCCAATTTTTTCAGTAACTATGCTTTTGTTAATTGAAAAATTTTTTCAATCTAGATAGCCCCGATAATTTTAAAAATAAAAGTCTGGAATTTTTTTTTACTTCTGAAAGCTATTCTTTGAAGGATTGAAAAAGGATACCCGTTGGAAAATTTAAAAAATTTTATTTTCCATTTATTTATTAAGAAACAAAGATACGGAAATATTCAAAACATAAATAAAGTATTGCGACTTTAAAATTTAAATATCTTTTATACTATTAAATATACGACAAGAACACTTCAGGTCTTTTTTTATTTTCCAACTAATGAACAAAATGAGCTTTTAAACGGAGCTTTCACTAAAATTTTTAATAAATTTCGAATGAAAATAAAGGATCATTATTTTATTTATATTTTGAATTTTGGTTTGTTTATAAATAATGGGAGATCAAAATTTTTTTATTTTTCCAATGGGCCTCTTTTTTAAATCCTTCAAAGAATAGCTCCCAGAAGTAAAAAAAAATTCCAGACTTTTATTTTTAAATTATCGAGGTTATCCAGATTGCAAAATTTTTTTAATTAACATAGTTAATGAAAAAACAAGGATAACAATTTTTTGCCGACGGATTAATGTTTGTTTAAGTATCCTAACTTTACCTTTAACTACCTGAATTTTATCTATCCATAATATTCATATTTAATGGGTTAAACAATTTTTTTGTTCCAGCGTCTGAATCAAGCCAAACCGAATCACTCGTTTTCAATACCTATATTCGTCTCTCAATTAAAATTACAAATATTAGTGGTACAGTTCCGTGAGTTGACAGTTTTTTTTAGGAAATTTTTTGTTCTTTAAGAATATTTTTTTCTATTTTCGATATCTGCAATATTATTTGAGATATTGCAAAAAAAAGGAACCCCTTTTTTTAATAAATTGTTTATAACTTTTGCAAGTTTTTTAAACGAAAAAACTTGTATTAAAACTTAATGCAACTTTTTGCATTAAAAAAAGTTTATAATTCGACCGTATAATCGATTAGGGTATTTATTTTATTTGCATCGTGCATTCGTGGATTTAAGTAGGAATGTTGGGAAAAAGTTGCATGACGTCAATAAAGATTTCCAAACTTCGTGTGCCCTGACAAGAAGAGAATCTGTAACGGATCTTGAATTTTAATATTTTTAATACTAAACTTTTACCCGACATAAAATTTCAAATTCGCTCCAATACCTACCCTATATCAGTTTTTGTATTGTAAATACGTATTTCGACTACAAAGTAGTCATCATCAGTATAAATTAGCTAGTTGTAATTTATTCTTTGACAATTAGAAATAGATAGAAAATCGAAATCAATAGTCAAAAATATAAATAAATAAAAAATTAAACAAAATAAATTTAAATATAATAAATTTGATTCCAATTACTCTTGTTAAAATTACTTTCATTCAATTTACTTAACATCACTCTTATTAAAGTTAATCTTATATTGTCTCAGGATTTGTTGCTAAGTTGGTGACAGTTTCAAAAACCTAGAGTTCTCACTAATTATCATTTGATAATCTAATATTTTACCGGACAGTTTAGTTAATAATGCATCGTCTATATTAAAATTTTTTTTTTCAGGCTTTTGTTTGGGTCACTTAATTCATAGTGGATTATTGTTAGGATATCAAATTGTTCTTTTAACAAAAAATGCCAATGTTATGAAACATGCTGATAATAATTCTTCATGTGTGAATATTCCCACAGTTATATTGGATATTGTTTATCCGGTTTATTCATTTTTACAATTATATTTCATTTTTAAATATTCAAATGTAAGTTTTTATCTATCAATTTTAACAAATTATAATGCCTATCATTGAAAACCTATTAACACTGAAAATATGCTATTTGCGCAAAACTAATAGTCTGGTTAAGTTTTAACCATTTTTACCATTTAAAATTGATCAGACTACCTCCTTCCATTTTTGTCTATTATTAGCCAATCTTAAATATGGCCATGCTTTTAATAAATCATTAACAAAATTATTCTTATAAAACTTTTTAACAAAAAATAGAACCAACGAAAGAATAAAGTAACTGGAAAGCTAAAAAAAAAAACATATACCGTACGTTTAGTTTACATCTTCGCATAGCAGATCTCCCAAGAGTATGAGAGAGTACATATGTATACATTAAGCAATGTGTATGAGAAGGAGGTTCTTATAGGTTTGATAAACAAGCATATTTTTCAAAACAGTGAATAATATTCATAACTGTTCGAGTGGTTGGTGATTGTCTACCTTCAAATGCCACAATAAATATATTGACACATTGCTGTGCGGAATGTCCGGAAAAGTACCATTTAACAATTTGCACTTTTTCTTCTTTTGTATAATAATAACCCATTGTTGTAATAATACTAATAAATAAAATACACAAACACGTAGTTTCCAAAAACATTCACATAGTAATGATTGCATATTATCAAAACAATTAATAATATTTGTATTCAACAAAAAATCCCCACTCTCTAAAATTTATACAGGCACATACAACACAACAGTAACAAAACAAACCTATAAGACCTCCTTCTCATACACATTGCTTAATGTATACATATGTACTCTCTCATACTCGTGGGAGATCTGCTATGCGAAGATGTAAACTAAACGTACGGTATATATATATATATATATATATATATATATATATAGGTTGAATTGAGTACCTCCTTCTTTCGTCGGTAAAAACGACAAACTTTTATAAAATATATGTCGTCTCTTTATGAAATATGTTTTTTTCACAAAGATCCAGGGAATTTTGTTACACTATGTGACAAACTAAATAATTATCTTTTCTCCCTGGGTTCATAGTATCATATATTAAATATCATAAATAGTATGTAACAATGATACCTCAACACTATCAGCTCAAATAAGATTAGAAGAAAAATAGTCTCAACACATCGAATTTCATAATTTCCTAATAAAAGCTTTTAATTTATTTAAAAATACACTAAAATAGTCATCGCAGTATCCTTTGAAGGCACCAACAGAAGTCCGCAAGCATGGTGAGCTCCCATTGATCGTGATAACGCCTCTCAAATGAGTTAGGAGAATTAATGTGAGGAGCAAATAAAAAAAACACAAGTTATGTATTTTGTGAGATGCGATTTCAATATAAAACCTTAGTTTAATAAGTGTATCTAGCACAAACACTCTTCGATGTATTCGTGAATTTTTTAGTGTTATTTGTCATTTCACATTGTCCAATTTCACTAAAATAAAAAAAACGAAGATTCAAATTAATAAAATTAGTAATCACACATTACAAGTTGGTCAAAGAAATTGTAACAGATATTACAGTACCTATGTATCTATAGTTACCTGATTTAGATACAGGTAAAGGTATATTCATTTAAAAGTATCTAGATGCTACACGTAGGTTCATTGAGTGTACCTAGGTACAGTACCTAATCACTTCTACCTAGGTACAAGCATAAGCATATAGTAATGATTAAGATGCTGGTCAGAATTTTTATTCTCATTATCATAAAAGGGGAAGTACAAATTCAAATTTAAAATAAAGTAATCAAATGAAAATTTGATGGGCACAGAGCCAGAAACCAATAAGAAGTATTATTGAGTATTAAAAATTTGACCATACCTTATTGGTTTTTGGTTCTGCGGCTATAAAACTTGCATTCGATTAATATTTTACATTTGAATTTGAATTTGAACTCCCCCTTTTGATAATCATGATAATAATAATATTGCCCGCCATCTTACTCCTCACTAACTAAAGGGTTATGATTGTACATGACAACATTGAAAGTAGGTACTTTAATAATCGATTACTTTAATAATCGAGACTATTCCATGATGAAATTTAAAAAAAAATCTAATTAATCTCAATGAATAAGGATAATAATAATTAAATATAATTAGGATCATTATCTTATTTAAATATGAACTTTGGTCAAGAAATAATTGAAAGGGATTTTCATAACATATTTCAATTTCAGAAGTTAAAAAATAGGTAATTAGCCACACTCTATATAAACTCATATAAACTTATCAATAAAATTCAAATAAGTCATTTAAATGGAAGTGAACATAAATTCACTTCCTGTGTTTTCATTCATTGTATGAAATCTATGAGTGAACATTTTTTGTAAAATTCCAAATAATATATATATATATATATATATATATATATATATATATATATATATATATATATATATATATATATATGCACTCCCGTTCAATAAACTTGAACCGACCTGAACCGAATCAGTCTCTAACAATTTTGATTATTCTTATAGTAAATGTTTTTGACAGATACAACATTTTATTTAATTTTTATACGTAAAAGGGATATATAACAGAAGAAAGGAAGTTTTTTTTCATTTAACTTTAACAACCTGTATCTCGAAACAAAAACATTTAAAACCATAAACACTTTAAGCACCCTGTATATGTAATATATCGCTTCTCTTTTCACGATTCAGGTGATTATAAATCGTAAGACAGATTTAGCACGATTTGGTATGATGCATTGTATTGCATCAAGTTTATGTTTTTGGATATGGACAATTTTACGGGAGACAATGGACTCATTTACACATCATTATTATAAAAATGGAATACATCAAGCAATACCATCACGACGCCATATTACTGAAGTAAATTTTATGAGCGATGATTATCAAGATGTACCTATTGCATTACCGGTCATGATCACATACGCTGAAAATATACAACAGAATATATTTTTAAATATCTTTAATAAAACATCATCGGCAATGAATGAGCATTGTTTTAATAAACTTTTGGGTGTCAATCAAGTATACGAAAATATTTCTCCGTATCTGTATCCATTTACTGTTGAATATAGTATTTTAATTGGTGAGTAATTCATCATCTTCAAAACTTACTGTGAATATATATTGGTTTTCGAAATTAATTTAGTCAGAATACCAATTGATACATATTTATGTACGAACTGAAAGCAACAAGCTACACTTAGTTTTACAAACATCTGTGCCAAGTAAATTTATAAGCATAATAGTAATACAGTCAATTAATTATATATTTTCCGGGGATTGATTACTGAACCTCTCCCCAGTTGATACAAATTACCTTACGCTCGTTATTTATTCTTTAGGTATAGTTGTAGTAGTAGTAGAGAGTTGATCGAAGCCTGCAAGTAAGCCTTTTTAGACCTGTTTTACCGACCCGTAAGAAACCCAGCCCTTTACCTTCTTCAATCCTCTACCACAAGTGCTTATTTCTTCTGGGCGTGTGTTCATAAACCTACCCGTCTTCTTTGAGAATGACAGAACAGAGTTCCACTATAGTTGTTTTACCTCATAATCCCCCATGCCGAAGGCTTGATACCTCAGTCCGGGATATTAGCACTGTCTTCTACCTCATGAGAGATGCCTTATCCAGCAGTGACCGTGTAGAACCCCAACCAGGAACTCTTTCTGGTTTTTGCCAATAAGCCAGGTTTACATCGCGGCAAGAGGAAGATGTAGCTGACATGCCATGTATTTTTGTTGATTTTTACTGCATTAGTGACTTCAAGCAGACAAGCATCCATGCTAGTGACTCGAATGTATCAACTTATTAAATAGAGTCAGTCTTATTATAAGTTAGCATGAACTGCTACTAGTGTTTTACTTCTACACAAGCTCTGATATATATATATATATATATATATATATATATTATATATATATATATATATATATTATATATATATATATATATATATATATATATATATATATATATATATATATATATATATATATATATATATATATACATATGCTACATATGTTTATGTGATATATACATTATACATACACGTACTTTTATAATTTACAATAATTACAGATGATGTTCGAGCTAAAAAGTTTCAAATAAGGAAGTGCCATCCTTTTTTTGTTGGATTTTAACATCTTAATTAATTAACTACTTTGTTAAAATTTATATAATTGGTGATTTTTAGTGATCATTGATCACAAAAATTAGATAAATTAACAAAAATGTATACAAAGTGGATCAAATAGACTTTTCTTAAGAACAGGCTTTAATTAGGTTGACTTGTATATTTGTAATGAAATCGAGAAATTTGATTTTCACCTACTTGAAATTTTTGTAAAATATATATGCAATTCTAATAAAAAATTCACAGCTCTGCTACCAAATGATGCCATGTTTACATTAAAATTGATAATGAATTGACATAAAAAAAGTTTTTAAAATACATACTTAATTTCTAGTATATAATATTGTTTCCATTTCTAGCATATTAGCTTTTTTTTTATATTCCTTTATTATACTTACAGTTGGGGTGTTATATATAATTTGGAGAAATATTGGTTATTGTAAGGAAAATCAAAATGATTCTGACGTAAACGGATGTTTAAATCCACCACCATTAACTGCGGAAAATGGATTCACAAGTAATTTAGTAATACATGTTGATTGTCATTCATCTAATAAAGGATTATTTGCCGGAATTATTATTTTGGTGAGCTCATTAATAAGCATCATTCTATTTTTTATGGCAATATCAAATGAGTAAGTATACGTTTATTTAATTTTTGATTATTTTAATTTTCCTTAAAGAACTTAATGTAACTGGTTAATACCAAAATTTTGACACCATTGTATTTGTTGCATTGTTGTTGAAGCTGTCAAAACGGTAAACAGCTCTGTAAAAGAGAACATTCGAAGCAATTTTTAAACACTCAAAAAGAATATGATACATCTACAGGATTAGTTTTATAAAATATTAATACATAAATATTATTGTAATATAAGCAAAAAAAAAAAATCGTTACGCAGGAGCTGCGTCAACTTAGCGAATTTCCTGTGAATACATTATTTACTCTCTATCGGTCACAGTTATAGTCTAATCAAAATGAAATGTCGTATCTGATAGTATTTGCAAGGCCAATTTTATTAATAAATGGCAAAGGTCAAAGGGAAAGGAGGGGCATAGAGAAACAAGAAACACAAAATATAAAATATCTCTCTTAGAAATGTCTTATATATATATTGGAACAATTGAAAAATGTATGATGAGTAAAGTTGTCGAAAATCAAGTTTGCTACAGTTCATTACCGAATCATTTTTCTCAAACTCCAATGTGTACAGAGATATTTCGAATTTTAACTTTCAGTCTTAAATTGTAAATATTTCTGTAAATACAAGATTAACAGAAAAAATAATTAGAAACAAAATTATAGTAAAATTAACTTTCTACAACTTTACTTTAGGGAAATATGCCAAATTTTATGTTTCCCTCTTTCTCTTATCCGATTTTACACACTAACTTGACCTTTGAAATACCAAAACCGCTTCAAATACCAAATTTCATTGTTTCACTGTTTATTGAAACTTTTATTCATATACTTCAATAAAAAAGTTTATTTAAAAAAAAGGTACTTTTTTTCCTCTTTCAAAAATGGATACCGTTCTGACTTTGCCCATTCACGAGCTTTAGAAACGCATACAGAATTTCTTTCGTTTAAGAAAAAATGATCGTTACAAAAGTTGTTCATATTTTTGTCCGGAATAATTTTATAATTAAAATTTTTGCTGTATGTCGTACTGTTAATTTTCAAATTTCAAAAAGATAACCATATTAAAGTGTCATATCCGCTTTCGAGGATTTTAAACATGATATGGATTTTGCATCGCATATATGCTATAATATCTCCGTTTGCAATTTTTTTTCCTTTAGCTTAATTTTTTTTTACTTCGATCACCAGTAAACTACTTTTTCAAAAAAAATTCGAGTAGTGAAAAGTACGTGAAAACCTAGGTCATATTTTTGGTTCAGCTATTTACGCCAAAACAATGCAGTCGCGTGGGACAAAAGTTTAAACTTGTTGAAAGTTACAAACCTTTCGCTATCGCCGTTCTTGAAACATCTTGAGACACCAATAGTCAAAAATGGTTTTTTTGATATTGGGTGGCCTGAAAACGTAAAGTTTTGATAAAATACTGTATATTTTAATTTTCAATATCAAATCTAGTATGGGCCTTCCACAAAACATTAAAATATAGACGTAGTCTGCCTCTGGCCTATGATTTTTATATATTAAAATTGCCGTCACGAACGCGAGCACGAACTTTGCGAATTAAATAAAATAATAACTCTATATCATCATAGCCGTCACGTAATCATAGCCGTTTACGTGAAATCCAATGACAAGCATCGAAATAATAGTGTTATTTGTCGAACTACGATATAAAACATTGATAAGAATATGATAGATACATCGCCAAGATAAAACCTATTTTGACAAAATGGAAAGTCGACTTCAAAAATCAAATATTCTATAACAAAAAATGCACTAAAAAGTAAAAAAATAATTGCATGTTCTTGTGCCAATTTTAGTTCACCCAAGCAAACATTTTTTAAATATATATGTACAATTATTGTTATTTTTGGAGGCGGTGTCAGCATAAAGAAATTCACATAACTTTTGGACACCGCCTCCAAAAATAACAATAATTGTACATATTTATACAATTTTGCTTAGGTGAACTAAAATTGGCACAAGAATATGCAATTATTTTTTTACTTTTTAGTGCATTTTTTGTTTTAGAATATTTGATTTTTGTCGGGTTTCCATTTTGTCAAAATAGGTTTTATTTCTCGCTTTTTAGTGACTTTGAAGTTCTATAACTGATTTTATTTGTCTTAATATGGGTAGACCTACTAAACGACCAGCTAATTTTTAGTGCATTTTTTTGTATCTAACACTTTTTTTTATCCGTTTTTTTTTTTTTTTTTAATTTTTAGTGCATTTTTTTATAACAGATTTTCAGTTTTTTGTACAAGAATTAAAAAAAAAAAAACTAGGAGAATAAAAATTAATATTTCTGAAGTAAATTAAAAAATAAATCGCGTTTTACCGTTTTTTTTTTCTTCAAAATAATAGTTTAAAATTTTTTATTTATTTCAAAATTACATTAATTTGTATATAAATATATGTATGTATAAGTAAGTATGTATGTGTATATGTATTTGTTCTATAATAAAAACAAACCTGTTTTTTGTCCTGATTATACAAGACAATGATGGAACTACCTTAAAGTATATATTTTACCAGAAAATTCAATAAGATTTTAGTTACTACTCTAGAGTTATTGATTTCAACCGAGGTCTAAAGCCCATTTATTTTTCATAGCGATTGAAATAGACGTTGCACTTCATCACTACCGAATAGTCTAAGACTCTGTTGATTTCATTAAAACCATTATAAAATTAATTGAAACAAATGTTATTTAGAATATGAATATCTATCTATCTCTTTACTATTATTATAATTATTAATATGTAACTATTGTAAAATTTTGATGATTAAATTTGATGCTTTTGTAATGGATACCAATTTTCTTCATTCATATCATACTTATTGAAAACTTTAAACAACCCTTGAGAGTCATTAATGTCTGTAAAATATGTATTTAACATTATATGTATATAGGTATTTACAGAGAAACTTCTTTGAAATATGTCGCACAAGGGTATCTATTCAGTCAAGGTAAAACCCGAGATAATAGGGTAACTGAGAGTAATGGAGTCATGCGTATTAAGGAGAGTATTTATACCATTAAATTATGATCACGTACGGAATATTTTACAGAAAATATTCCAAGGATAGCTGTACGAGAAAAAATACTGCATAAAATTACTGTGACGAATAGGAAGCTATGTACGAGGTGACTCGGGTGATAATTCCCATTTCGTATCCTAACACAGCTGGGAGGAAAGTCTTTTTGGAGGTTTTTGGACAAAAAGGGAAATTAAGTTTAGTCTCGGCTTAGAGAAGTTAAGTTTAGACTGTGCGGCAAGAAGAAAGAAACATCATATTTAACTGCGAATTTCTCGATTACAGCTGATTGCAATATATTAGATGCACACCCAAATATATGAAACTTCAAGAAAACCTGTCATGCAAGATCCTGGCGATTGCCAAGATATAGGAGAAGCAAACGTCGTCGGACTGAAGTAGAAGGGAGAGCACAATAGACCATAATGCATTACTTTTCATACCTGAAGATTTATCTACCTATATATCTAACATGTTCGGGATATTCCGCAATCATCACATTTCTGTTTGTGGAGTTGGACGAAACGTTATTTAGTGAATTACTCTTTATTGTTAAGTATATTCTTAAGCAGATAGTGTCGTTAAGCAAGAACTTTTTGTAATACATTTACTCTTAAACATATTTGTAAGCTCTTTGTCACATAGGTACCTATTGGGATCTTTTAAAGCTCGTCTATACAGATCTGTACAAGAAACAATTCATTGGCAGAATGAAAAACAATATAGTGCATTCCTACAAAGGAGATGTTTACAAAATGTATGACGTCCTGGCCAAGATTTTGTACAGTGTATAGTTCCACGTGAGCAAAGTCGTGGGGGGAACACTAGTAAATTAATAAACTTGTAAAATGTAGGTTTGTTCGCTCACGATAACTACAAAAGTAAATGTGTGTTTGTTTGCACATCACAGTGTCACATTTAGACTCTAAACTACTGAACCGATTGTGATGAAATTTTTACAACTTCAAAGGATATCAAATTAAATTAAACGCTAGTATACATTTTACATTAAATAATTTTATTTAGGTGCTTACTTAAATTACAAATTCAAGCTTACGTTTCTTTTTCGCGAAAACGTTGATAATTTCATCGATAACCCAGGTTAATATTTTTGTGTATATTTAGAAGAGCTAGCCCGGATAATCTTTTCTGTGCCATTGAGGCACGCAATCAAGATTTTTGGTGGCGTGAGAAGAGTTTTGGCGGCAATGTATATGTGCATACAAACACGCTTACTTTTAAATTAGTAGACGACTACATACTTTTAAATTAGTAGATGACTATGATCACCAGCGAATAGTCATCTCTTTTTTCCAATACAAGTATTCATGTGCCAAAAAAAAACATGTAATATGTTGTCAAAAATGTGACTTAACGTGTCAGAATATCGTCTATGATGACTAAGTACTTCGCTGCGTTCCGAATAACGCACGATTCATTGACCTCAATTCAGCCTATCCACCACAAAAGACCGTGAAAGTGTGACGTCACAAGTCTATTAGGGTTTTGGGCATGCCCATCGTGCCCGCAACGGTAGATCCGCGCTTGTTTAATGGAGCTATAACGTATACAAGTTTTGAACGTTAACTAACTTTTAAACATATTTCGCTGTACTTTCTCTTTATATCACCATACATAGATATTCAATGTTATCGCAAAATGTTTTGCGATATCATTTAATAATGACATGATATATAATAATGATGAACGAGAATTTTGTTAAAGTTTGGTGAAAAAATTTTTGATTATAAATTTTCAAAGTCTCTCATTTATATGAAAATTTATAATTGTTTTATACTTTGTGGAAACGAACAACTAACAGTGTATGTTATGTTTGAAATTTCAATTTGAAATAGAACTAATTATTATTCACCCACCTATAGGAAGTATAAATGTGTAGTACCTGTATTGCTTCCTATTTACCGTTATATATTATTATATAACAGAAAAACCGTTTGCTTCAAAATTCATTCTGCCTTTGGAAACTTTCATTTTCCTTTATATATAAATGTATACTTGGCGTCAAAAGTCGCGCTATCATTTCTATATATGTGTATGTATATACCTATATACCTACGGGCTCTAAGTATATAGGTCGCGGCTTATGCCCGATCGGAATGTAAAAGGCATGCGAAATTCTTTCGATATTTGAAGGCAAAGTTAATAGGCAACATCGTTTAAATGAAAAGGAGATAAGAGAGAGGGATTCCTGATCATTTTTGTGGTACTCGAATATTTACAAAAGTATTTACGATTTTAAGGTTGATCGGACAAAACAGTACATTTCGCAATAAATAGAAACACTCTTTTTAACAGAAATTAAAAATTTTAATCTGTGAATTAATTATTTAAATTTAGATAGCATCTAACATCATTAGTAATCGGATTTATGTAATTATTTAATTACTAAAAAGAATAAATAATCGTCTTGACGATTTGACGAAAAATTACGTGAATTTTTTATTTTTTTAATTAACATATTTACAAAATTCTTCGTCAGACTATTTTTTATCTATTTTAATGTAATGTACGAGATTTAATTTATAAAAGTAGAAGTTTTAATTTTTTAATCTATAGAAGGTGGAGCAACATTATCGGAAATGTATGCGTTCATTCAACAATTGCTATTCACAACATGTTAAAATTCCAATTTTTAATGATTAATTACATGAAAACTCTTCGTCAGATTTTTTTCAAAAAATTATTGTATACGTAACATATCAAAAATTCTGATTTTTATCTATACATTGCCGATTTTACCTATACTCGTGTCCGATCAACCTTAATGTAATAAAAATGAGTTTTAAAATTGTTGTCTCAGTAACTATTTTTTTTTATATAGAGATACTATAATTCCTTCCTTTGAAATAATTCGCTTAGTCTACGTAGCTCCTACATGTTGAATAATACAGTCACAGTCGTCTTTGGTGTAACGGAAGCATACTGGACTAGATATCTAGAGACCCGAGGTTCGATTCCCGGTTGACGAGTTAATTTTTTCATATCAGTATTTAATTTAATTAAAAAATTCAATGACAATGAAATTTGTCTGAGTAGTATACGCTAAAGTCTTCTACAGTTTGTCATACGTAACCGAAAGGAATTTTGACAAACATCGTTATGTTGACGCTTAAGTATACACAAATAAACAAATATTAAATAACTTCGACAGAAGTAATACTGTCTAAATAAATAAAAAAAAGAATGATATGAAAAAGTTGGCTATTACGTCACAGTCGTCTTTGGTGTAGCGGAAGCATACTGGACTAGATATCCAGAGGCCCCAGGTACGATTCCTGGTTGACGAGTTAATTTTTTCATATCAGTATTTAATTTAATTAAAAAATTCAATGACAATGAAATTTGTCTGAGTAGTATACGCTAAAGTCTTCTACAGTTTGTCATACGTAACCGAAAGGAATTTGACAAACATCGTTATGTTGACGCTTAAGTATACACAAATAAACAAATATTAAATAATGATATTGGTTTATAAACCATTATTACACAGTTAATTTTTTTTTGTTTCAGGGAATTTATTGATTATGGATTATTTATCAACACTATAACAGAATTAATATTACTAATTCTAATGACAATTTCTGGTGTAGCGGCATACAGACAAATTACTAAATTAGATATAAATCCACATCCAATATCGTTACTCGATGATCTTTTACTATTCATTTGTATACCAGCATTCTTCTTGTATGCTATTTTTAGTATTGTACCAGCTGTCCGTGCTGGAAATATGATCAATATCGTAAATATTATGTTGAATGTGAGTATTTCTGCGTTATGTTTTGTTTTTTCAGTGCACCTAACACATAATATAGGTTAGTAGAGTATCTTGAGATAGGTTTATGGATATGTTATAGATTTATGTGACTTTAGAATGAAATAGTAAACATAATTTTTTATTACAAAGATTATTAAGATAATCAAAGATTATTAAGATAATCGATTTGTCAATGTTGTGGTTGTTCTCAATATACACAGTTCTCACAGTTGTCAACTCTGTTCGAAAATTTATGTTGACCAAAGTCGTCGCCAAATCGGAACTCGAATCAAAGAACATCTGGCTCATGTTAAATTTGGGAGAACCGAAAAATCGTGATTAATGCGCATGTTATTGAAAACAACCACAAAATTGACAATTAGAATTTAAAACTACTGAAATCGGTACAAAACCCCACAGAATTAGATGCATACGAAAGTATCTACATACACAAATTAAGAATACAGATTATGCATTTAGACAATGGCTCAATTCCAAATTCTGATTTAATAAAATTAAACCATATTCAAAATTTAATTTTTTTTAAGTAAAATTCGAATTATTTTTCAACATAGTATAACTTTTTAGCTTGATACACTTATTCCAATTTCATTAAACCTTCTTTAAAATCTAATTTATCAAATTCCTCAAAATATGCGTTCGTTTCCACTATTATTTTATCATTTAACCCAAATCTCTTTCCACTGAGCTATTTTTTATGTTTGGAAATGGAAAAAATTAGATTGGGCTTGATCAGGTGAATTCGGTTGATGGGGAGTAATGCGAAGCCTTATTTATCCAATTTTTGCTGCGTTTTCCATGGTGAATGTGATGGTGCATGGTCATGATGGAAGAGCACTTTTTTCTGTTCCAAATATGGCCGTTTTTTTCAAGTTTTCCTTTCAAGTGCTCAAATGGTGCATTATATTCACCTATGATGGTTTTACCCTTCTCTATATAGTCGATCAATATTAGTCCTTGTGCATCCCAAAAGACAGTAGTCATAAACTTACCAACTGATACCACGTCTTTTGTTTTCTTTGGAACGCTGGAAGAGCTTCTATTAATTGTTTTGACTGTTGTTTTGATTCTGCCGTGTAGTGATGCATATTTCATCGACCGTTATGAATCAATGCAAAAATTCAGTTGGATTACGCTGAAACATTTCCAAACTTAGAATTGGCCATTCGATTCATTTTTTGAACATTTGTTAACAAATGTACCACCCATCTTGCTGACAGTACAATTCTTTCATATACAATTCTTAGTATATGTTTGTATGCTGTTGTTTACACGTTCATATGTGATGTTTACAATGTCAGCGACGGTAATTCATATTGATTCCATAGACTTTTTCGACCATTTCTGGTGTTGTTACCTCTTTTGACCTTCTTGAACATTCAGCATCACTTGTGCTTGCGCGGCCAAGCAAAAATTCATTTATGTAATTATAAAACTGTTGCATTTCAAGGTGCGTGTTCACCTAATACTGTTTTCATCACATCGATGATTGCCTTATCTTTGTCTTAAAACTTACAAAAGAAAGTATTTAATCACTGCACGATATTCATTTATTTCCCTATTTAAAAAAATGAAAATTGACTTTACAAAAATGACTCTTACGAAGATAATATTTAATCAAATGTCATTAAAATTTGACAGCTTTCGTTTAAATAAACATCAACAAAAGAAGTCATTATTAGTGACCAATAGATGCCCTTATTCTAAAGACTTATAAATCCACCCTCGTATAATATCTAACAAATTGATAAAATCTTTCTTTTCCGACAAAATTTTAACTTCATAAATATGGAATGCCTATACTGAATATTTTTGAAATCAATCATTCAGATTGGCTACAATATATCTCTACAATCTCGGTGTTCATTTATTTCATTTTGAAACAGTCGATAAATCTAGAGTATACCATTACGTGTACCAAACGTTAACACAGCGTTTGTTGCCGAAAAAAAATTTAATTAAAAATAAAAATATTGTTACAAATTAATATATCAAGCATTTTTTTTTATTCTGTTTAAGGTCTTACAAATTTTAGTACAAACTCCATTCATAATTGATGGGTTACGTCGATGTAGTAATTCACAACAATTACGTTTACAAAAACCTGGGCGTGAATTAATTACGTTTTTAGTTGTATGCAATGTTGCAATGTGGATAATCGAAACATTTGAAGTCAAATCAAAGGATTTACAAGGTGATGCATTCGACTTTTATGGACAAGTACTGTGGACAATTATTAGTCATTTAACAGTACCATTGACAATGTTTTATCGATTTCATTCATCCGTATGCCTAGCTGATATATGGAAATCAGCATATGAACCAGCCAATCAGTCATAATCAAAAATCATAATAATTTATTTAGTATAAAAGGATTTCTTAATTTTTTTAAAAATAAAACTAACTAAAATGTACATGCAATTTTAAAACATATTATCTTAACGACTTTACAGTCACCTAAGTACAAGTCAAGAATATTAAAATTTGTTCTTACTAAGTTGCTAGAAAAAAAAGTACCTATACCTATCCGCTTTTTTGTCTCCATCAGTTTAATAATAAGCCATATAGCAACACCCAGGTTTTTAAAATGCTTGTTCATTTGATAAGTTTTCCAATTGGCTGTGCTGTGTTTTATTAAGTTTATATTTGAACTTTTGTTTTATCTCTTATGGTTTAAAGGATCGATCTTGTGGAGGAAATAATTTTATCACTCACGAAGTCAAAGTTTTCAATTATTATTCTATTGGTGGATAGAAAAACGGAAATCCGAATATAGGCCAAATACATTATTGTATGAAGAACTGTACCATTATGTTTTATCTACGATCATTATGACTATCCGTTACATACTTGCGACTAACTTTACATAGATATAAAAAGTAAACAAAATTAATGTCATGTGGCAGACGATATTTGAATTTTATTAATTCAAGATGGCAGTGGGCGTTTGCCTCTGTTATTTATCAAAAGAAATATGTACGTTTTGGAAAAGTAGATACATTAAATATGGTTTATTTACTACCTGGTCTAGTTCAATCAATCAATAAAGGCCCTGTAAGGGTGATGGATATTGATCATACAATGACATGTTGTAGGCTATAAAGTATGCAGATATAAATATCTAGATACAGTTTATGTATCTTGAGTCTCTGTATACATACTTTTAAGAGTATCTATCTTTTCGAAAATGAGTGTTCGTTGCGTTTTTTTCGTCAAAATATGAAGTTGAGGTAATTTTTTTTACAGAATCCCCCGAAGACCACAGAATTAATTGCAAGATGGATAAGTCCGTTTTGTTTTGCTCTCATTCCGCTAAAATTTTTACCATGTAGATGCACCCTCATTCTATTTATTATAAATACGTAAATTATTTAAAATCTTATTTAACTATACTTTGTGATTTCAAAAAAAAGTATGTCATAATATATCTAGATACTCAGTATTTAAATACATGTGTATCTAGATACAATACAATTTTTGTAAATATATCTGTATCTAGATATTAATTTATTTTGAGTAACTTATCTGTTTCTTATTTCATTTAAAAAGTATCTCTTACAGCACTGATCAAAAGAAAAAACTTGGAGGTTGTCTTTTAAGCTTTAACCTGAACAGTTACTAAATATGAACCAGTCCAACTAGCCGAGCGGTCTAAGGCATTGTGTCTGTGCAGTATGCAGTACTTGGAACCTGGGAGGTTATGGGTTCGAATCCCGATATCGACAGTTTGTCAATTATAAAAATAAAAAAAAGGGGCGGTTAATTAACTAAACTGTTGGCGTATGGACAAGAACGGAGTAACCGGCTATGCTTGAGAAGGTTTTATGCAGTTTCCTTCACGAAATCCAGATGAATATCGGCATAGTTACTATCATAGGTGGCTGCATATCCTACCAATTCCTAGTCTACTCACAAATTCCTTCCACTCCACTCACATCCTCACATCCTAAGGCATCACAATGGACTCTATGGTCGAAGTGTAGCCCGTCCAGGGCAGCCTTTACAATCTACGTCTACCTCTACTAAATATGAAAATTCAGAAAATAAATTAGAAATATCTTAGCATGTTGTTATTTCTAATACGCCACTTGTAAGATTGGTTTTAAAGCCAACAGTAGTTTTTAATTTATAAAATTGATAAAATAAGTTGAAATTTTTTAAATGGGATTTTAAAACATTGAATGGATTCATGAACTTTTAGAGATGACTGAAGATATTTGAAGTGTATAAAAGATAACATTTATACAGAAAAGTTCTCTTTTCAAGTGTTTATTCCTAATCGTTTAAGACGTAACGCTGTTCGATGTATTTTTCTGTCCTACACCGGCAACCCTACTCAATCCTATTCGAATCAACAAAAGGTGATCGCCTTTGAGAATAAGATTATGGGTAGACCCCGACTTGTTTACTATCATCGTGATCAGGACAATATTCCACTTTACACAGTGAGATGAAGTGGTTTGTGGTTTTTCAGTGAATATGTTCAATAGAACCGATTCAATTCCTTTTGGTTCTATTTATTACAAAGCTTTTTAATAAAAACGGATATAAATATGAAAATCAATGATGCATTTCACATAATAAATGAATTTAAAATAAAAAAATAAATATAATTCTTTTATATTAAATAATTAAAAAAATAAGGTGACAACAACAAAAATATTGAAATATAATTTTTTTTTTCAATTACCTCAATTTAATTACGATACTAATGATGTTTTGTAATGATAAAAGCCAATACCTGCCTCTCATCGTCTGACTGTTATGTATAATATAGTGTACATAGTTTATGTGTGTTTAGTGACATGAAACAGGTTGTAACAACACTATTATAGAAAGGTAGTTAGTTGTTGCCCATTCGTTTGTCATTCAATTCAGAGTTAGTTGACTCTATTATTTTAATAGTGGTGTTTGGTTGCTCTGTTATTTTGTCTGTCGTTCTATGCTTGTCTATCGATCATTGGGCGGTGATATTTTTTTTTTCTATATGCATTTATGTCACAAAATGTATTCTGCAATGTATCTATATATGAATGTGTCAGCGGCGCAACATAAACATGCCTGTGTGAAAAAAAATTATGCTGATTTGGGGAGAAGAGACACCAAAGAATCGAAGAAGAACGCCGTACCAAGCGAAATATTTAGTCTAGTTTATCTAGAAGACCCTAGCTTACCCAGAAGTAGGAAATTTTGATAATAAGATAGCAGTTAAAAAAATAATCTTTTATGGATTTTGTCAGAAATCGGAAAAACGTGGGACATGCTCATTCCGTATCCACTTGCCACCCACTAGTAATAAGAATTGAAGAAATATGCAGGAGGTCACTTATAGACACATGAAAATTTCTCAAGGAGCAAAATTCTAGTAGAAAAGATGAATGATCGAAATCTTATATGATGATTTTGAGATAATTTTAGGTTTAATAAGAGATTAGCAAAAAAAATAAGTTTGCAACTGCAAAGAAAGTGAGATTATTTATCGAAAACAGTAAATACAAAATCAGCCATGCGATCGGCCATAAAGGAATATATTTCCTTACGTAACAAATATCGGGAAAATTGTAAAATTTATATATCTGAGAAGAAGACCTGATATGCTCTAAGCTCAATATTTTTGTTAGAGTTACACATCCAAGTAACACACGCATCTCGATTTACTTAAGTGATTGGAAGAGTTTTCAAGGGATCAGGCTAAACACATTTATAAAATGCATGCCTCAGTATGTCAGAACATGACACCGTTTCTGGTTCTGGGAAATGGAACTGTCATCAAAGAACATACTCTAAACACGAACATACGTACACACGTATTAGCCTGTATTTAGAGGAAGTGATCAATCTCCAACGAAAAGATCAATGTACATTGTGGATAAAACAACATTTTTAGACCACCGTGTACTCTGAATTTTAGTCTTTACTATTGCTTTTTTTCTATTAAAATTATGAATAAATTTTCGCCTAATTCTATAATACGAATATATTCCACTTGGTTGTGGGAAAAATTTATATATATTACCAGAAAATAAATAGAAAATAAAAAATCTGATAAATACATTACCAGAAAAATTTTTTTAGCTTCCGTTATGTGAAAGCCAAATAGAAATGAATTTATTACATGTGAACGCATGCAGGAATCAATAGTGATCACTGATTAGATGAGTATAAAGGTAATTTCTATGACACAAAACTTTGTAAAAATATTCCTAAATTGTATGGATGGTGTATATGGCACAAATCGTGATCAATTTTTTTAAGGTCAATGGCCTAAAATACTATAGGTTAATTACTAGATATCCCATAGGCTAATAGCAAGATACAAGTTGGTTGACATGGAATATTATATTAGTATTAATCATACTTTTTGTATAATGTAATCTGAAATGTACGCCTCTGATGAATAGCGTTCAATTCGTTAATTGTGTAGAAGGTCTGTAAATATTGTTATGTATTACGAGATGAAAGCCATTTGTGTTTATAGTCCTAAAGTGGCTCAATCCACATTTTCAGCACAAATAATATTACTCTGCCCAATTTAAATGTAGATTGTCTAGTTACTAGCAATTTATATTTGTTTTTAAATTAAAAAATTTTTTTAACCTGTATATTCAGATACTAGATAGTATGTAATATGGGCAGGTAAGCTCTGCAAGTTTTGAAGATGAGAAAATACGGCCTGATTTTACTGTTACCTTTACTCATACCCGCAAAAACGTATTTTGGCTTTGAATATCCTAAACTAATACAGTAAGTTGGTTATACAAAGTGGCCGATTTAGCCGTGTCATGAACTACTAATATTTTATTCTCAAATCTAAATCTCAGGATTTACAAAACTGAAACTTTATTAAAACTAGTTTAGGCTTATAAAATTTAGAAATAAAAGTGTGTTCGCGTTTTGAATAAAGTTACAAGAAATTTTTAATACAAGTGTTCAGTAAAATTCTTTTCCGGGATTCGAACATAAAAATTAGTTAACTAATTATTAATTGATGAATCAAATGTTATTAAAAACCTAATTATTGATTTTCACGAGTATATGAATTATTATTGAAATAACGCAATTATTAGCTAATAATTACTAATAATTATTAAATAATAATTATGAACCAAATAAAATATTTGAAAATTATCATATAAAAATATAGCATTCGAAAAATCACACCATCGGCAGAATTACAGAAGTAATAGCAGTTTGATTGCAATTATTAACATTGTAGTCAATCAATAACCTCATGCATCTCCGTGATCAATCTGAGAAACTAGGAGAGTCTTTGGTGATATGTTATTATATGATACACAGTAATTATTACACAAACATCAACAATTGATGTACTTTTTATATTATATATGAATTTTTATTAATTAATTCACTAAAAATTAATTAACAAAGCCGAATAAAACATATAGAAATGGGATCATAAGAAAGTTCGAGACCCATATTGAATTGAAAATTATTTATTAATATCGTTTTGATAATACAAAACGTCTTAGAATCTATAGTACCTAGCCTAAGCTTTACCTATAATATATCATCTTATTAAATAAATACATCGAAATCTATAAACATTTTACATCGTTTCTTAAATGGAAAAATCTTATAAAAAAAAACCATTGATATCTAAAATTAACCTAAGTTGGACGGATAAGCCGTCCCTAAAACTAGACCTTAAAGAAAATATTTACAATTTAGATTACACCGAATCAGTTGTAATCGACATAATGTGGCATGCGGTATCGTTTCCTGAAAAGCAACGTACGCGGTTCAAATTGGCCCAGTTCATTGATTTCCGGGAAAGGATTTTTGCGGGATGATTGGAAATAGGATTTCGAAATGGTTTGGATGAAGGTTTTGATTGTGGGGTGCCAGTTTCTCTGTGGAGTGCTTCAGTCGGGTATCGAAGGGGGACTTTCAAAATCGTCCGAAGACAACGATTTTGAAATTTTTGCATTTTCGCAAGCTGCGAAGGTACAGCGTTCGACCAGATTGGTGCAGCGTACGTGAGTACAAGCCGGATACATGACTTGAAAAGTTGATGTTTCAGACGTTCGTCCAACCTACTCCTAGCGTTGAGTAGTGGGTACAGCCCAGCAAAGGATGCGTTTCCAAGGGCAAGACGTTTTTTAACGTTCTGCGTCCAATTCAACTGCCTTTGAAGGGTTACTTCCAGGTATTCAACACTTTGAGTCTGTTGGATTTCAGTGTTAAACATCTTCAATTCAAGTGGGTAAGAAGGAAATTTATTCTTCTTTGTGAACAAGACGGACTGAGTCTTCGTAGGATTAATTTTGATTTTCCACTTCTTGAAATAGCTTTCAAGCGTGGATAGGCGGGATTGGAGGCAGCTCGAGATAAGTTTCGGCTGCCAGGAAGTACAGTAGAGTGCTGTGTCGTCAGCGAAGAGAGCCGTTTCGGTTGCTCGATCCTTCGGGATGTCGTTTATAAAATATAAGAAGAGGCGGGGTCCAAGCACGGAGCCTTGAGGTACACCAGCCTTGACACAATATTGGTTCGATGTGCTTTGTTGGAGATGAATTCGGGATTTTCGGTTCGATAAGTAGGAAATCAGGAATTTCAGGATGTAGGTAGGTATGTTGAATTTGGAAAGTTTGTGGATGAGTCCATCGTGCCAAACCGTATCGAAAGCCTTTTCGATGTCCAAAAGGACCATGCCTGTGGATTTATTCCAGTTAAATCCAGAAGAAATATGGTCAGTGAGCCGGTGAAGCTGACTCACTGTTGAGTGGTTCGATCTGAAACCAAACTGTTGGGGAATTAGTTGTCCGTGGATATTTTCATGCGACTGCAGCCGGTTCAAAACTACTTTCTTGAGACCCATATAACAGGATTGGCACATTTTATATGTAATGTCCATATCAGATCTGGTACTGATGTTGTCCATGTTTAAGTATAGCATATTGGTATGATGTTAGTATAAATAAAAAAATAAGAACACGTTTTTTTCACAGGTCGTCATGAGTTTTTCAGTTAAATCAAAAGAAACATCCATACAAATAATTTTATCTAGAGGACGGAAGTGCGTCAGACCGAGTTTAAGGGGTTTTTGTCTGGCATACGTAACCTCTTGATATTACTACACGAAATATTAGAGAAAAAATTTACCCCTCGTATCTTTTGAACGAAAAAAGCTACAGTGGTGAGTTTTCGACTATGGTAAACATACGGAATTCTAAGATAAAAACATCCCTTCACTAATCGTTAAAAAATTAATAGTTTAAGAGATATTTAACTTCAAAAACCAAAAAAACAGCGACACGCCCATAAATCGTGAAGCTAATAATAAAAATATAGGGTCTACACCAGATATCCTTTAAAGTTGAAATTTGGCATACAGTTAGGCCTTTGTACCCAAACCGAAAGGAAAATTATGAAATCCGAAATTTCTATCCCGAAATCGAGAGTTTTTGCATATTTTGTTTTGATAAATTTAACATTGTAAGTCAATATATTTCTATGCGTCTATCTTATTGGTTCTTGAATAATTCCTTTTGGTTGATGATAACAATGTTATTATAATATGTTTTGTGTTCAAATCTAACCCACTTCTAGACATGTAATGCTAGAAGGATGCAGTTTTTGCATTTGAAATATAATTTAATAAACTAAATAAATAATTTTATTATATTAATAAATTCTCATTATATATTGTTGAAAAAAATGAAAAAATATTAATGTTTCGTATTATTTTATATGACAGTCGTTTAAGATCATATTATTTAACTTTTATTGTTTTCTACATAGTAGCTTAGTTACATATGAGTTACATATTTTAAGAATAGAAAACTTTATTAGCGAATTTCCACCAAAGGAAATGCAGCTATTTGTTTTTGCACTGATGATGGAATTTCGTAAAAAATTCTTCAATTGTCCATCGATCCTACCTACTAGATGTAAAAAATGACCATCGTTAAAATTTTTATATATGTATTAATTTCATACATATATGTATATATATGTATATATGTATGAAATTATTAGTGAAATGAATATAATTTATTATATAAATTTTTCCTTAGAAAATTAGATTTCCCATAGTATGTTTCTTAAATTTTATAATGCAGCAAGTTTCAAAATATTTGAATCGAAAGAAAAAATAACTTGCTACGTTATAAAATTTTGAACACACACCAAGAGAAAACTTACGAAATAAATTTCAACCAAATTTTTACTTACATTTAATAAATTTACTCCTCATTAATTTTCTAAGGAAAAATTTAAATTTATATTCATTTTACTCACACCTGGTAAATAGCTCGGTCCTCTATCCCATATCATAACTTTTTAAGAAGCAACTATTACATTAAGGATTTTCCCGATAACTCGTCCCTTTTTTATATTTATGTTTTTGATCGGATATATTAATATAGGTTAAACAAAACTTACCATTTTGAGACTCATCATTGGTGGAGTTTTTTTGGTTTATTGAATATTTCTCTGAAATAAGTAAATGATTATTTTTGGGTAGGTGTGCTACAGGTTATTGTACTTAATATTGTACATTTATTTATAGCATTTCAAATGTACATAACGGAAGCTATTTATACCGGATATAATACACAGAATGAATAATTTTATTTTACACTAAACACACTAAATAATTATCTTTTCAATGTCAACGTTTTAAAATTTATATAATAAACAATTGTAGCAGATCACATAGATCAAAATTGTGATTCAATCAAAAAATGGAACATAGATCATCTGCATTGAATTCTTTTAAGATAAAAGTATGCAAGAAAATATGTTACACCAAATGATATGGTGATTTATTTATCTTGACTACAGTCAAATAATATAAATTATTAAAAAAATATAGTTTTCAAACAATAATATTTCAATAGATGAAACAACCACTGCTAGGCAATTCTCTTACTCTTAAATTGAATTACAATCAGATTGGTACTTGGAAAAGACCACAAAAAATAATGTCATTTATTTAAATATTGTAATTGATTCGGTTTTAGAAAAAATGCTATTGTTAAACTAATTGGAACAATGTCCTAATGATAAAATGTATACTTTGAGGTGAGTTACCGAACTTTGACGATATATTAATCGTAATCTTATCGACGATACTGGTAATGTACTTGACAATAAATTTAATAGATTTCGTTGACGCTGACGTAAATATTTTATATTATTTATTATTCGTAAGGGTTCGTTTGCGGAAGATGTTCGTTGAATTATTTTTATTTATGCAATTACACCTATAATTCTATATGACTAACAGATGAAAACCAGATTATTCTCTGCCCGGTTTCGAGGTAGAGGTAGATTGTAAAGGCTGCCCTGGACGGGCTACAATTCGACCATAAAGTCCATTGTGATGCCTTAGGATGTGAGGGTGTGAGTGGAGTGGAAGGAATTTGTGAGTAGACTAGGAATTGGTTGGATATGCGGCTGCAGCCGACTATGATAGGAACTATGCCGATATTCATCTGGAGTTCGAGAAGGAAACTGCAGAAAACCTTCTCAAGTATAGCCGGTTACTTCGTTCTTGTCCATACGCTGACAGTTTAGTCAATTAACCGCCCCTTTTTTTTATTTTTATAATTGACAAACTGCCGATGTCGGGATTCGAACCCATAACCTCCCAGTTTCCAAGTACTGCATACTGCGCAGACATGACGCCTTAGACCGCTCGGCTACTTGGCTGCTCTGCCCGGTTTACTTTACATAATGATGTTTATATCTGGTTCTATTCTATGTCCAAATATTTATATGCATACCGTCACAATTTTATAGTAATTTAATCACCGAAATATTTGCTGGTTAAATTGCAAACGAAATAAATTTTTGTTCGTAAGAAATTTTTTTTCAATATACCACATATTATATAAATTTTAGAACCGAAAATTAGATTGATTGTCAATCATTTTAGTACCAAAATAAATATTAATGTATAGATTTAAAAATTTTTAAAACCAAAATATTTATTTAAATACTATAATAATTTTAAACTTATTATTTTCTAACCTAATTATCTATCGATAAATGTATGCAACGAATTTCAATGTATATTTTCATATTCCATATGTACAGAATGAAGCCTTAAATTATAGAGAGGAAACTTAAATAATTTTTGAGCCTCGTTTATACAGATTTATACGTGTATGCACTAATTATTTATATTAAACTGTTAATTTTCATTTTCTAAGGAGTTCATAGGTTTAAGGGTTTGGCAGAATTAGCAATCTCGGGTCCGTGTGAGTGGTTCCCTACAACTTATCACCGCCTTAGATCTGCTTGTTTTTGCTGTTATAGCCTTGAGTTCTGCTCAACTGTCCGTTAGATAGTGACATGTTTTACTGGTTTGTAACATTCATGTATTAGTTTGGCATGTATTAGTGCGCTGCATCTGTCCTTTAGTTTAAATGAATTTTGCATGTCCAACACTTCTGAATATACGTCAGCTCTTGTCCCTCCAAATCTTGTCAATGATCATCAGTGAATATGGATGCATCATTGGTCTTTATTACTAAGTTTATTTTCTAGTCTTGTCTGGAGTGTTTGAAAATGTCCATAGTTTCATAAGATCCACATATTTTTTAAATACATTTTCTTAAAAAAAACACTCAAGAAGGTTTATAATTTTGTTCATAAATTGTTTATAAACTCGCATATCTTTATATATAAATTTAAAGAGTTAAAACGCTAAATTCATCATCGCCTACCCGAAACTATAGAAGCTAGAAACATGAAATATGAAGAGTAATAAGCTTGTAAGATGTTGGTAAAGGGGATCAAAGTGTATAAGTGTGAAAAGTATAAAGCCCATTAATATAAAATTAGATCAATATATATACACTTTTTTTGAATTATTAATTGAACACTCAAAGGGTAAAAATGCGTAGTCAAAGTTTAATTATGATTAAATATTAGTATATTATAAACTGTGCCTATACATTTTCTTCGACAGTTCGCTAAAAGTGAAACTTTGAATACATTCTCGAAAAACTTAATAACAAGAAAGACTAAAGTTGAAATTATAAAACAATAATATGTTTGGCTACTTTGAAATAAACCCAATACATTTGAAATAATAATGGTTGAGTTTATTTTTTAAAGGTAACAACCCTTTAAATTTCAAATGAATATAAAAAATAAATTCAGTGTTGGGTTATATAGATAAACCCAACACATTTAGATATAAAGTAATGATACTCAAAATTGAAATGAACAAAATTTTTATTTGAATTATTATCAAATTTAAAAAAAATTAATGGAAATAAACAAATCAGTTTCAAAATTATATGTTTGAAATACAAATAATAACCTAAAACAAAAGGTGACAGAGCGCGTAAGTGGAAATTAGCAATTCAGTGTTGAATTCAATGCTGGGCCCGGAATTGAATTCTGTATAGCGTATAGGTGTTAAGAGGTGTAGATCTTGAGTTTGACCACAGTATTGTTAAACTATCAACAGTAACGGAATTTAAAATTAACAACTCTTATACAATAATTTAAAAAAAATATATTATAAACAAGTTATATGAACAGAAGATAAATTATTAAAGTGTAACTATTTAAGAATGATAAAAATAAGATTACTAAATATATTCACATTAAAAAAATTATCAGTTATATTTTGTCATGCGCACCCCTGATTTTAATATTATTATCCAATGACGTCATTAAACTATTACAAAATATATTTATCATTCAAAAAATGATTAGACATCATTCAAAAAATATATAAATTGACACATGTTATTCCTAAGCACACAAAAGCTAAATCGTGTAATTAATTTTATTCGTTAGTTGAAGAAATTGAATTAGTTTAATTGAAATTAATAAAATTTAGTTTAATAAGCAAAGTAAAAATAAGATTACTTGTATTCAACGGATACTACAAATGTTAGTAAAAAAAACTTAGGTAAGGATATTTTTGGTTGAAATATAAGAAAATCTTAGACAAGCAAATTTATAATTGTACTAGCAGGAATATACCAAGACCTAACAAGACTTGTAGGAATATCACAAGAATTGTAGCAATATAACTAATCCTGACCTAAAATCTAATTCAATAAGAATGATTACTAAATACAAATTTGTGGCTATTAAATCAATGATTATTTTTAGCCTCAATATTTAATAATCAAATACAAGTTTGTTGGTGGTTACCTAGGTGTAACCTAGGCGAAATTGTTTTGCAGTAAAGGTGATTGGATATATAAGATATATAAGTCCAAGATCTAGCCACAAGTACACTACATACTCTTTAAACTAAATGATTCGATATGTATTGTTCGATATGTAAATTAATTCTAATTTTGGCAAAGCAGGATGTTTGATGACAAATTTGATATGGATTTTGGGGTTTTATAAAATTTAATCTTTCTGGTCGTACAATGTCAAAACGGATTGAGTGAAACAGTAAACATATAATCATTTGTTTGAAATTTGTATGATTCCGGAGAATTTGTTAGGCAAATACGAACATGTGAATTATTTATCATTTTACATACTTTGAAATTATGTTTATATATTTCGTAGTTTATAAACTTTGCCGATGGCAAAACTGCGAGCAATTTCAGCTAGTACTAAGATCATTTAATCTCATAAGATTGAAACATATATTTAACAGATATGCTTATAAAATGTTAATATACCAATTATTGTATTTCAAGCGATGCTGTATTTTAAAAAGGTAATTAAAACAAGTAACTATAAGTTTAACTTCACAGATAAGAAACTCATACATGGATGTTAATATTGCTCAATACTTTCAATATCCTGCTCCAAACTCTATAGAGTTTGTTTTACGTAAAACACCAATTTTCTGGCTTCAACGTATGGTGTATAACATAGACTGTTGATCATTCATGTGTTTGGGAGGATGTTGTACTTGAAAAAAAAGGCCAGAACATTTTTGCATGACGAAACTTATAAAAATACGGATTTGGATGATATCGCTACTCAACTTTTTGGTGAAGTCCATGAGTAGTTTGGTTCATTTTATGAAAATGTGAACAAAATTTCTCAATTTTTTATATTTATGAAGTACAAAATCTTGTACAAAAAATATCAACACATTTAATATATAAATAAAGTTAACTAACCGGGAAATTAAATACCTCTATCATAAATTAAAAAATTTAGTCAAAATTTAGACAACCAAATTAGCAACAAATATATTGTGCTGGCACTATTCCAATATTTTTCAAGGTATGCAGAAGACATAGCAAACTTCAGCGAAGAAAAACTAATGCTCTCGGAGCCCTGAAAGTGTCAAGTAAAATACCAAAAAAATCATATAATGAAATACCTGATGAGGCACCAGTGTTTCCAGAAATACTTGCACAGCCGGAACTATATGTCTATTTGGAAATTAATTAATAAAGTACTGTAGTAGTAGTGTGGATTACTAACGCAGCTTTACAGTCCAGGCCTTTCCAAAAAATTATTTTGCATACGTCACAATCTTTTGTTTTTATTCTCTAGTTTGTCACCCCCAAGGTTTTGAAGTCACTCTCTTTTCCTTGATCGGTATCTTTTATTAGTGCTGGCGAAGTTGCTGTATAGCAGTTTTCTAGGTTGCCTATTCTCTGCCATTCATTCAATATGGCCAAGCCATTCAATGCGCTTTGATTGAAAAAACCAAGCTCAATCATTTAGTTCTTTATTATTTCTTATCCGCCACTCTCCTATCTCATTAATTTGTCCATATAATTTTCTAAACGGTTTTCGTCCGAAAACTCTAAAGCAGTTGATATCGCGGCTAAGTTTAACAAGAAAGATTTGAATTATTTTACTTTTTTTATGATAAGAAATTATATTTACAAAAAATGTAGAAGGAATACACTCTGTATATTATGTTCATTTTATGATATTCTAAACGCGATACAATGAATGTCGGTGGTTCATTCCATAACATTGGCACGGTCTCATCAGCATCATAAGTGATGTAATAATTTTAAACAATATATATATATATATATATATATATATATATATATATATATATATATATATATATATATATATATATATATATATTATGTATTAGATAAAGTTAGGTAGATAGGGTATACCTTGATTGTGGGTTCGAACCATTCTATCAATAAAACAACAATGAATAAGTATTCTAAGAACCTTTTAACCTTCGATTCATGATAATGTTGTTGTTGTATATACATAAACAATTAATATACAAAATTGAATTTAACTATATGTATACAATAATTAGATTTATATAGGACATCAAAGCATTACTGGGGTAATGTAAACTACCTATCAGTCAGCAACTAATATATATATATATATATATATATATATATATATATATTTATTTATGTACATTTATACAGAATTACAGATTCATGATGTTAGATGACTTTTTCTACCAAAAGATACAAAACCTTTTTGTCTTTCATTTACACAGAGAAATTTTTCCTGTTTCAAACTCTGTGGTAGCAAGTAAATGATAAAAAAATTTATTGAGAATACCATTTAACCTCTATATACAAGATTCAAAGAACAAAAATATAACATAATTGAAAATTACGTATAACGTAAAAAGTATTGACTTTTATAATCGGGACAAAATACCGGTTTGCCTTTAGTATGGAACAAATACATATACACATATATACTCATATAGATATATTTATAAATAAATTAATGTAATTTTCAAGGAGAAAAAAATTTTAAATTATTATGTTTCGAACAAACAAAACGGTAAAACATGATTTTTTTTTTGAAATTTATTTTAGAAATATTTAGTTTACTGTCATAGTTTTTTCTTTAAATTCTGAAGAGTATTCATTTTAATACAACAGATAATAGTTGAGCGGGTATGAAGTTATACATGCTTGTAATGAGAGAGAATGAGTGAGAATGATTACTTAATAATTATCTCGCGTTCTAAACTGTCAAAAATTCTGAATTTTTCGGGATTTATAAGAAAACGTTATTTTTAGTGAAAAAACAAAATCAGTCTAATCTAATAATGATTTCATGCCGGAACTGCATTAATTACCAAATGTACTAACAATTGTATAGGATCGTTCAATAAGGACCCTCGATTTTTAAATGTAAATAAAAGTTGTGTGTGAGATATCCACTCAACTCGGTTTGGTGGCACGTATTCGGAAGGTCCAATTTTCATTTTCATTGCATTTAATTAGATGAATAATTTGATATTAAATACAATATAATTCATCGATTTTTTAAATATGGCTCTGCTGGTTAAGCAAGCAGCAGAGCATGCGGTTACACAGTACAACAAAGAGCATTAAATTTTTTTTAAAGGTATTTAATAAGCATTTAATTAGCTTAATAATTTGATATTAAATACAATATAATTAATTGATTTTTTAAATATGGCTCTGCTGTTTAAGCTAGCAGACCATGCGGTTACACAGTACAACAAAAAGCATTAATTTTTTTAGAGCATTTAATCAGCATTTAATTACCTTAATAATTTGATATTAAATACAATGTAATGAATTGATTTTTTAAATATTGCTCTGCTAGCTTAACATTAAGCTAGCAGAGCATGCGGTTACACGATACAACAAAGAGCAGTTAATTTTTAATTAGGGCATTTAATTTGCATTTAATAAGCTTAATAATTTGATATTAAATACAATATAATTAATTGATTTTTTAAATATAGCTCTGCTGGTTAAGCTAGCAGAGCATGCGGTTACACAGTACAACAAAGGGCATTAAATTATTTTTTAGAGCATTTAATTAGCATTTAATTAGTTTAAGAATTTGATATTAAATACAATATAATTGATTTTTTAAATATGGCTCTGCTGGTTACGCTAGCAGAGCATGCTGTAACGCACTACAACAAAGAGCATTTAATTTTTAATTAGGGCAGTAAATAAGCACTTAATTAGCGTCTAATTATGAGAATATTATAATTGTGTTCTGCTCAGATTGCTTTGCGGGCTTAATGGCCATAAAAAACTTACGTGTGTAAAATATATGGATATAATTGTCTCGTGTGGATATGAAACTCCATGAATGTACTCTTCAAATCCAATAATGAAACACATGTCCTGGGATTTTTTGAATTTTGACTCTTAAAAAAAGTCTAAGTGGTCGAGCGGTCTAAGGCGTTATGTCTGCGTAGTATGCCTACTTGGAAACTGAGAGGTTATGTGTTCAAATCCCGCCATCGGCAGTTTGTCAATTGTTAAGCAAAAAAAGGGGGCGGTTAATTGACTTAACTGTCGGCGAATAGACAAGAACAAAGTATCCGGCTATAAGTGTTTTCTGCAGTTTCCTTCACGAACTCCAGATGAATATCGGTATAGTTCCTATCATAGTCGGTTGCAGCAGCATATCCTGGCATTTCCTAGTCTATACACAAAAATTCTATCCACTCCACTCACAACCTTACATCCTTAAGCATCACAATGGACCTTATGGTCGAAGTACCCAGTACAGAGCAGCCTCTACAATCAATCTCTGTCTATATTAAAGGAATAAAATGATATACTGGAGAATAATTTTTTTTAGTACTCCACTGTTTAAAATTTATTATTATTTTGTTTTCATATTTTTATTATTCAAAAAATAATAATTTATATAATTATTGGTTTATGCGAGTTGAGAATTTACATAATTTCAACAAACATTTACTTAGATCGGATATGACTTGCGTATATCCAAGCTTACTTCGATATTTCCGCACATATTTCAAATCAGTTACAAAAAGTACTTGTCTCAAGACAGTTACTAAAATTAGTTGGCTCAGTACAGTTACTAAAAGTAGTTGTCTCACATGAATTAATCAGATGGTATTTTGAATTTTTATTTCTTCAATTTACAAATTGAATATTTATTATGGATTGTGCTGAAGTATCGAATAGGCGAATTAATGGTTTCTATCTGATTGTATCTAAGTATATTTTTTTTGTATAATTTATTTAATTCACCATTCCGAAACTTGTGGTTTTTCAAACTTGTCACATTTCAATACACATTCTATACACATTTTGGCTGTACAATTTATGTATTTTATGTGAATATGCAATGACTTTTTTAATTTATAACTATATTGTTTTGTATACGCTTGGTATTTTTGGCCTTGTAGTTTTTCTTTACAGAAGCGTAAAGTCCCCTTTATATACAACTATGTATCTGAATTAAATTTGTAGTGTATATTTATGTTTTTGCAAATCAGACATATTTGAACATTTTTTTTTACTGTAGTGTCGTTTTTTTTTTATATACGATATTTCTTTTTACTACAGTTCAATCTAGTACATATTCATGTAATTTTTTTTATAACTTGTACAACCAAACTTAGTATTTTAAGGATAGTTATACTATCAACATATTAAATGAAAAATTATTTATTTCAAATATATTTTATTTTTACATATATTTTGTTTTGTTCTTTTTTTTGTACTTTTTTTTATTTTCAGTATTTCTGATTCGAATCACTAGTCGATAACTTAGACACTTACTGGATAGTAAAGATCTTACTACCTCAATATTATCTTTTTTAATGGGCCCAGCTTTTATTGAAAGACTTTCGGTTCAACGTGTTATTTTTTTTATATTTACGTGTATCGCGTTAGCACCGATCGTTTTCCAATTTTCATAATTCCACATACAATACTCTGCTTTGGATTTTTTTTTCTAAAGTACCGTATATTTAGTTTTCATTATTTTTTTTTTTTAAATACATCATAATACCTCTTTTAATTAAAATTACTAAATTAACTTAATTTCATATTTATGAAAATAATTGATAATTCAATTATTTTCTATAAAGTGTTTAGTTTTTTTTTAAAACTAAACACCAATTTTTTTTTTAAAACTAAACACCAATTTTTTTTTTAAACTAAATATATATATATACCATTATTTTTTTTTTTTTAAATACACAATACCACAGTTTGTACAGTGAAATAGCAATGTATGATGAAATACGATATATACGATGGTATTGAATTGAAACTTGGCATTTATTAATTGGATTTGTCACTTGTTTCATGACTCAGGATTTTTTGAATTTAAACATCGAAAGGTTGAAAAACGATCGATATTTAAACTTAAATTTTAAACACATTTTTTGTGTTTTTTAAATTTTAACCACAAGAGAGTAAAATTGGGTGTTCAATTTTGTGTTGAAAAATATTAAGGAACGATTGAATATGGTGGCTAATGCAATTTTTCCAGTTTTGAAAATCAATCACCAAGATACGTTCGTTGAACGGGGACTCAAAGTTTATATGTCTAAAAACATGTCTGCACTTCTCTTGATGTGAGACTTGATGAAAAAACTTAATATTTGAACACGTCATAGATTGAGAGTAAAATAAGGGTGAAAAGCCACTTATGGTAACTATAAAATTGAAACTTGGTCTACGTTCTCTAAAAACTAATTAATGTTTTGGGATTTTTTCAAAATTTAGTCTATAAAAGTATGAAACATGTTTTAAGCTTATAACAATATTTATTGTTTTTCAAACAAAATAATTGGACGCACGTGGATTGAGTTTTATGAATCTCCAAAGGGTGAAAATAGTGGTTGTGAAAGGAATATTCACAATCCTTTATACAGAATACAAAATATGAATATTTTCCTATCGATCAGAAAGTTATTGAATGTACTCTTCAAATTAACGGAATAGTGTTTTAGAAATTTTTAATATTAAATCCTTAAAGCGGGATGCTCGCACTCAATATTTTCAGAGATATTTAGGATGTTATTTAGCAAAATTGAATTTAAGAAATATTTGCCTATATTTAAAGGTTTTTCTAGTTCTTACTTAGGTCATACTTACTTAAAAAGTACAAAAAATTTCACAACTTATTATCCTAAATTCATTTTCATAGTAAAAAATGATTTCCATATTGGATATTCTAAACAATATTACAAGGAATTTCAATATAAAATTATTATACTGGAACTTCAAATTTTGAATGAGGATAAATCTTATTACCAAAGAGTACCTTTTTCAACGCCATGTATTCGAATAAAGTTATTACCTTTTAAATGTAAGAGTCTCGAAATTATGTTTGAGAAAAAGTTGTAGAAGAAATTGTCGAAAACAATATGATTTACAAACAAATTTTAATAATTGAAACTTTTAGTCTATAGATTTTAATTAATGCCTTACTACACTGATGTTGCAAAAATTAAAAAGGATCAAACCAAATGGTATATTTATTTTATAGAAAAAATATTCACAGTAAAATTTTAAAAAATTATGAATTATAAGAAAACAGATTTTAAACTTTCCGTTTAGGTTCTTCGCTGACAGGAAATTTTCCTATTTAATTTTATTTGAAAAGTACAAAAAGTGGTAAAACGTGTGTATAAACAACTTTACAACGGGTTACATCTTACAACCCCAGACGCTCAGCAATGGCATGCTCAACTCGACTAATGCATACGTTGAGTTTTCAACTTACTATAGTTTAAAGCTTCATAACTTATTTCCTGTTAGATTTTCGAAGAAAATATTATACTATAAATATTTTTATAGATAATTTAATTACCTATAAAATTATGTACTTCGATTAAAAAAATTTTTTTTAAAAATACTTCTATTTAAAAACAAACATAAATTGAACAAAAAATGTAAACAATGTGTTTTAAAATGTAATTCAAATGGGAAAATGGATATTCGTTGATTCCTCAGTAGGAATGAGAGTTCGAATTCGAACTGATGTTTTAGGATAATTTTTTGTATACCTTATTATACAAAAAAAAGAGTAACTTTTAAGATGACAGTCTGAGTGGTCTAGTGGTCTAGTAGTTGCACTAATGGTCTAGTGATCTAGTGGTCTAGTTAATGCACCAATCTTTTCGGAACTGGAAGGTTGCTAATTCCCAATGGTGACAGTTTGGCAATTAAATTAATTAAATTAAAAAAATTAATTGTGCGGTTAATTGACATACAAATTCCTTGCCCCTTAGGGGTCATTAAAAAATGTCTGTAATGCCCACTTTACAGGCTTCGACCTCTCCTCCGCAACTACTACTACTACACTAATTATACCAGCCAAGTAGCCGAGCGGTCTAAGGCGTATGTCTGCGCAGTATGCAGTACTTGGAAACTGGGAGGTTATGGGTTCGAATCCCGACATCGGCAGTTTGTCAATTATAAAAAATAAAAAAATGGGCGGTTAATTGACTAAACTGTCGGCAGAACGAAGTAACCGGCTATGCTTGAGAAGGTTTTCTGCAGTTTCCTTCACGAACTCCAGATGAATATCGGCATATTTCCTATCACAGTCGGCTGCAACCGCATATCCTACCAATTCCTAGTCTACTCACAAATTCCTTCCACTCTACTACTCACATCCTCACATCCTAAGGCATCACAATGGACTTTATGGTCGAAGTGTAGCCCGTCCAGGGCAGCCTTTACAATCTACTTCTCTACCCTAATTATAATATATATGTTTAATAATAGATTCCATAGTTGCCTCTACTTCGCCAACTCATGGAAGATAAACGATCATAGATTTGGCATATTTATTGCTCCATTCTAAAATAAGTTTTTTTTCGATTCGCGATAGATGATGTTTTGAACGCAAAATATTTTTATTGTCATTTTTAGAGAAATTTAACGAGGCATGAAAAATCTTTAAAGTAATATATTTTTTAATTAATCTTTGGTTGACATATATGGAAAAATTCCGATTCGTGACATTATTTACATAAAATGTATTGATATATATACTTGTAAAATTAATCAGGAAAATAAGTGAAAATAACAAAATGAGTTGATTCTTAGTGTACTAAATATATAATTTAAAAATTTGTTCTATCTCTTACGGTTTCAAGGATTTTTCCTTGCTGAAAATGGGGATGTACGGTCAGATATTTCCAATTCAAAAATTTGAAGACTAAAATTTGTTTTTTTTATTATCGTGTCTATGGACGGACGAGCGGACCGACGGGCATTCGGACATGGAATAATTAAATCATATTTTGATCACCGATTAATATACCCTTGTGTATATATTATACATATAAATATATATATATATATATATATATATATATATATATATATACTAAATCTATTATTATTATTTTTCTAAACTTTAATATTGTTTACAAATTTATTTTTGTCAAAGATGACGCATTCTATGTACTATGTACGTTTTTAATTTTTTAAGAATAAAGTCGATTATTATTATTATTATTATTATTATATATATATATATATATATATATATATAAAAATAATAATAATAATCGACTTTATTCTTAAAAAATTAAAAACGTACATAGTACATAGAATGCGTCATCTTTGACAAAAATATATATATATATATATATATATATAATAATAATAATAATAATCGACTTTATTCTTAAAAAATTAAAAACGTACATAGTACATAGAATGCGTCATCTTTGACAAAAATAAATTTGTAAACAATATTAAAGTTTAGAAAAATAATAATAATAGATTTAGTATGCAAGAATAGTAATAATAATTCTAGTAGACAAATCCTAACGGTAATGGTAACAATCAATAGTAAATATTAGTAAATTCTGTTGACAATAATAAACATTAATAAATATAAGTAAATTTTGAGAACCATAATAAACAGTAACAAATAAATATAAACAAATTTTGTAAACCATAATAAACATGATACTAATCATTTCAACAACAATAATAATAACAATAACAATGGAATATAAATATGTAAACAATCACAATGGTATAACAATAATAACAATAATATAGATTTAAAACATTAACAATAATATAAGTAACAAATAAATATAAGTAAAGAAAATTTTAGATCTTTGATTACTAAAAAGCAATCAATGACAGTTAATTAGAAAGGTTTCCATTGATGTTCTGCCATAAAATCTTTGAGGGCGTAATAGTTTTTAGTTAGTAACAGTTTTTTAATTTCGTTTTTGAAGTTGCGTGTATTTAAATTTTTGATTTCTTTTGGTATCTTATTGTATATGCGAATGGATGTGTTCAGAGTTCCGCTATCAATGTACCCTTTGGTTGTTTGCATAACGATTAAATTTTCGTTATTCCTTGTGTCGTATGGATGTTCGTAGTGGTGGTTTTTGAATAGATTAAGGTTGTTTCTAACAAATAACATGCATTCCAGGATATATGTGTCTATCACTGTCAGGATTCCAAATTTTTTAAAAATAGGTTTAGCGTGTTCATTCGATTTGGCGTTATCCATTATTCGCAAGCATCTTTTTTGGACCTTCAGAACTTTGTCGACTGCCGAGGAGTTCCCCCAGAACAGTATACCATATTTTAAGTTTGAATGGATGTGTCCGTAGTAAACTTGCAATATTGTTTCCGATGATACGACATCCCTTAATTTGTACAATAGGTATCCTAATTTAGATAATTTTTTAGTTAAATACTCTATGTGTGTTTTGTAGTTTAAGTTACTGTCCAAATAGAGACCTAAGAACTTCACATGTTGGGACACATCTATTGTAGTCATGTTTTCAATTTCTACATGTTTAATGTTATTTTTTAAGCAGAGAATATTAGTCTTTCCTATATTTAAACTTAAGGAATTTTCTTCAAACCATTTATTCAGGTTGACAAAAGTTTGGCTTATATTTCGTTTAACATCTTCTGCACTGTGCCCTCGAAGAAGTACCGTGGTATCATCGGCAAACAAGACTATTTTGTTCTGGGTTTTTTTAGGAAGCTCGTTGGTGTATAAGATAAACAACAAGGGGCCCAATATAGACCCTTGCGGTACGCCTCTAACCATTGCTGTATAGTCAGAAAGAGATTCTTTTTTATTATTGTTGACAATATATCTTAATTTTACGCACTGTTTACGATTAGTCATATATGATGTAATCAGATCCAATGATTTACCTCTTATACCGTAAAATTTAAGCTTGTGTAACAGTAAATCAATATCTAGGCTGTCGAATGCTTTGCTCAGGTCTAAGAAAGCGACTGCTGTAATTTCGTTGTTGTTCAAAGCTTCAAAAATTTCTGAGAACGCCTTAAAAATTGCTTGATCAATTGATTTACCTCTGGTAAATCCGTGTTGTTCGTCAGAGATTATATGGTATTTTTCCAAAAAGGATATTAATCTGTTATAAATTAATTTCTCAAATATTTTTGAAAAGGTAGGTAGCAGTGAAATTGGTCTATAATTGCTTAAATTTGTTGAATCACCTTTTTTAAAAACCGGAATAATAATAGCTTTTTTAAGAGCGTCTGGAAAAGTACCAGTAGACAATGTCTTGTTGATGATGTCCAGCAAAGGTTTTAATAACTGAATTGCACACTGCTTAACTATTGTAGTTGGAACCTCATCCCATCCACAAGATTTCTTATTTTTCAATTCCATTATTAAATTTACCAATTCTGATTCAGTGCATGGGTATAAATATAATGTATTATAAACTTTTTCTATTTTTACATCATAATTTGGAGATTTTAGTTTAAGGTTTTCAGCTATTGAGGAGAAGTATCTGTTGAATTCATTCGCTATTTCACCTTTATTAGTAATTTTTTCGCCTGCAGAGTTCCCAATGGCTTTTATTTCATTTTTTTCTGGGCATTTCGCTTGGGTAAGACTGTTTACTAGGGTCCAACTCGCTTTAGTTTTATTTTCTGAGGAGTTTATTTGATTACAGTGATATTCCTTTTTTGCTTGTTTAACTGTCGATTTTAGTTTGTTGCACAATATTTTATAGAGCCTTTTCGTTGATGTCTCATGTACAGAATGATGTTTGGTGTTAAATTTAAGTCTGTTCCAAATCTTGTACTTTTCTTTGGATAATTTTTTAATTTCTGGGGTAATCCACTCATTTTTTTCCCTGTAGCTGTAGAAGACAGTTCTTTCAGGAAATGCTACATCAAAGTGATATTTAAAAGTTTCATAGAATGTGTCCATGGCGCTGTTTGAGTCTAATTTCGACAAAGTTTCTTCCCATTTTTCTGCTTCCAATAATGTCTTGAAATATGTGATGTTGCTTGTAGAGAAATCTCTTCTCTTACAGTAATACCCGTTACTGGTCAGGCTTTTAATTGTGGTTGTACTAAGTATTTGGTAAGTGTGATCCGATAATGGACTATGTAGCACATTCACTTTGTAGTTATCAAAATTCACAAAAAAGTTGTCAATACATGTGGCACTTGTGTTTGTAATACGTGTGGGTTCTTTGATTGAAATTTTATAGTTATATGATGCAAGAATCTGTTCCATTGTGTTTGCACAGGCACTCGTTTGAAGCGTATCTATATTAAAGTCCCCGCAAATGATAACCTTTTTGTAACTATTCTTGTTTGACACGTAGTTTAGGCATTTCTGAATCTGTTCAAAAAATATTTCAAGATTGCCCATCGGTGTTCTATATATACACACGACAATTATGCTTTGATCTTCCAATTTGACCGCGCTGCACTCAAAATGCATTTCAATTGACAATTTTTCTAGCTCCACATAGCTTTCCACTTTCAAATTTTTGTTGACTAAAATACAGCATCCACCTCGCTTTTTTATACTTCTAGTAAAATAGGATTTCACTATTAAGTTATTAATAGTTAATACTTCTATTTCAGCCTGAACCAACCAATGTTCTGTGATGCACATTATATTAATGATATCTGTGTTTCTGAAATTAATAGCTCTAAAAGGGGTGCTTTATTTGTAATGCCTTGTACATTGAAATGCATAATATTAGCATTATTGATTTTCTTCAATAATGCTGTTTGTGGTTTGTGTCCATTGCTTATCCGTGCTTTGTTTGTTCCGAAATAAATTCAGGTTAAATCTTCTGATAATTGTACCTACTGGCCAGAAGGTTGGATCGTACATCTGATCCTTGTATATATGGCTTACACCCACTTTGAAAGCTTTGTTGGAACCTATTGTTTTGAGTTCCTCACAGATGATTTTCTCTTCTTTTGTTTTATTTGAAATATATTTAATTACATGATCTTTTGTAACATTCGGATTAACTCTTCCAACGTAGACCCAGATGTTTGTTTCCGCAGCTTGAAATTCTTTATCCGCATCTAATTTTCCTGTTCTAATAATCGTTTCCTTCTTTTTTTTCTTGTAGGTAACCATTTCGAAATCTTCGTTTCTGCTTCTACCTAGTTCATTTCCTTCATTTGTGTTGGCACTTGTAAGTGCATGCTTGTACGTAGGTTTGCCTATATTAGGATTACTTGTACTTTGTGTTGGTATATCCCTTCTTTTTTTTACATTTGAAGGTACTTGCTTGTCACTTACGTTGCCTATACTTCCTGTGTTACAATTTTTTGTAATTTCAACTAAATTTTCTTGAGGGTTTTCTTTACTTGTCTCTTGCGTTTGTAGGATGCTACAGCTATTGTTGGTATTGTTGCTGATAGCTTGGTTCCGTATACGTTCTAATAAATTTTCTTTTACTATCAATTTTTCTTCAAGTAATTTGTTTTTGTCTCTTATCTCTTGAACAAGAAGTTTTAGCAATTCGTTTTCTTGTTTGAAAAATTTATTTTCTTTAATTATTACTTCTATCGGTACGTACCGGTCTTGTTCTGGCAAATACACTTTTTCAATTTCACTATTTTTGTTTGTAGCATTGACGTTAACTTTTGTGGTTATGTTGCACTTTTTACATTTCCAGTCTTTAATTTCTTTCGTGTCATTTAACTTTCTGAATTCTTCTAAGCTAATATTCACACATTCGATATGGTAATTTTCATCACACTTTTCACATGAAACTGAATCACCATATCGATCGATACCTTTTTTACACTGTACACATGTAATACCACGTCCGCCTCCCATGGCGGCAGTCCATATAAAAAAAAAAATATATATATATATATATATATATATATATATATATATATATATATATATCGGAAATGAAGAATAGTTATTTTCCACAGGAGACAGATGAAGCAACGGTTTCAGAGGTTATATATGCTGCAAAACGATATTATATTTTGGTACCTGAGAATGTTTTTTTATGAAAGGTAGTACATTTGTATGGAAGTTTTTGTATGAAAGGTAATTTTCGATACCGAGTACTTCGGTACTTGGGCGTTCGCAGCGGTATCTTTGGAATGTATTCGAGTATTATTATTGAAAGAGGCCTCCACTCCTAAGATACCGCCGCTGCGAACGCCCAAGTACCGAAGTATTCGGTATCGAAAATAACACACATTTATATATATATATATATATATATATATATATATATATATATATATATATATATATATTCATCTATATTTATTTGTGTACACTTAAGCGTCAACATTACGACGTTTGTCCAAATTCCTTTCGGTTACGTAAGACAAACTGTAGAAGACTTTAGCGTATACTATTTAGACAAATGTCATTGTCATTGAATTTTTAATTAAATACTGATATGAAATACTCGTCAACCAGGAAACGAACCTAGGGCCTCTGGATATCGAGTCCAGTATGCTTCCACTACACCAAAGATGAATGTGACGTAACAGCCAACCTTTATATCATTCTTATTTTTATTTATTTAGACAGTATAATTCTGTCGAAGTTATTATTCATCTATATTTATTTGTGTATACTTAAGCGTCAACATGATATAAAAATATAAACATAATATTTGATTTTATGTGATGACAAACTGTATTGGAAAATAAGTAGGGAGAAGTGATAGTAATATAATAGTGTTCTATATATTTTAAATTTTCACAAGCACCGCCACTGTCTATGTTTTCAAACATTTCGTCTTTGGTTATGCTTCATCTACATTACCAGTTACGTTTAGTAGTAGTACTACGATCAATGTAACAACAATACATAGATAGGGCTTTGGAGCATCAATATACTCCCTCATACCACATAGGTATACACGTATGTACAGGATGTTCAAAAAAATATTGTACAATATTCCAATATTTTACAGATATAAACATTTAACACACCAAAATAAAAATAAAGTTAGTTAGAACATTTGCCTTCAAGTGCTGTGTTTTTGAGATGTATCCCACAGTTAAATAATTAGCTTGTCGGGAGTAAAATCTCTAGGAAAAATACTGTTAATCAAAATATGTATCAGTTTATAAGAACTATGATCTATGTTTGCAAGATTCCGAGTCCATAAAATTATTATCACATAAATTAAATTTATATAAACTTATGGAGTTCAATCGCTTGCCAATTTATTTACATTTTTTTCTGTACATCTTGTAAATATTATACTAAATAATATTTAATGGTGAACAACATCCATACACTGGAAGAAGAATAGATAAAAAATAGGGAATATAAGAGAAGGAATGACTGACTGACTAAACTGACTTTGGTATATCTATACAACCGTTAATTGCTCTCTGACGATGTCAGTTCAGTTAGCTTTCATTATAATAGCAACAACTACTATATGGACGGAATTGTCGAAGTAATGTGGGAATGGAAAATATGGTGGTACCCCTTTTTTTCTTACACACAGGTACACTAGCGTCACAAAATTTGGACACATTAAAAAAAATGAAAAATAATACATCAATCACTCATAGAATACGTATATTAATTAAGCAGTAGTAATTACACAGATACAACGAATTTTCTAGAACGCACAATTTTATTTATACAGGATATTTCATTTCTTAAAAACAGGTATGTAATGGATTTTGTGTCAACTTGGGCTTATTGCCCATGGTATCTCAACTCCTGAACAAATCAGCCATTTCGACTCATGTTACCGAATATCATTTTCAGTTTGGTGGAATTACCTTTTTCATATTTTAAATTTGTCAGTATAATAAAGCTATTGCTTTTGCCTTAAACCCCCCCTTCCTTTCATGTATATTTATAATATATATATATATATATATATATATATATATATATATATATATATATATATATATATATATATATATATATATATATATATGTATATATATGTATATATATATGTATCTCGTATATATATATATATATATATATATATATATATGTATATATATATATATATATATATATATTTATAAATATACATGAAAGGAAGGGGGGGTTTAAGGGTATAGGGTTTGTTTTTATATGGGATTTTCAACAACTAATAATTTATTATACACACTTGGGAGATAAAATGTTTAAGAGTAAAATGAAAATCTCCTTACGTGATTTAAAAGTGGCTGCAAGAGATACATTGGGTTTTTGTCCCTTGAAAATTGGATTTAAGAGAAAATTTCTTTTAAACAGTTAGATTTGATCTTCCGCCCCTAAAAATATTACGTAATTTAATGGCGATTCTATTTATGAAACCATAGATGTATTAAAAAACTGTAATTTTTATTTTTCAAACAACCGTGCCATGTTTCAAATACAATATTTTCAAACAATTACGTTTTTCTTTCTTTTCAAACTTTATAACACTAGTGTATATACCAACCCCTTGTTTCAACACGTTTAAGCAGGGACGAAAATAAGATATATTTTATATATATTTATATACAATAGTATTTTCTATTTTGTTATTCCTACTTTAAAGATTTTCTTTGACACGTTTTTCTTTATTTATTTATTTTTATTTTTATTTTTTTGTTCAGGTTTTTTCCTTGATTTGAAAGAAAATATAAAAAAAAGTTGTCCTGTGATTCGTTTATAAATGAATGATATTATTTTATTGCCATAATATACAATTTTTTTGACATGATCTATCTATTCAGAGGGAAACAAAATCAAAAGATTTTTATTGTTTTTTTAATAATTGTTTTGTTAAATTTTATTCTAACTTATAGGTTATGTGAGAATTTGTGAGAAAACTTTTTTTGAGATATTAAAAGTTTTTATTTTGAACATCATGCATTGTTACCTGGGTAAATGTATTAGTATCGTATCTATTAACATACCTCAAAAGAATTTCAGAATATCTTGAAATTCGCCTATATTACTGAAACTGATCAAATTCTATAAATACGGTCTTCGAATATCAAAAGTTTTTAGTTTGAGAGACGAGTGCCATATTGGATACGAAGACATTAGTGACCGTTTACATAAAATGCGAGGTAACGCTTAATGTTATTTATAAAAGTCAATGACATTTAATATATACTCAGAGTTAAGTAAACACCCACCAAATATTTAACAGAACTTCCGAACGAGTGGATATGAAAAGAGGAATATCAAACCTTAAATATTTTTCGTTACTTTTCAGATGGTGCTGACTGATACAATGCTTGTTTTACTCAAATTGTAAATTTTGGTTGCAAAATAAATAAAAAATGTTATATTATGAAGGCCAAGGATAACATCTTGGATATAGATATGGTAGTGATTATACAGGAAAGGATTCTGGAGTTTATCGTTCAAATTTTCTGCTGGGCTAGATGCACCTGCAGTTTTTTGTGTCTCGGCGAGGATTGTTTGTGCAGCCTCGGTTGATTCACTTTTTGAGGGGATATGAGCCCCAGAGTTATTATTATTTTTAAATTGTTTTCCCATTTTGGCCCACGATTATAGCGGGCCGTGTACTACTTCATCGGCCAATTGATGGGGAGGGCATTGATATAGTGGAGTTCTCCAGTTGCTCCAAGGGGATTTATTATGACAGCATTTGACCCTGTTGCCCTAGCCTTCGGCTAGTTCTTTAGGCCCAATGCCTCGCAGCGTAGCTTAAATATTGCATGGTTTCTTGGTTGTGCTTCTCAAGGCTATCCAGTCCAGCATGGGTATTCCTGCCAATAACATAGTACCGACGGCGTAGCATAGCCCTTCATCGATACACATAAGCTTCTCCATCAACTACAAGGCCCTACCATGCCTAGGAGAGGGCCCATCTCCTTAAACTATGCGCTCTGTGTTTGGTGGAGTAGGGCGGCCACAGTAGATCATGTACCTACCTATCGACTATATTTTTGAATTCGGTGCCAAGGTGACCCTTTGAGGCAACATTTGGCGGGGCACCGACTTCGAAAACATAGTAGACAAGTAGGTAATTAATTTGTACAAAAAAAGCATTTGTTATTGTTTGTGTTTTGTTTATTATTATTGTGAATTTTTTTTAGTTATATTTTTTTAAGTCGGTTCATTTTTAAAAAAATATTATTTTTTATATAACTCAATAAACAAGTGAACAAATGAAATGAAATCAATCATTAACAAATAATTTATTTCATCCGTACTGCAGTAATGTAAAAATTTCGATTTTTTTTTCGAATCATGTTTGTGCCTTAATGAATATTTTAATGTTTTGAGCTTTTAAAATGCCTGAAATGTGTTAGGCTTTACAAAGTGTATAACAATCGCGGCGAGTGGATATTGAAATTGAACTACTGTAGTCACTAGTTAACAGGTAATACAATTTTATTAAAAGACAGTTTAAACATTTTTATTGAAGCCATATAAAGTAATAAATTGTACACAACCCGAGATGAAATAACTTTGAGAATGTTTGCTGTTATGAATATATCAATTTTATATATACTCACTGATTTGTCGTGAATACAACGGAATTTTTTTTGTATTTAATTAAATGAATTTTAATTATTAAATTAAAGAGTTTTTTTTTACACAAAAACTTTTGAAATTTAATATAATATAAACTGAATAAAAATTAAGTACGATTCTTCCGTGTGTAAGGCTAGTCTTGCGAACTAAACAAAATTTTAAGTTGTGCCATCATTTGAAAAAGATATTCGAATCATAGTTATACATTCCATTTCAAGTAATTTTGTTTCTTATTAAAAAATGTTTCTTGAATTTTTAGACATTTGACAGTTTTTCATATGTAAAATTCGTAATTTTAAATATAATATCCAATTTCTTCTTGCTCCAATTTTATCTGCTATTTTTCTTCTTACTCTAATTTAATAATACAAAAAAAATCATTTTACATCAAACATGATACCAAAGTGATTTAGTGGATAACCGATTATTTCTTAATAGCACAAAGCCAATAAATAAAAAAATACATTGATAAATCTATTTTTATTGTCAAATTTTTTTTATATTGTTGTACATATTGAAAACAGGAAGACAGGCTCGGCACCATTGACACTCCTAACCATAGATAGATTGATAAATACATTGAATTAACTAAGCATATACAAAATGCCAATATATGTACTGAATGACCTAAAAAATATTCAATATATTATCAGGAAAATTAGTCTTTTGAATCTAGTGTTTGATCTTTCGAAAATTTACGTTCAGTCAAAATTTTCCATATAAATTGGTTTAAAAGTGTTTGATAAGGATATTTCGAAAACCGTTATCAAAACTTTAAATATAAATCGGCATGAATTTTTATGTTTATACTCATTGTTAATTAAAGAGAACGGAAAAAAAAAATTGCGGATTTTTAAACTTGCCTTGACTTTGAAATTTGGTTCAACTTTATTCCTAATGTACATGTTTTAAAAGAAAATCCATTCTAAGAAATTTTACGGTTAAAAAAGAAATTTAACCATAGTTTATTATTCTAACCTAATCCAGAACCAGGCACGAAGATTGATCTTCGAGTATAATTGAGTTTTGGTGTTTATATTAGTTATTCAACATTTTTACACTTATTTTTACAATTTGCAGAAAATGGCTCACCATTTTTCTGGGGCAAATATTTTGTTTGTTCATAAATTTTGCACAAACAAAAATGTTTTTTTTTAAAATGGAAATAACAGTACATGTTAAAAATAACTTTTTTACAAAATATCAAATTTGAAAACAAGTTTGGATTTGATTTCCAAATTCAATCTCTCTTCTTAATAAAGATTATTAAAATAATCAAAGAGAACTCTAGGTTTTTTTGAAATTATATTTCAAATTTTGCCCCTATTCCTAGAACATTTGTTTGTATTTTATAAATACGTATTTCGACTACAAAGTAGTCATCATCAGTATGAATTAGCTAATCGTAACTATCTCTGAATCCATATCCCAGAGATAGTTACGATTAGCTAATTCATACTGATGATGACTACATTGTAGTCGAAATACGTATTTATAAAATATAAACAAATGTTCTAGGAATAGGGGCAAAATTTGAAATATAATTTCTCTTCTTAATGTTTGTTTTAATAAATTCTCTTCCAGACATTTTTCAATAGGTTTTTTTGCAGTGGTATTAATGTATGGTTGGTGACAATTATTACCATGATGCCAATACAATCCTCTGGGGCTTTAGCTGATTAACAGTAATTATTTTTAACACGCCATATTCTAAGGTCATAGAACTATGCGCTGTTCAGGGTATATTAAGCGTCAAAGATATTTATGTGGAGCTCAAATTATTTTTATACCCGGTATTTATGATGGATACAAGGGTATATTAAGTATAGTCTTTGTAAGGGTTAAAAATATTTATCATAGAAAAAAAATGTTGGTATGGGTGTTCATAAATTGACTTAATTAGTCCCTTTTCTGTCCGTCCGTCAACACGATAACTTAAAAACGAAAAGTGATAACTAGCTGAAATTTTATGTGTGACTTCTAGATCTTAAAAGTAAGCCCAAGTTCGTGAATGGACAAAATCGGATCGTGTGTCCTCCCACCAGGGGGATAAATATTCATTTTTGAAACTGTAAGAGATAGAAGAAAAATTTAAAAACAAAAAATGTTCCTTTTGAAAAATTAACAAATTTTTTTTGATCAGGTATTTAAGCAATAAACTCAGTTAGTTGTCATTTTCACTTGTTATAATAGTATTCATATTAGTGGCTAAAACTGACCGTTCCAAAAATAAAAAGTCAGTGGTTCGTTAGTATAAATTATATAAGGAACGGTTTGTGGTAAAGTTTTGAAACATTCCGTATATTTATGTACAAATCTAATAAATAAAAAGGTTGGTACATTCTCGTCAGCATAATGTTTGTTGGTTTCGCTATTGTAATACCATATAGGCTTTATATATAAATACATATAGTAAAAATTATCTATATATATATATATATATATATATATATATTGTTTGTATATATAGAGTTTTTTTCAATTCAAAGGCTTCACTGATCCGAATCTCCATTTTTAAACTAAATAATAATTTTTTTCGAAAATAATAATATTAATTCCTTCATATGAGCATTAATTTTATTTAGGAAATCTGCATAGTATATGGTATAAAAACGTAAATATCGGGTTATTTACGATTTTTCTCAAATGATAATATATAAAATTACTTAAAAAGATTTAAATGATGGGATTACATTATTACATTATAGTCCAGGAAAATTTATTTCGAATCAGTTTCATTGTTTTAGTCTACGATTGATAAACTATTCAACTACGATTAATGGTCTATATTTTCTGAAACTTCGTTATCTTCCAATTTTCTCTTTAGTCGTTTATTAAAATTGGAATAAATTAAACGAGTAAACTTTCAGTTCATTTAGTATTTTAAATTTGACTTTTGAAGCAGTTTAGTCCCGAACGAAAATCAACACAATCGATTTGCTTTTAGACATATTCAAAGAATATTGACTATTAGGTGATGTAAAGGGAAGGTAACTCTAAAATACATAAGAAACGTATGAAAGCTTGAATCATCTGGAATTCAAACTAGAATTTTTTGGTGAGTTTAAAAAAAAGTTCAATCTTTCTTTCAGTCAATTAAAATTTGTTCCAGCTGAATTCAGATTTTAGCTGTAATATAGGGATCTACATTGACAGCAGGTGATGAAAATTATAAATTCCCTAAATTCGGAACCCAAGGCAAGTTATGTAGTAAAATTTTTTAAACATGAAAGATCGGTTTAGTAAAAACGATTTAAAAAAATTCAAGATTTTGTGTTAAACAACTGTGTTTTAAATATAAGTTTACAATCAAATAGAAAATAACTGCGACAGATATTCAAATACCCCTGTCTACAAATTATCGAATTGTAACCACTCTTTGATATAATAGAGCTCTTAATTTTCATGAGCTATAGCATGAAAAAGTTTTAAATAACTCGAAAAATAGGGTGAGAAGAATTTTGGAAATTGTTAATTGGGCTAACAATTGTTTATAGAATAGACTATCGACTTCTAAAGTGAAAATTAAAATTGTTCATTCACTTTTATTTTTAAATAACTACAAAGGAGTTTTTTTTTGTTTAAAATTTTTAATTCTCTACTATTTTAATGATGAGGTTAATGGTTTAGCATAAACTGTATTATGTTTATGACCAATGTCCAAAGAGCAATGTCCGAGTAGTCATGCGGTCAAACGCACTCTGCTTGGAACTAAAAGGTTTCGAGTTCAAATCTTGGCCGTGGCAGTTTCTCAATTATAATTAATGGGGCCTTCAAGTGACTAAACTAGCTATGCTTGTGAAGGTTTTCTGTAGTTTCCTTTCACAAACTCCAGATGATCATCGGGATAGTTCGTATCAAAAGCGGGTGCGGCCACACAACCTACCAATTCCAAGTCTGCATACAAATTCCTTGTCCTCCATCCACATAGTTCATATTTTTGTGTTGAAAATTATTTAAATAAGACCTCAGCACACAATTCTAATTACAAAAAGAAAAATAATAAGATCTAGTTTTGATTTATGCTTTTTAATCTTTAAAACAGTGTTTAAAACTCATTTTAATTTGAACATGTTTTGAAAGTAAATACAAATTTAATTTTGTCAAATAATATAAATACATAAACAAGTTACAGCAGGCCTACACTAGCAAACAGCTATTATGTTGCACTGTTTTGAATTATATGTCGTAAGTTTTGAGCTGGAGAAGTACCTATCTGCGATTGGGCGAGCTTACTAAATGAGTATTCTAATAGAGGTATCACAACAATAGTTGGTTCATATCCCAGGCAAAACAATATAATTTTTAATAAGTTTAATCAATTATCGACCCCTCTAAATGCGTCAGTGGTTGTTGAGAAACTAATTGGTTCGAAAAGAATCTATAAAAAAATATGTTCCAAAAACCATATTTTCTATTCGTGTCAACCCACGTATTTTTCTAGAAGGATCCGTGGTCTCTAGAAAAGCAGTTACATTTTTCTTCTCAAAATGAGTTAAAAATTAACACTTGTTTGATTAAGATTAATATATTTACTGTTAAACCAGTTTAAAATTACCGATTGTGTCAAGTAAAATTACTTATGAATTAACAGCTGTACATTGTTTGTGAAAAGGAGAAAGAGACTCATTTAATTGTGGAAATAAAAAAATTAAATTCAAATCTTTCTTTCAAATAAAATAAAATGAAGGTTTGAATATCATCAAGTTTTTGTTTAATTTAATTTTTTCAATGTGTGTTGTTCAATTGACATAAATTTAGTTAACTTAGTATCGGAATCTGTTGTAGGTTCTACAGCGCTCCTTTGAAGACTAAAGAGAGCCAAGATACCGTGATAAGTGTGTGAGTGGCCTCTATTGAAGACCGTAGCCTCCATAAAAGCAGGTTATCATTATCAATATTATCATAAACCATAATATAATAAAATTTATCTGTACATCTCCAAACCCATCCGCTAACATTGGTTGAGTGTTTAATCTGCTTTGATAATTTTTACCTTTTGGAAAATTTTTATTGAGAAAAGAAATTTATCAATCGTACAAACAATATGAAGTAAAAAAAGAAAAAAAATTTAAATAATTATTTAAATATTTTTAATTTTAAAACTTTTTAATATTCTTAATCACTATATAAATATAATGAACATATGGTTTAATTTTTTGGGTATGAATGAATGCTGAATTGTTTTAATTTTTTATTTAAAAATATTTTTAAATAAAACCATTTTAATAATTACATTTCGAATTGCATCTCTCTATAGATATTTATTATTATTAAATAGTGAATGACAATTACATAGTATACTACTATTCAAATTGTATTTATTTCCGGTATACATACATACAAACATATGAGAGATATATTTTAGATTACTCACATGTTAACAGTAGGTATAAAATAGATATTTTACCTTCACGATAATATAGTTTAATAATTGTTTTCACCCTAATCATGATTACATTGTTTAATATTTACCGGATGAATCAGAGTGTTGAATCTCATTACGATAGTTTGTTTTTTATATTGGTACGATCAGATGGTAGAATTACTGCAGTGTCTAATGTAGTAAATAGGGTTCAAATATTTGGAATCCTTCTGTTAATATTACTTTTTTGAAGGAAAAAAACATTTTTTTTAAATTTTCAAAAATATAACTTTTGAGGAATTGTTTTTGATAATTATTACAAACCATTTATTTATGAAAATAAGAGAGAACCTATTAACACAACTATCAACACCACCTAAAAACGCCAAACCCCATCCGTAAATTATATTTAGATAAAAGATAAAGCTTAAATTTCTATTAGGACGTTGTTGATTAGCTTAAGGTAGTTCCAGCACTGTCTTATATAATCAGAACAAAAAACCAGTTTGCTTTTATTATAGATCAAATACATACACACAACACATAGATATTATATTCACTATTCATATATACCTACAAATTAAAGTAATTTTGAAATAAAAAAATATTTTTAAACTTTTTTTCCCGAAAACAAAACGGTAGAACGCGATTTTAAAAAAAATTTTATTTATTAAATGTTTATATTTACTATCCTAGTTCTTTTTTAAATTATGTCGAGTTTTTTTTTTAATACAACAGATAATAATTGGGCGGGCATGAAGTTTTACATGATTCTAATGAGAGAGTATGATTACTTTGCTATTAATTATCTCGCGTTCTAAACGGTTAAAATTCTGAAACTTCGGGATTTATTAGAAATAGTTATTTTTTGTCTTTTTCGAATAAAAGATGTGAGTATCTTTGTATGAGGACGAATTTATAGTTTAGACTCTATCGCTTATAATTATTTTCAAATATCTTTTCTGGTCTGTGAACCATCTCGAAGAATTTTTATGATGAGTGTCAGGTATTTGTCGCAAATTGTTCACAAACACCCTTATTTTGTGTGTTTTTTTTATATCCGGTGCATAATTTAGTCCCGACTTTGTAACGGTTGAAAATATTGGTGTTCATAAAATGACCTAAGTAGTCCATTTCCGCAAAGTAGTACGTCCGTCTGTAAACACGATAACTCAAAAACGAAAAGAGACAGCAAGCTGAAATTTTGTATGTGTGTTCTAGAGTTAAACAGTAAGGTCAAAATGGGTAAAACTGCTTTTCTTTGAAACTGCTAGACTTAGAACAAAAATAAAATGTTCCATTTTTAGAAATAAACAACTTTTGTTTGAAACTTTGTTTCATAAATATACCGAGTATTTAAGCGATTAACTCAGATAGATGTTATTTATACTTATGATTTTTCAATTTTGCAGTCGATTTATGCTCCGTAATTAGAACAAATACAAATACAAGTAACAAAAACAAAATTTGTCAGGATTTCTATGACGACGAAATTTATTCGAGACATTTTTTTAGAAAACCGTATGTATTTGGCACAAATTGTCTACAAAACGTTCAATGTACATTTTTAGTCATAAGGTAAAACTTTCCTTACCTACCACCTATGAAATTTCTTGCGAGTTGCGCTATTTTTTTTAAACACAACTGCTGAAATAAGAAGAACTGGATGTGGCATAAAATAAAATCAATGTTCTGAAACACCTATTAGTAATTTTCGTTACCAACTAAAGTCAACGATAGACATTATGCCTAAAATCCGTTCTTTAATGATGACATTGTACATAATATTATTAGTTAAACTTCATAACGAACATTTTTTTTTTTAACAAACCACATTCATTGGTTGACTTCTGACAATAGATCGGTAATAATAAATTCCCTAGCAACTCATACAATGAAAAATCATCCATTGAATTAAAAAATAATACATAAATATTAATTTATAACAACAAAAAAACACAAACTATATTTCAGTAATTTAGTTTTAGTATTTAACAGGCGCTCATACTGAAAAATTAATCCATTAAAATTCATCTAACATGTATTTTTAAAATATGTGCAGTACTGTTAAATTATTATTATTTTTTTAAATTAACTAGTATATATTGTTTATAAACTGTGAAACCTTAAACAAAATTCAATTGCAGTGTTTATGACAAAAATTAATGTTTTTTGAAATAATTTCTTTCAAAGGAAATTAAACTTGAAAATAAAATCGATTAAGAAACAAATCCACATAAAACTTCGTAAGTAATATTTTTTTTTTTATAAACACGTAAATAATTTTTAATGTCCTTTGTATTATATTAATGATTAATGGTAGTCGCTCGATCAAAATTAAATATTTAAATATTCAATTGTATTAATTTTAAGCTAGCTGGATTCAAATTAACTTTTCCTAAAGATCGTTTACTCGTAACCCCACTGTTCTCCAGTTCAACAACGATATTATCTAAATGATTTTTGCCATTATTTGAAAAAAATTTTGGAACGAAATTCCTTAACGCGGCTTACGGGTGGTGTGACTAGGTACAAATCGTCACGTTACAAAATGTGGTATTGTGTGTGTGTATTAGTGTGTTTAGTAGTGTGTCTAATATGGTGTGTGTATAAATTAAAGTCATTTCCACAGAAACAATACTCCTAAAAAATAACTATAAAATTATTTTATTAAAATTTTGTTTCAATTTTGAAATATCAATTTTGATTGTCATTTCCATAGAAACTATAAACCATAGTAGCACACTTTAAATCGTTATATATCGTTGTATTTTGGCAATTTTTAAGATGTTTCATCACGTGTGTTTTATTACGGTGCTGCACGCACATTTTAATTTAATGAGTTTAGATGGTTAGGTTAGTCGTGAATAATAAAACTTTAAAAGTTGGATGGGGTCCCGAGACCGCATGCACTTTTTTTTTCACCGATTGTTAAGTGATGCGTATACGGTTCGGGAATACTCCATTTTTTTATAAAACTGGAAAAGTTTTCTATACATTTCTTTCCAAAATAAATATCTTATAAAGTTGAACTAAAGTTGTGGATTTTTTTTAATGTATTAATATTTAACGGTAATTATTTGCAACTGCGATCCGAAAAATATTGAATAATCACTGTCAAACAATTTTTCCATAGCACAACATATCGTGAATTGTATCATAAATGTTAAAACACTGTATATTACATTAAATATGTTCAATTGGCATAATTGTTGTGAGTAAATTAATCATATTTTATATTAACCGTATTTTATACTTTTTGCCTTAACTGTATCGAGTGAACTTCTAATGAAAAATTTTTACGATATATCTATTTTTATTATGTGCAAGCTGACTCGACAATCGTTGTCCTGTCCAAAAATCCCATAGAAAAAGCACTTTCAGTTTACCCGAATTTTCCAATTTTTCAGATAATTTTTACAATTTTTCTCTCCTTAAAACCCTTATTTTGACAGTTAGAGCCATTTTTTAATAAAAATTAACCAAATCGGTCCAGCCGTTCTCAAGGGATGCGTTTACTAACGAACAGAATTTAATTATGATTATTATTCGTTTATGTATGATTTATAACAAATTTCCCTGAGCATCTTTTTCGAACTCTATGCAAAATTAAATTTTATCCAAGACATAATTTAAAAAAATAGAACACGGCTATCGCTCTAGAGTGATGGTTCTTTCTACTATTGTAACCAAACTGTAATAAAAGTATGACAGACTGAAAAGAATAAGCATTATAAGTAAAACTAATAATTCAAAGAGCTTAAGTAATTATTGCCCAATTACCGGCCTACCGATTATTGCCCAATAATTTATTCAATCAATTTAGAAATAGTTTTATAAAATATTAATTGTTTAAGAAATATCTTTTACAATATGGAGAGATTCACCAAAAAACATAATAATAATAATAACAATAATAATAATAATAACAACAATAATGATCATAGCAATAACAATAATTACAACGACAACGACAACAACAACAACAACAACTATATGTATTCCCACTTTATGTAAAATTTAACCATTTAGAAATTAGTAACAAATTACCCCCAACCCCCAACCCAGCTTTATCATTGGCATCTTTATTATATCCAGTGTCATCAAATTCCCATGACACTATACCCCTTACTAAGAAAAAATAATTAAATCAAGTAAATAATTGTTTATTAGTTCTCCAATATGAATAGTTTAGGCAAATTATTCGGAATTTCCAAAAATCTAATTCTAAAATCTAAACTAAAGCTAAATCATCAAAAAATTTACAAGCGGTTTACAATTGTCAAGCGGTAAACGTAAAAGATCAAAAGATTTATATTTTATTCATACACAAATATATTAAAAAGGTACATTTTATGACCCAAATTGCAAGCCCAAAATTCCATAGTATGTATGCAATGTATTGTATGCATTGTATACTTTGAAAAATAGTGACCATAAAATACAGTTGTTATTATTATATTTTTTTCAGAAAATGTTTAAATTAAAAAAAGAAAATAATAATAATTGGTACTCTTACCCTGTATTTACTCTATCTCTCTTCCTATTTCTCACTCAGTGCTGACTGAGTGCAGTTAATCCTATGGCTTAAACCAATCACTGAACTCTAAACTTGTTTTTTTTTTATGAAAAAGCTAGTCCAATACACAGACTAGAAAATTTATTATCTAAAACAAGTAGAAAACCATCTCATGGGACATAAAATCAAATTTATATTTTTAACCCAAAATGTTTCTATATGGGGGTAGATGGGTATATTCGATGCATTGATGACATCATGTTGAAACATTTATATTTTACTTTACATATTTTTTTAGTTGATACATAAATATTTGGTTAGTAGGAGTATTAGGTTTTTGTGTTTGTGTCAAACCACAATGTAGCGGGTGAATAATTTCTTAAAAAGTTTTAATGGGTACCCTAACGCCTAAATCACCATATGTAGCATACATAAAAATATATTTGGGTAGAATGTTTGCCCAGGTAAACTTACATATACCGTGTGTTTATTACAAAATGTACACACTTAAATATTTATTAAAAAAATGTATTTTAGAAAAAAGTGTTTCAAACAAAATTTGCGCAATTTAAAGAAGAAGAAACAAAATTCAATAATTATATTTTTGTTCCAAGCAATTGTTCGCTCGTGGTATACCTTATCTTTAAATGGTGCAAAATGATTCCAATAACAAAATGCCATTTTTACGCCTCGTAGTAACACCAAAACTATAGGAAGTACGAAAGAAGTTTCAAACGAAAATTGTTTGTTTTTATGAGACATTTTTTGTATTAAAGATTTTGCACCGTTTAAAAGTTGTACAAAGGGGACTCCAATGCATGAAACAAAAATATAATTATTACATTGTTTCCTCATTTTAAATCGTGCAACTGTTTTAGAGAAACATTTTACTCTAAAATGCATATGTTAATAACATTTAAGAGTTAACTTTTCAAATGAACACATGGTATATTTTCAATATTAAAACATAGTGTTAAACACGCATGTTTTTAAATCTACCTTCTGTTTATATTCGATCCTAAAATATTCACGTATTGTTAGTGGTGTAAAAATTAAAATCTAAAGTATCCAGAAAAATATATGAAAATGATAAGAGGCAGAGAAAACTTCGTTAAAACCTTTCTTTATGCCTATCATTATAAAAGAAACAACTTTGTTTAAATCATCATTTTTCAAAAAACAAGATACTTTTATTTAGAAGGCTTCAACGAATATTTTCTTAAAATTTTAATTGCCTGAACCCATTTCCGATTTAAAAACTGTCGAGTCCTTTATTCTTAAAAAAAACACGTTTCTCAACATGAATTTCCCAGCCAAAATTCCATTAGGGAAATAAATAATGAAATCAATTATATAACGGTGATATATTGGTTTATTTACCTGTACCATGAATAAATTGAATTAATACAAGTCCTCATCCGATAGACTTCAAATCTAGTACATATGCTGTTTGGTATATTATTCTTTATGAAAGTTTTGAAACAGTTTTTTGAGTTATTTGAACCTTTTGGTGTGATGATACTAATACTACTTTGTTGATAATAATACAGTTATAAAATTTCAAATCGCTCCCTTTACCTAGATCAGTTTTTTGTATTATGAATACGTATTTCGACTACAATGTAGTCATCATCAGTATAAATTAGCTAGTCGTAATTTACTCTTTGACAATTAGAAATAGATAGAAAGTCGAGATCAATAGACAAAAATAAAAATAAATAGAAAATTAACTAAAGTATATATTCAGCCTAAGAACTATTTTCTTTCCAAATATCAACTTTCTAGGACAGCTAGAAGTTTCCTAGAATATTCATGGTGAGTGACTGAGTGAGTCAGTTGATATTTTGGGATAAATAACAAAATGTCGATATTTTGGGATAAATAACTTGGAAAATATTAAAGCTGTAGTGTCAAAATTTAGTACGTACCGTCAAATGGTCTCACGCTACGTTTTAAATCATAGCTTTTTTGGCTCCTGAGATACAGAGGCCAAAAAACCGTCTCTAATGCTTCCTGTAAACATGGTCTGACTACCGTGCTATGTGGTTATAAAAAAGAGCTTAATTTACTTTAAAAAAATACAGTAGAACTGTAACGAAAAGACAGCTCACTGAAAAAAAACATGAATAGGTATTGGTAAAAATTTTACGCATTTTGTACCGAATTTTTTTGAAAAGACTCTATGATACTTTAATTCCAACACAAAGTACCCCAAGCTTTTACAATTAACTATTTAATTATTTTTGTTTTCAGTGTGTTGCCCACAATTTTCTACAAAGTGAGGTGTGCACTTTTGATTTTGCTTTCGAACTTCGGATATTTTATTCAGTAATCAGCCAAAACCAAGCGTAAATTACAATAATTGTCACATCAATAATTGTTTTACTACACAGGATATTTTATATGGAATAAAGTTTTTTAGAAAAAAAATGTTATATATCACCTAAAACCAGGACCGTGGCCTATATAGGGACAAATATTTCAAGGTACAAAAATCACATTAACAGAATATTTTTAATCGAAACCACTTAGATATTTTGTAAAATTATATAAAAATGAGTCACCATAGAAAATAGATAAAACGATGCTGTTTTTATTTTTTTAGAAAACGGAATTTTATCGTTACTTACATTTTCTACCATCATGGTTGTGTTTCAAAGATGTATTCGAAGATTTTATATAAGATTTTATTTTGGTCAGACAAAAAAATAAATATATAAGCCGATCTTCTTTACAAACACACAAACCCATTCATTTTCATGACCGTCAGATTTAGATAACAATGATTTTGCTTGTGTTATAGAATCAATATTTTCTTATTTAAATAAAACATTACCTAGATATTATTGTCAGCCTTTTCCTATATCATTATACCTTCGAAGTCTGATATATTGTAAAAATAAAATTAAACATTTGTACGATTTTCTAAAATAATTTTAATCCATAAATAAAATTATATGGAATAATATTTAACAGTAGATTATGGGAACAAGAGAAAATATACTTACATTAATATCATTTATACATTAATAATAATAATAATAATAGTTCTTTATTTATAAAACAGTTTACAAAAAGCGTATAAAATACGTCAAAATATTATTGTATTACATTTGTTTAACAATTTTCTGAAAAGAAATTTTCAACACTATATAGACAATTTTCGACCAGATATAGTTTTATTTTTTTTGAAAATAGCTTGTCTTTCAAAATTTTAATATTTTCTGGCACATTATTGTATATTCTAATCACCATATTCACTGAGCTATTTTTAATGATTGTTTTTGATGTTTTAATTTCTTTAAATCTTGTATGGTAATCATGAACCTGCTGGTGTTCGTCGAGTACATGGGGATTATCTTTAAGAAATTTAATGCATTCATATATGTATTATTATTATTATTATTACTTGGAGGTTATTATTCACTGCGACCAATATGATTTATTGTGACCCCCTACTACTGCTCTGTTAAGGCTTGTCACAGAGCTCCTCAACCACAATTCTCGGAGGAATTTGATTCATATATGTATAGACTATGCAAAGTTAAAATTCTAAATTTTTTAAACAATGTTTTGCAAGAGACTCGACTGTCTAGCCTCACAATCGCGCGTAAAGCTTTTTTTTGCATTTTGAAGAGAGTTGAGCACGACGTGAAGTTTCCCCAAAATGCAATGCCATATCTCAGTATAGATTCAATAATACCATGGTATATGATTACCAAGCGACCAAAGAAGATAAATGTTTGCATTTATTTTGTTTTTCACATGATTAATGTGGCATTTGAAGTCCAAATTCCTATCGAGGAAAATACCCAATAGCTTACCCAATATCACCCTCATAACTTGGGGATCTCTGATGATCCCACTTGTAGGGCCCTGTATGGAGGACGATGAAACCTCCATACATGTTATTTGCACCTGCAGAAACCTGAAGGGTGTTAGGTATAGAATGTTTGGGTCCGAAACCTTGGATCCATCAATCCTGGGAGCAATCTCGGCAGAGAAGTTGTGGGCCTTCAATGTGGCGTCTGGCCTCAACAGAATCCTATAGCTTCATCTACTTAAAATAGGTTGTTCTCAAGGAGGGCACAGAGGATCCTTTGATCTTGGTGCTAGGGACCCATTTGCGGTACCCCTCTTTCTAATTATTAATATCACTTATAAAAGATGATGGCAGCTGTACATTTCACTATGTACTTTACCATTATCAATTATCCACAAGAAATGTGGATAATTGTCTGTCTGTTGGTCTATTTGTCAATTTTGATTGAATTTGATATATAAGTTAGTTTGAACCCTGAAAAAGGAAAAAATGCTACTTTCTTTAATCACCCGTTCAGAGAGTGGCATAGGTGATGAAAGATTTTACGGGTTATATTATTAGCTTATTATTATATTAATAGGAGATAGATCTCTCAAAAATAAGAAGTTGATATGTACATGGATGCTTTCGAGCTTCGTTTACGAGATATATGTTGTTAAAAAACATAGTTTTAAAAAAAAAATGTCTCAAAAACTGTTTGGATGATTTCGATTACACTTGGCTTTTTAGTAATATGTAAGTGGCTTAGTTTAATGTAATTCGATTTAATTTAATTATTCCAGGGGCGGAGCTGGATCATCCTAACTAGATATTTTAAAGAAAAAATTTTGATTTATGTTAGCTACGAACATAAATCTAAAGAGCACGGTGAAAATGATGTATTTTTCAATATATTTAAAGAGAATGCTTGTAGAAACATCTCAATTTAGCGCGATGAGACACGTAATTAAAAATATTTTAGGCACTAAAATATTGAAAAGTAGGTAGTTTTATCAAATCGACTTAAGGTCGTTCATTTGTTACGCTAAAATCAAATGAGTACTATCTTTAATAAAATTTATTTAGGATTTGAAAAAAGTTGTAAAGTATATCAATCAATCTTACTACGATTTATAACCTTTTTTTATTTGTCCTAAATATTTGTCCTAAGTATTTATTGTAAAATATCAGGAAATGTAAATAAGAAATTTATTTTACTTGATGTGACAGATTTGACAATAATGGTCTAAGATCCGGGATTAGAAAAACCTTCTTTGACATGTTAATTGATTGAAATATTATTGAAAACGCTTATTGCAATATAAACCATTTGGCAATGTAATGTCTGCCAGGGTAGTTCTGGTGCAATTAACATTATTTAATTAATTAAAAATTTATTTTTTTATAATTAAATCCTTCACGTGTTATTAGAATTTGGCTTGTTAAATAACATAGTATACGATACGGCAAATCTTGTTATAGCAGGCAGCGCTGCTTATTACTGCTACGGTTACCTGTAGCCCGGTGTTCAAACTGAAAGTAAACTTAACTTACTTCCCTCATATGTTAATTGAAAAATATTTAGCTAAATTAAAAGTTTAGAATAATTAGAATACATCCATAACTGACAGCCATCTTAAAATCCATTAAAATCAATTGCAGCCTGTATAAGAAAATTTAAAAAAAAAACCTTGTAGAGAGAGAGAGAGACTATTGCATTATTCCACGTAAAAAAACAGGAAAGTATATGATTCATGCGTATGTAGAGTGTACTCCATTTGTAAGTGTATTTATACTAATAGTGGTATTGTATAGAGAATGCAGAGTTCAAGATAAATGGAGTACACTCTACACACGCATGAATCATATACTTTCCTTGTTTGTTACGTGGAATAATGCAATAGTCTCTATCTCTCTCTACAAGGTATTTTTTTTAAATTAACTAATTAATGTTAATTGCAGCATTCAATCAATTAACATAAACTATATTAGACCATAAACTATGTTTTATATTTGTGTGTATGTGTTTATTATTTTAATGTGCGTGGTCGCTAGTTTTCAAAATATTGTGTCAAAAACAAACCTAACAAAATAGTTTTAATTTTATTAAATAATTAATTCAAATGCCGTCAACACCAATTTTTTAATGCAATTATATAAACTGCATATTTCAAAGAATATTTATAAACATGATTAATTATTCTGTCTACTTTAATCATATAGTTATTATAATTTTAAGTACAAAAAAATTCTGTTCTCCATAAGACGCTGCGTTAAAAGTTTGATTTTTAATCGATAATTACTCTTATATCTCTTATTATCTCTCGATAATGATCATCAACAGGTGTTAATTTTTGAAGTAGAATAACTACATAATTTAGCTATTCAATTCACTAAAAAAAAATTTGTATCTACTATTAAACCTCATGTGTGAACGTCCTTTCTGGCAATATCTAACAAATATAAAAAATTAATATATTTTTAAACTACGATTCGAACTCATGAAGAGGAATTGTAAAAAAAAATTTATATAAATCTGTAACTACATAAACATATCAAATATTAAATTGAAATATAATTGAAACTAGTTTTAAATTTTCAATTCGTATAAATCAAATTGAAATAAAATAACTTCATTAATGAAATAAAGATATTTATGATTTGTAAAAATAAATAAAAAAGCATTTTACGTTTATCGTAAATTAGTTTCTTAAAACTACGAGGGTTATGTGTTATTTTTATTGATAAAAATAAATGTACAGAATAGGGTATATTGAATATTTTGGGGGCGTCCTTTTTTTAAACGGATATTACATTTGGCAGTACTATAGAAATATACATTATTCGATGATGTTTTAAATTATATACAAGGGTTGGTCGTGTAGTTAAATACAAAATATTATCCGCAGAGATAAACAAAATATCTTTATATAGTAAAGAATTTGAGATGAGAAAAAATTTTGCTTAGGTGAACTAAAATTGGCACAAGAATATGCTATTATTTTTTTACTTTTTAGTACATTTTTTGTTATAGAATATTTGATTTTTGAAGTCGGGTTTCCATTTTGTCAAAATAGGTTTTATTTCTCGCTTTTTAGTGACTTTGAAGTTCTATAACTGATTTTATTTGTCTAAATATCGGCAGACAAACTGAACGACCTATTAATTTTTAGTGCATTTTTTTTTATCCGTTTTTTTTTTTTTTTTTTTTAATTTTTAGTGCATTTTTTCATAACGAATTGAGAACCATCCTCCTTTTTGAAGTCGGGTTAAAAATGAAATTTGGACAGTCTTATTTATTGTTTAATACTTAAATTAATATGATTCGCCATAAAATCTTATAACATACTATAATTTTATTTTGTTTGTCCACTGAAAAAATTTGTCCAAGTAGCTCCCATGTGATTTGTTTTAAAATCTTATCGTTTGCCAGTTTAAGATTAAGAATGAGATCAACAATATAAATAATAAGATAACACCTTTAACTAGAAAATCAATCGATTGTATTATATTGATAAAAAATAGTTATTTCTTTTTCAAATTTTTATAGAAATAACCGGATCTGCTAGCTTTAGATAAAGCTATTTTTTGACAGATTCCATGTCACTTACATTGTTTCAGAGGTGTTGCTTTTTTAGTGTAACTGTAAAAACATGCAAAATTTTTATTAAAAGTGTTATTACGAAAAACTGTTATTACCCAAATGACACTTAGATTAAAAAGAACATTTGACCTTGAATTCAAATATCCAGTTGAGTTCACAAAGCGTGTATTAGAAAGAAATATAAATTAAAGAATTATGCCAAACGGGGTCATTTGTGCAGTTTGTATGAAGTTTGGGACCAAATTTAATGGACCCTTGTATATATAATATATCTAGCAGATATAAAATTAAATTAGCATATAATTATCATTTAAGTTACATTTCAAATTTTGCCCCAATTCCTAGAGTAATTATTTGTATTTTATAAATACGTATTTCGACTACAAGGTAGAAATCAGCATGAATTAGCTAATCGTAACTATCTCTGGGATATGAAGTCAGAGATTTGTTGCTCGTTGCTAATTTGGTGCGTGTGTCAACAATCATTTACGTTTCCAAGTTATTTGAAGTGTGTGATATGTTATTTACATTAAAATTTATACATTATTGCTCTGTTAGCGTTTTAGACTAGCAAAAATCAGCAATAAAAAGGGACTTTTTTGTAAAATAATCAAATTTTTTTGTTAAAATTGGTAGATGCGATAAATGATCACTTTTTTCTACTTGTAAGTTCCTTAAATAAATGGTTGTTTAAAAAACATAGTTATTTTCATATTTTCAACTTTTTAGTCTATTATATTAAACATTTTTTAAATTTATTTATTGTTATTTTATAGCTAAAAAATTCAATTCAATTTCCCATCGCCTCCACCACAAAATTTCAAGATAGATATGAAATATACCACGTTGTATCGTCACGTGCAAAATTTCAAAGCTCTAGCTCAATTAGAACTATTATAAATTTGTATTGCAAGATTTGACCTAAGCAAACGCAGAAACATATACAGTGTGTTAATTTGAAATTTTCCACAAGTTTTGTTTTAAAGTTTTTTTAAATGTGCGTGTTAGAAAAAAATGTGTCGAACAAAAGTTGCTTAGATTTGAAGGGGGAAACATATTGCAATCATTATTTCTTTGTTCCATTTATCCCTGATCGCATGGTATAATTTATCTTTTCAACGGTGGAAGATAGGAAAAAACTTTAAAAACAAAAAATGTTTATCTCATAAAAACAAACAACTTTTTTTTCATACATATCATAGTTTTTGTGTAAATACATCCGTAAATGTAGCGTAAATTTTATATTTACGCTAGAAATATTGGGTGTATTTCTAGAGATTTGGGTATTTCTAGCGTAAATATATGAATCGTGAATTGAAAAAAGTTTCAAGCAAAATTTTTTATTTTATTTTTTTATTAGAACAATATTTCATCAGAACTTATAAAACAAAGAACTTTTATTTAAAACTTTTTTAATGTATTCAAAATTCCGGTGCAAAAACAAAAATTTTACACCACATTTACGTCCCCGTATTTACACCAAAACTAAGGAAAGTATGAAAAAAAGTTTCTAACAAATATTGTTCGTTTTTATGAGATAAATAGTTTTTGCTTTTAAAGATTTCCCTATCTTTCACCGTTTAAAAGATAAAATATACCACGCGGCCACTGATGTATGTAACAAAAATATAATTATTGCAATATATCTTTTCAACTATAAAACTTTTAATTGAAACATTTTTTTCTAAAATGTATATTTAAAAAAATATTGAGCTGGAAACTTTTCAAATTCACACAGCTTGTAAAAACCATTCTATAAAAAGTTTTTTTATAGAATCAATAGTGACTGTACGGTAATTGCTGAAACACCCCAAATTTTGTGAAATCAAATCAATATTTAAAATTAATTTAAAATACCCCTTGACCAGAGACTTCGTTGGAGCCTGTTTCCAATTTTGTGTTGAATAGGTCGTTACTTTATCAGTCCAATTGGCCGAGCGGTCTAAGGCATAATGTCTGCGTAGTACGCTTAGTTGGAAACTGGGAGGGTATGGGTTAGAATCCCGACATCGGCAGTTTGTCCATTATTAAGAAAAAATAGGGGGCGATTAATTGACTAAACTGTCGGCTTATGGACAAGAACGAAGTAACCGGCTATGCTCGAGAAGGTTTTCTGCAGTTTCCTTCACGAACTTCAGATGAATATCGGCATAGTTCTTATCATGGTCGGCTGCAGTCGCACATCCTACCAATTCCTAGTCCATACACAAAAATTCCTTTCACTCTACTCACATCCTCACATCCTTAGACATTACAATGGACCTTCTGGTCGTAGTGTAACCCGTCCAGGGCAGCCTCTACAATCTATATATCTACTGGACGAAAATCCATTATAATTATTCAATAAAATAAATATTTGAAATTTTCGTAAAATCACTTGATTTGAATATGTTTGTGGTATCCTCAAAACTCATTTTAAAAACCTTAATATCAAACATGTGTTGTTACTTCCTTTAACATTACCATCATATAAATAGCTAACCAACCACTAGGTATTCATAAATGCAAATTAGCTTACATTTCAAAGTTGTTGTGTGATGGCAGACGTAAGGTTTACTATCAACTGACTAAATATGCATGTATTACTGAATTGTCTTGAAAATGTCTTGACTCCTGTGTCAATTGTAAGAAACTGTATCTAAATTTGCTTTTGTGGATGCTGTATTCAAAGAATAAGTAAAGACATGGCGTATCGAATCTATAACAGTGGTCTAGTTGCATGTTCAAAAAAATCTATAATAATGACCATATGAAATTTCAAATTCGCCCCACTACCTAGATCAGTTTTTGTATTATAAATACGTATTTTGACTACAAAGTAGTCATCATCAGTATAAATTAGCTAGTCGTAATTTACTCCTTGAGAATTAGAAATAGATAGAAAATCGAAATCAATAGACAAAAATAAAAATAAATAAAAAATTAAACAAAATAAATTAAAATATAATAATTTTTATGTTGAAATTACTCTTGTTAAAATTACTTTCAATCAATGTACTCATGTTAACATCACTCTTATATTGTCTCGGGATATGTTAGTCTTTGCTAGTTTGGTGACAGTTTCAACAGATTAGCAACGAAAACATACCCTGAGACAATCTAAGAGTAATTTTAATAAGAATGATGTTAACGAGACTAAATTGAATGAAAGTAATTTTAACAAGAGTAATTTTAATAAAATTTATATTTTAATTGATTTTGTTTAATTTTCTATTTATTTTTATTTTTGTCTATTGATCTCGACTTTCTATCTATTTCTAATTGTCAAAGAGTAAATTACAACTAGCTAATTTATACTGATGATGTCTACTTTGTAGTCGAAATACTTATTTATAATACAAAAACTGATCTAGGTATTGGGGCGAACTTGAAATTTTATTTAAAAAATCCAGAGTTCTCAATAATTATCATTTGATAATCTAATATTTAATGATCATATGAATTGAAATTATATTTCAAATTTTGCCCCTATTCCTAGAACATTTGTTTGTATTTTATAAATACGTATTTCAACTACAATGTAGTCATCATCAGTATGAATTAGCTAATCGTAACTATCTCTGGGATATGGATTCAGAGATATGTTGCTTGTTGCTAATTTGGTGCCTGTGACACAGGCACAGAGATATGTAACCTGTGTCACAGGCACAGAGATATGGTACCTGTGACACAGGTTGCAGAGATATGTAGCAACAAGCAACATATCTCTGAATCCATATCCCAGAGATAGTTACGATTAGCTAATTCATACTGATGATGATATAATTTCAAAAAAACCTAGAGTTCTCTTTGATTATTTTAATAATCTTTATCATATGAATTGTTATATATTTTCTGAAGAATCAACTATGAATATGAACTGTCGTCAAAATAAATATTTGTTTAAATTAGGGACTTTTTCTACTGACGATGACTGTAAGTTTTATGTATATTTTTTAAATATATTTTGATACCCGCAGAAAATAAATTTTTGTATAGGTGTACATAATGACATTAGTCCCTTTCCGCATATCCGTCCCTCAATTCATCCGTTCGTCCGTAAACATTATAGCTCCAAAACAAAGAGAGATAACGAGTTGACATTTTGTGTGTGTATTTTAGAGCTAAAAAACTAAGGTCTAGTTCATGCATGGGCAAAACGGACCGTCAATATCCATCTTTAGAACAGTAAGAGATGAAAAAAGTGTTTTTGAAAATTAGACTTTTGTGAGTTAATGAAGATAGATAGATAGATTGTAGCGGCTGCTCTGGACGGGCTAAACTTCGACCATAACATTGTGATGCCTGAGGATGTAAAGATGTGAGTGGACTGTAACGAATTTTGTGTGTAGACTAGGAATTGGTAGGATGTGCGGCTGCAGCCGACTCTGATAGGAGCTATGCTGATATTCATCTGGAGTTCGTGACGAAAACTGCAGAAAACCTTCACAAGCATAGCCGATTACTTCATTCTTGTCCATACGTCGAAAGTTTAGTTAATTAACCGTCTCATTTTTTTTCTTAATAATTTACAAACTGCCGATGTCGGGATTCGAACCCATAACCTACGGCTACTCGGATGGTAGGGAGTTAATGAAATTGTTTTGTAGTAACTCATTAAATACCGGATATTTAAGCAATTAACTCAGTTGTTAAATTTTCAAAAAATTTTCTGATATACAATTTTATTTCGAGTATTGTGGTATAAGTTTTTTGATTCGCATAACTATTACTATCATGCAAACTATTTATTTGGGAACAAGCTAGCAAAAAATAATCTAAAAATACATTTAAAAAACATTAACCAGCAACAAATTAAGAAATATTCACAGCAACAGAACCATTGGGGCATGGTTTGTACATAACCGATGTTTGTGCCTTATTTTGATCATATTGCTCATGATACAGAAAATACTGTTTCAGTATGGAAATCTTATAACAAATTGACGTTGTAATATTATCTAAGACTTGATTCAACTATATTCACTGTTTGTTGAAAAATTTCAGAAGAATCCATAACGGTAATGCTGCACAGTTTGTTTGAACAATAAACTCGAATGTCAAAAATAAATTACACATTTCGTGAAAAAAATAATTAAAAAATGTATACCGACGAAAGTTGGTCTCAACATTGTTTTAAAATGTTTTTTGTCCAAAAAGTTTGTTTCTTAAACAAATATGGTTCAGGAGTTATAAAGAAATAAACAATTAAATTGTTTATAACAATTTATCGCTCTAGAATATTTCAATCCGGATAAAGAAGCTGATTCAAGAAGCTTTTGTTTGACACTCATGACAATTTGTTTTGAAATGGCTTCACGAATATGATGAGTTACGTGTGTGAATTTTAAAAATTATCCAGATAAAAATTTACAGAGTTAATGAGTAAAAAATAAAAAATATAATTATTAAGAAAATTAATTTTTAAGAAAAGTTTTTACTTGAAAAAGTGAACTTATGAGTAAAAAAAAAAATTCGTTACGCAAGAGCTGCTTCAACTTAGCGAATTTCCTTAGAATACATACATTACTTTGTGGCAGTTCAATTTTAGTCTGATCAAAATAAAATGTCGTATATGATTTTAGTGTTTGCAAGTCCAATTTTATTAATAAATGACATACGTCGAAGGGAACGAAGGCGGGGGGGGTATAATGAAAGAAGAAAACACAAAATTTAAAATATCACTCTTAATATTAGAACAATCGAAAAATGCGTAAGGAATTACGTTATAGAAAACCAAATTTGCTATAATTCATCCCCTATCATTTTTGCTAAAACTCTTATGTGTACAGAGGATATAAAGGATTTTAATTTTCAATCTTCAAAACGATAATATCTCTGTAAATATTAGTTAACAGAAAAAATGATAAGAAACAAATTTACAGTAAAACTTAGTACATACAACTTTACTTCTTATAAATTTTTCGATTTTTCAAATATTAAGGATATATATTTATATATATATATATATATATATATATATATATATATATATAGATTTTTGTGAAATTTTGACTTCGGTACGGGACCAATAGCTCTATTTCCTTTCAGTAGAAATACATAGTTACATAGAAATCAAAAGTACGTCGCAGAAACAATTGAAAATTTATCTTTGACATATCTAAATATTTTTAAATTCATACATCAATATCCAAAGATTTGTTAGGGCGGTCTTATTACACTATTGCACTATCACTCTGATCATCGCCTTTGATCATTGCAAGTTTTTCGATGAATGGTTTCAAAAGTGTTTAGATTTGTGAAATAAAACTTTCTAGTTATGCAGCGAATAAGGATAGAAATAAATTTATTATTTGAATTTTTTAACGTTTTAGTTCATTTTATTTTTAAAAACTTTTCGTTCCATTATGGGCTAATTTTTAGTGCCTAAATATGCCGTATAAATTTCATAAAATTCCACCGTTGAGAATAATGCTTTTATCCGGTACAGCAAGTAGCGGCGTTTGTTTAGGCGTTATTTCTACTTGGACCTGGGAGGTTATGGGTTCGAATCCCGACACCGGCAGTTTGTCAATTAAAAAAAAATTAATGTGGCGGTTGATTGACTAAACTGTCGGCGTATGGACTAGAAAGAAATAACCGGCTATGCTTGTGAAAGTTTTCTGCAGTTTCACTTCACGAACTCCAGATGAATATTGGCATAGTTCCTATCAAAGTCGGCCGCAGCCGCATATCCTGCCAATTCCTAGTCTATACACAAAAATTTTTTCCACTCCACTCACATCCTCACATCACAATGGACCTTATGGCCGGAGTGTTGCCCGTCCAGGGCAGCCTCTACAATCAATCTTTCTTAGAGCAGTAACCATTCGAGTGGTCGAACTGTTAAAGGTACTCAAACCGACCGGTACTCAAACCGAAACTTAAACCGACTATGATAGGAACTGTGCCGATATTCATCTGTAGTTCGTGAAGGAAACTGCAGAAAACCTTCACAAACATAGCCGCTTACTTCGTTCTTGTCCATACGCCGACAGTTTAGTCAATTAACCGCACCTTTTTATCCCAAATAATTGACGAACTGCTGATGTCGAGATTCGAACCCATATCCTCCCAGTTTCCAAGTAGGCATACTCCGCAGACATAACCGCTGGACACTTGGACTGGTTACTGCTCTTAGACTACGTGCAAATTCAAAGACTAATACCTGCCTTAGCAAGGACGTTCAGCCAAACCGACACTACATCGTTTAATCCTCGTTTAATTAAAAACTGTTAGGTCTAAAAGAATTATTTTTGTAGATTCTTAAAACATTCTGTACAATATAATCCATTTACGGTTTTCCTTCATCTAAAATGTATTCAAATAAAATCCACAAGACACAACAAAGTTAAGATAGATAATTTTAACATATTATTTAAGTAAAATAGGAGCGTGTAATTGTTATCTAGAATTTTTAACTATTGTATTTATTTAATTAAAAGATATTTGTTCAAAACTCTGTTAATATTATTATTGTTAAGAAGATATATATATATATATATATACATATATATATATATATATATATATATATATATATATATATATATGTATATATATATGTATATATATATATGTATATATATATATATATATATATATATATATATATATATATATATATATATGTATATATTCAATTGTATTCTTTCATGAGCTATATTAATAAATAGAATATACGGTTTATAATATCTTTTCATTTTAACTTCTATATACAAACAATGTAGTATGTAGTATGCCATATAAAATAACCTCTATATACATGCTACAAGAGAGATTAATGCCATAATTATTACAACGTAATATTGTGGCATTTGTGCCAGAACTCATTAAGTCAACTCTTTTATTTTGAAATTTTTGATTGTTTAAAAAAGCCAATAAACTTAAACCTTAGAAACAATTAAAAGTTTCAAAATAAAAAAATTCGTATCGCAGTTGAAACGAAAATTTACTAAACTACTTTTTATAAATTTTAATTTCCTTGCTCAAGTTCCAATTTGACTGTTTGACAGTTTGACTGATGATTAAATTCAAGGTTTTTTTTAACATAATATATAGTAAAAATTGTAATGAACTATATAGTTATTTATTATTTTTTTAAATACTTTGATGTACAGATGTAAATACATAGTTAATTTGGATAAATCTCACAATCGAATACAATCGTCTGACAACAGAATCAAATTCTTGTGATTACTCACTGAATCGATTTGGATTCGAGTTTCAAGATAATTATTGATTCTGTTGCTGACGCATGCATTTGACCGCTCGACTATCCAAAAGTAAGTGAACTGACTTAGTATATTTATCCACCGTCCATTACACCTCTGTTGTTGACTTCTATTTTGTTTTGTTGTTGTCGTCAGTGGTGAATTTTGTTTGTTAAAAAATGTTTTGTAATTTATTTTTTATTTGAGGTACTTTGATGTTAGATAATTTTATGTGGCGCAAAACATTTCGTCACACAGTGCTGCTTCAAGCGTATTTCCTTCGAATACATAAATTACTCTCTAGCGGTCATAATTCAAGGAGAAAAGGGAGCATAGAGAAAGAAGAAAACTCAAAATATAAAATATCTCTCTTAATATTAGAACAATCGAAAAATGTATAGGGTAAAGTTTTAGAAAATTATGTTCGCTAAAATTCATTTCCCGATCATTTTTCTCAAACTTTAATATGAACAGAGAAGACGTGCAGACCGCAACAAGTAACATCTACTCGGAGAACAATTACAATTAGCTAATTCATACTGATGATGACTACTTTGTAGTCGAAATACGTATTTATAAAATTTTGATCTAGGAAATTGGGGCAAAAATCGAAATTTATTTCGAAAAATCCTAGAGTTCTCTTTAATATTATTTATATGAACAGAGATATTAAGAATTTTAACTTTCAATTGATAATAAACAAAATTATAGTACAACTAATTACCTACAACTTTACTTCTTTTAAATTTTTTGATTTTTCGAATATTGAAAGAGATATGCCAAATTTGATGTTTTCCCCTCCCGCTAAACCCCCTTTTCCTTTGTCCGATGTTAATGGGTATATATATATACCCATTATCGAACTTTACCTATCAAATGCCAAAAGCGCCTCAAATATACTTCGCAATATACTAAATAATATTAGTCGCGTCCAGATCTTTTTAGAAACTTTGGTCAAACCACAAAGCTGAAATGAAAAATTCATCGAACAAAAATCTAAGAAATAATGTGTGTTATGGATCACCTGTATTAAGTTTTTATTTGAATAAATTATATATTGTATACCCACTGTGTTCATTATAAAATGTCTTATTTCCGTATTTAACAGACATTCAATAAGCATTTATTTTGAAAAAAAAAATTATATCTATTAGTAAAGATTATTTTCAAACAAAATGTATAATGGAGAATAAATAATTATTAAATAAAACAAATATTTGTTGACGAAATTGTTACGAAAATCTAAAATATTACTTTTATTTAATAATAATATTGAAAGTATTTATTAGATACTTTCGAATTAGATACTGACGAATCTTATAACATTAGAGAGGATGAATTGTTAGGTATTCTACTTAATTTGTAGATTATAGCTGATGCACTTTTAAGGAAAAAATTGTATGGGTCCCGAAATGATATATTTTCGAGATACCTTCGTTCCTTTCAGGCTATTTGAGCTATAAAGGCTTTTTAAGAAAAAGTAATTTTCATCTTCTATTCACACATTTTGTATATTGGAAACAAATTTTGGCCGCATCCCAGTTTATTTGAATTATTTTCATATTCTTATTAATACCATCGACCAAAACCATTGAGGGTATATAAATATGTTACTGTCTCTACTGGGGTAGTGTTCGTCTTAGGGATTGTTCAATTATTAAGTCACGCTAATTCTTAAAATAGTTTATACCCTTCCATCACAGTCCATCATTTTAAATATGAGACCCCCCAAAGTAATACGTTAAATTTTGTTCGTATCACTCCCCTATAATTGCTTTAAAAAAGGTTCATTAAAAAATAATTTTTACCCGCGAAGACTTACTTCATTTTTTCATTTTTTCACGTCAATTAAAGCTCGACTCCCACCCTGCGCTTCGTCACGAATCATCACAAAACATTAATTATCCCCCTGCGCTATACATGTGAGATAATAGTTGAACGACCAATAGACTAATCTAATATATCTTAATCTGGGTAATATACTAGTCTATTTCAAACAAACTAGTTTAACCTAATACGTAAACATAATTTGTTTGTCCTATAAACTAATTTGGCCAGTAAAATAGCTAAATAATTATAACTGCGACCGAATACAATGCTAAATTTGCAAAACAATTTAGTATTTTCAAATTGTGTTGACCCATTTGATATTATTTCGCCGGTCATTCTCTTGACCAAAACCGTGATTAATATAATTAATCTGACGGTTATAGAAATGTTCTCAATAATTGAACTGTTTAGGGCCTTCAAGCCGGTTTCATAAAATACCTTGAACTTAAATCAGTCTAATGCCAGTGATGAGGTAGGAATTTTTTTAAAATTTTATATACAAAAAGTCGTATTTTTCCTTACACTATTAATCCATTATATTTTGATAATTCTGTGATAATTCTTTTGATGTTTTTTTTAGAATTATGTCACTAATTGTCTGTGCATTTTCATTAAAAATGTAAAATTTTTAACGATATTCTCAGATATTGGTAAACTAGACCATATCTCTATAAAAAAACCTTATTTGCATTGATTCAGCGACGTGGTATGAATGTATACATATATGTTTTCAAAATCAAATTCTACGAAGGATTGTTTTATTTATGAATACAATTTCTCTAAAATGAAATACTTTAAGATAGAAACCTTGAAAGTCATATTACAAAAATGTAAAATAAATGCACATTTGAAAATTAAATTCAATCAAAGAATATTTTTACAATTCACGAAAAGCTTTTATTCATTGGGATATATATATATATATATATATATATATATATATATATATATATATATATATATATATATATATATATATATATATATATTTTAAGAACAACTCTCAATTCAGTTACCTACATTTTATTCTACTTTATATACTGTTTCTAAACAAAAATGTATTTTCAAGTTTCGCATCATGTCACGGATACGTGAAGCGTTTTTCATTTGTTACGTTTGTCTAAGGACGTACAAAATAGAAAAAATGCAAAGAACTTTCTGTAAATTAAATATGATTTAAAAAAAGTCAATACGAATTCATTGGGATGCTTCAAAATGTTAGTTCAAATGCTTTATATTCGAATAAAACATCGTTTAAAATGCAGAGAAGTTTTTATAAAACTATGTAAATTTTTGTTAAATAAATAAGGATTTATTTGAGCCAAAGATGGAGGTGTGTTCAAATGCATTTTGGAAAGTAATAATGAATTATATAAGTAATTTTATCAATTCAGAGAAGCAAAACACAAGATTTTACTTTTTTATTTAAAATAAAAGAAACATTACGAGTTACGAGAATTATTATTTGCCAAATAACCATAGAATATTTAAATCTTGTTTCATCGTATACATTAAATCTGTAACGCTGCGGGCATGCGCAGTCGGTTGATACCCCCTTACGTCTTTCCCCGCAAAATGACTCTTTCAAACTCCCTTAAAGGTCTATCTATCTCTTTTAGGTCCGTATTCATGGTCGAGACTTGAACAAGTGCTTTCATTAAATTGACTACAAATTTCCATTAACTAAGTGAATTGGATAGCAGAAATCAATAATTTTACTGGATCAATAATTTTAATGGTGCCAGTATAACACCGGATAAAATTTCTTTGTATACAGTCTCAGATGGTCGAACAAATTTTGTTAAAACTATTTTAATAAAATGTCAACAATTCAGCAAAACACTTATCATTTATAATTAAACAAAATTTTATTTAGTTCCAATAATTTATTTTTAAATAATTTTTGACTATCGTTTGAAGTTATACAGTTATTTTCAAAATAATGTTATGTTATCATAGCCCACAATAGTGGACAGCCAAGTTTAAGCGGCAGTGATGTTTCAAGTTACATCGGTATTTACACAGAAATATTATATTCTTGCATAATTTATATTCTTGCATAAGTTCGTTCAATAAAATTTCTCATGACGAAAGATTGATCATTAGTAAATTTGTAGCAAATAAATTTTACTACCTTTTATTATCTGACCATATTTTCTGTAACCCTAATATTTACAGAAATATTTGCAATCTTAATATAATGCTCATAAAAAAATTCGTTACGCAGGAGCTGCGTCAACTTGGCGAATTTCCTTAGAATACATTATCACGGTTATTATATTAGTGTGATAAAAATGAAATATAATATCTGATATGACTTTAGTATTTGCAAAAATTAAATTTATTTATAGCCAAAATAGAACGGTATAACGATTATAGTTTGTAGTTACTATGGAAACGACAATCAAAATTTTTTACAATAAAATGTATTTCATGTATTCGTATCAAACACAAAATATTAAATATCTCTCTTAATATTATAACAATTGAAAATTGAATTTAGATTTTAGAATTATTTCGAATTTTAACTTTCAATCTTTAATTGTAAATATTTCTGTAAATATTAATATAACAAAAAAATGATAAAAAATAAAATTACAGTAAAACTTAGTACCTAGAACTTAACTCCTAATAAATTTTTCGATTTTTCAAATATTAAGGGAGTAAAATTTTTTGTTTTCCCCTCCCTCTAAACCCCGTTTCCCCTCGTCCGATTTTACCCATTAACGAACTTGACCTTTAGAATAAAACTGTGACCGCTAGAGAGTCCACAGACATTTAAAAAAAAAAAAATATATATATATATATATGTTGATATATATATACATATATACAAATTTTAGTGATAGTGATTTTTAACATCTAATAGGTAGGATCGATGGTCATTTGAAGAAATTTTTACGACATTCTAACATTGGTGCAAAAACAATAGCTGCATTTCCTTTGGAGGAAATTCGCTAAAAATGAATATTATAAATATGTACCATGATAACTTGATTTGAAACTCATTACAATTCCTTCCTCCTCTCCTTTCAACTCGGAAAACCCTTGAAATTGAATGACGATTGATTTGTGTACTAATTACATACCATAAAGCTAATAAAAGGTTTAAAAGTAACAATTAATTTTCTACTACTGCAATTTCTTTTCATATCTATCAATTAATTAAAAACTGAAACGGCACGAAAATAAAAGTGAATGTAGTCACCGTTTCAAAACCAGGTGTTTATCATCAGGATATGACCTAAACAACGTAAAAATGTTTCTACTGTGAATACACACACAACAATTATCCTACGAACTGAATTCATATTAATATATCGCCTATAACTATCCTGAATTTGATGATAATCTATTTAGTCATTGATGAATGATTCATTGAATGCACATCCATACACACTTTCGTATTAAGAGTATTGATACGAATCATTCAAATTTCGTACATACATTATATCAAAAACATATTGCGGGTGGTGTTTTAATCAATTGTTATTCCGGCTTACTTTTTAGGTCATTGACAAAATGTTATATTATTGTTAAACTAAATTAGGGTAAACATTTTTTGAAAATAAATTGGTGATTGATTTGATTGAAATATTTTCCAACAAAATAATAACTCCTTTTATATATATATATATAAATTGTTTACTTAACTAAAATAGAAATTCGTTTGATATCTGCCGATTAAATATTATGAATAGATGATATACAAAATATTATTTCATAATATTTAGTGTATTTACTTACAAATGTGAATCAATTTGTTTCTACAAACATAGAATGGGTGTTTTGGTCATATTGAAGGTGGATCTAGCTTACATATCACATAGATTTGTAGTGATTTCCCGATTTATTACATAAGAAATTTAACGTTCCGATAATTTAAATTGACATTCAGCAGATTTCTATGCGATGAATATAGTCTTAAAAATAATCGACACTTTGCTGAATTGTATGTGTGTTACCTGGCAAAATTATCTACTAGCCGGTGAGTACCGTATCTAAATCGGTTTTGCTATTTGAACGGGAAACAAATATTTTTAATCTAATTTTTATCAGCTATTATTAGCCATGTTTAGTATTATTAATCACGTATTTCTCCTTACCTCATGCACACAGCCTAGAAGGTTGGACCGTATATACAGGCTTTGTTTTCTGTTTCAACGATGTAGGGCTTGCAACAGATCTGTACGATCTTTTTCTAGAAATTAGTCTGCCTATAATTAGATTAGTGGACTTTTTGCAAAAACGTATATCTGTTACCTGAGAGGCTTACATTTTGATATAATATCGCTTTAAGTGTTTCACAGTTTTATAATTGTGACTAATTGCGATTGACATAACTTAAATAGTTTTTAATTTGAATATCCATCGCTTATTTTGTTCAAGAATTCGCTTGGCATTATCCTAATCAGACAAATCGAAACCAATAACTATTGCTTTCGTAACTAAAATAGTTAAGTTGCTGAAATAGTTAAGATTTTTATATAAAATAGTCGGACTTGTCTCTCAGAGCAAATAAATCATGTCGAACAATAGACCAGATCAGTCTAAGAAGTAGTGTTGGTATGAAACGACACGACATTCTTTTCCAATTTTGTGGGTTAGTCTGTGAGTTAGAGTGTAAAATATATCACTGATATACGTTGAAATAAGTTAAGGAGAAATATTTACTTCACAATCTCGATAATATTATAATAAACATTGTTTTTCGTATTTTATGTTTCTTGAAATTCTCGTTTCTCACGGTAATTGTAGGTACTGTATGACCCACACAAGTTGATGTCAGTTATTTAAATTTTATAATGGATTTGTGCCTTATTGATTCGATTTTCGAAAAAATGCTTCGACTAAAATTTGTTCATTATAAATATAGTAATAACTTGTATTTAAAATTTTTTTCGTAAACCGAATGAATAAGGCACAAATCAATTATTTAATTTTAAAAATTGACATCAACTTTTGTGACCAAGTGTACTGGTAACATGAGCAAGTTATTTTTACCCATGCAATACAATCTATCTCATAGGTGGGCAAAGTTTGGCTTCACTCAGCTCTGAGTGAGAGGTTTTCTAAAAAATATATAATATTACCAACTCTTTTTTATGGTCACATTTTCTAAAAAATATATAATATTACCAACTCTTTTTTATGGTCACTATTATACAAAGTATACAATACATACAATACATTGAATAAATAATTTTGGGCTGGTAATTTGGGGCATAAAATGTACCTTTTTAATATATTTGTGTATGAATAAAATATAAATGTTATATATTTAATAAATTATAAAATATAAATCTTTTGATCTTTTACGTTTACCGCTTGACAATTGTAAACCGCTTGTAAATTTTTTTGATGGTTTAGAATTTGATTTTTGAAAATTCCGTAATAATTTGCCTAAAGTATTCATATCGGAGAACTAATAAACAATTATTTACCTGATTTAATTATTTTTTCTCCGTAGGGAGTACAGTATAGTGTCATTGATGACACTGGATACTATAAAAATGCCAATGATAAGGCTGGGGTGGGGGGGGGTTATAGTTTGTTATTGATTTCTCAATAGTTAAATTGTTTAATTACATAAAGTGGGAATTTTATGTTAGCTTACTCAATACCTGACTGAGTTTCTTCGAGTTAGTCTACTTTGAATTAAAAAAGTGAAAAGTACTGTTCGTGCTATTCATTGCAGTTGGACGAATCGACCGATTCAACAAATACTGCGCAAATGTTAATTTACATTCGCATGGTTTTTGATGATTTATTTGTTAAAGAAGAACTCGATGATTTCCCTACATTGCCAAACGACCGCCAAAAATCACTATGACGGAGTACTTGCACGAATAAAATCGTTACCTTTAGAAAAATTCGTTTCACTTACCGCGGATGGTGCAAGTAATATATCGGGTTGTAATAACAATTTAATTGCACTTTAAAAAAAAAATCTCTGAATTAAAAAATCCTTTATCATTTCATTGTATCATACATCAGCAGGCTTTATGCATGAAAAGCCTTTCAGTTACGGAAATTGAAAATATTCCTACCTATTCCTAAAACTATTCCTTAATTGATTGAATAAAGTATTGGGCAATAATTGGAAGGGCAAGCTGTATTGAAACTTCGTTCGATCTTACTTCAAAATATACGTATCTTACTTACTCTCACTCAGCTTATGGCGAGCCCAGTGGCTCCAAAGAGCCGTCCACGCCCACCTCTGAATCTTATTTTTACAATTACTGCACAATATATTATGTCTTAAAAATTAGAAAACTTTATTCACCTTAAATATTTGAGGAATGCTCCTTTTGGATTTATATATAGTGTAGTTGTTTAATAATAAAATAGTTCATCAGTAATATAATCATTTAATTTTATAGATGAACTGTTAAAATTGTTTCTTGTTCAATGATCCAGTTATTCGACATATTATTTCAACTATTAAAATAATATTTAATGTGATTTGATATATATTCACAATATTATTATTTTCGTGTGATATAATTTCGGAAATTTAATAATATCCTTAAAATACATATACAAAATTTTATATGTACAAATTATGGTATTTATTTGTTGGTAATGGGAATTTTCTATACAAACTAATTAGGGATCCGTATGCAAAAAATTGTTTTACAATAAATAGTTGTAATTACGAACAACTTAAAATATTTAAACTTTTTATAGGTCAATTATTCCAAATAGTAATTAATAAAATAATAAATTGATTATGTTAGGATAAACTTACTGTCTCGTAGAATGAACCTTAAACTTCAATTGGTGCTAAAAACACACCCGTCATTTGAAAACTATGTGAAATAAAGTTTCCAACATAACTGTCAAATGTTTGGAAAATCACCACGTGTTAAAAAAATTTCAATAAAATTGTCTATTTTTTGTTCAATCTAGTAAGTATTTCCACTCCAGGTCCTAATAACTGCTACCATGCGATTCTAGCAGGGAGGTGAACCTAAACAGGAAAATGTACTCTCATCTTTTTTTCTAAATAAATCCCATGAATATCATTAAATTGGAATGTAACGAAAATAATATTCTTGGGATTTATTTAAAAAAAAAGCTAGCCGGTCAAGATTTGACAACCTTGGTAGGCTCTAAATCTAGATATTTCCTGATTTTGTTATTATGATTTTATTTTTGTGCTTGCCAATTCGCTAGTTGTAACCGATATTGAGATGCATAATCCATATCTAAATACCGGAATCATAATAGATAAACGTTTTCGATTAAAAATATAATAATTTATAAGATCAATTTAAGTTGACTTGGGAAAAATTTTATCTAAGTCGATTAAAATTAGGTCTCTTAAGATAGCGGACTGAAAATGTAGGCTACAAATGGGACCTAGTTGGGCAATTGTAGCCAATTTGTTAAGCTATTAAAATATTTGGAGCATTAGCCAAAATGAAAAAAATTAGGTGTCCGCTAGCTTAACATGAAGCTAGCGGATACCGCAATAATCACTATTTGTCAGTTTCGAATTACAGTTACAAATGCATAAAAATTTGTAGACGGTCAAGATCTATAGGATAGAAACAATTCAAATGCAATTCATTTTTAGTCCACTATGTTAAGAGACCTGTTAAAATGACTATTAAAGTTCAAATACATTTTGTGGATCTTGATGAAGTGCCTGCCGCTCAACCAATATTCTAAACACTCAGATATAAAAATATTGCGGATGCCTGCTTTAGAGTTACTAAATAGAGGAAAAGTCCAACCGATCACATTGCGCAGTATAAGATACGGTATTTTGTTTCAAAAAAATATGTTAAAACACTTTTGTTTGGGAAGAGCATATTTTGGTTCGATTGTAATTAAATTCGGTATGCGAAGAAGTGCTTTTCGTATTTAAAAGCTTAATTTCGTTAATGGAAACAATCGAACAAAGGAAAAGAAGATAGACGGTAGAAGGTAGATGTGTAGATGGTAAAGGTATACGGAGGTGGCAACAGAAAATATGGTATATCTCTAAATATTGGAAAAATCGAAATATACAACAAGTAAAGTTATAGTAAACTTATTTTACTATCATTTGGTTTCTCATCAAATTTTTCTGTAATTACTCTAATATTTACACAAATATTTACAATTAAAGATTGAGAATTAAAAACCTAGGTATAAATAAAGATATTTTATACGTTGTGTTACTTTAGGCTTTCTTCAAGTGTCCCTTTAGGCTTGGCCGATTCTACTCATTAACGAATCTAGTCTCTCAAGTATCAAAAGTATGTGAGATATGAAATTTCATTTTGATTGGACTAAAACTGTGGCCGCTACAGAGCAGGGATGTTGCGGAGGCGGCTGTTTTATAGATGTTGCGGGTGCGGTAATTTTAAGGCTCACATCCACTAATGCGGTTTAAATGTCAAGTTTTTTTAAATGTCTAGTTCTTTTTTCTTTATTCATGTACCGACATTATGTTTCTCTTTAAAAAATACTTGGCATTTAAATCCGCGGATGTGAGACTTAAATATCCGCATCTCCGAAACATCCGTATCTGCAACGTCCCTACAGAGTACACAAATCATACAAAAAAATACGTTTATTGTAATTGTTTCATAATTAATAAGATAAAAGTTAATTCATATAGTTAAATATTGTTATTGCTAAAAGAGAAGTGCTGTATTTATACTGAGGAAGTTCTCTACGTTGGCTCAGCTTCTACATAGCGAATTTTTGAATTTTAATTTAAAAAAATTTAATTTAAATTCAATTATGTATTTCATGACTAATGTAATATCATAAAAAATATTTAATTTGTTTAGTGTTGATAAAATACTTCTTAAAAATCAAAGAATTTTAAAGCATGCTAAAAAGAGAACTTGAACTTCTACTTTTATACAGTTTTATGACTAATAAAATTTTATAGTTCATTTATACCTTATTAATCCGGTTTTCGAAACTAACTTTCGAATAAAAGTTGTTACTAAACTTTTAATGAACTTTTATCCGAAGCATTTTTTCGAAAACCTAATCAATAAGGCACAAATCAATTATAAAATTTAAAAAAATGTCATCAAGTTGTGTGGTCCATAGTAATACAGAGCAACTGTATGTTTTTGGAGACTTCAATTTTAAATACCCATATACAAACACTACACTTAATGAACAATGGCGTTTTATACAGTTGTTATAAACTAATCAATGGCTATTTATAAACATGTTCAAATTTATTTGAATACAAAAAACTACCTTTTTTATGTTTTAATAAATATTTGTGTTTTGCCAGTTTATGTAACATCGAATAGATAAACATTTTTACAATGTGTAAGACCTTGTATTAATTTTAAAAAAGGGAAAAGCTCTCGTGCAATATAAAAAAATTAATAGTCCGATCTTGAAAAGGATCTGGATATCCTTAAAAGCGATAAATTTTTCAATGAAAATTAGGCTCTTTTTCGTACGCTTATGTTTTTTTTGGTTGGAAATCATTACATTTTCTAAGCTTAATGTATATTTATATCTTACACATTTGTTGTGTTGAAAATTATTGACATAATTTTTAGGACCTCAACACATAATTCTAAGTACAAAAAGTTGTAAAGGAAAAGTATTTAAGACAAAATATTTCTCTCTTTAAAAAAAACTTTTTTTAAAAGAAAACGAAATTAGAATCGAGATCTTATTTTTCATTCAATTGTAAATGTACTTTTCTTTATATAAAAAAAAACTCCTTCTTTAAAGAGAAAAATCTTTTGTCTTAAACACCTGCCCTCTGGCTCGTACGCACTTTGCGCATCCCGTCGTCTTCCATCACCTCAATGCCTTTGACCCCCCAATCGATTCGGAAGTAGTTGGCCGAACTTCTCGTTCCCCACACTCAATCTTCCCAGATTCCCATTGGTGATAGTCCTCGCACTGACCGGCTTCAAGATACCTCATGTATCTTCGTGGGAGGCACTCTATCCAGTATATAGACTCCAGCTGGTAAACTTCTCAGCATCCTGTAAGAGCCTTTCCATTTCGGTGCCAATCTTGCTTGCGCATCTTCCACCTTACTACTGAGCACTTGATTACGCACTTAGGCGAATTTCCAGGATGATAAAGGAGTCAAGTCCCTTTTTGGTCGTTTTCCTAGGCATGGGCCAACATTTTTTGCCGAGCTATGTCTCCATTTTCTTGGCGGTCTTGGCCTTACTATTGACCCATTATTGAAGATCTTAAGGTTCCAATTCGCATTTGCAATTGCATTTGAATTTGAGGTAACCGTGATAGCTAGTCCGATTTTAGGAAGAGGGGAGGGGTTTTTTAAGTTTCATAAGTGTAGGCCAATGGGAAGTATCCATTAGGTTTTATGATCCACGAGTTAGTTCTTGAGTGAAATCCTAAAAAGAGAAGCTTAAAGTGGATCGAAATTATTCGTTCAAATATTGTATTTAAGGCGTGAGGCTTTTTTACTATGAACCACAAAAGTTGATATCAGTTTTTATAATTTTATAATTGATATATGCCATATTGATTCGGTTTTCGAGAAAGTGCTTCCGATAAAAGTTGTTCATTAGAAATATATTAACATCCTTTTTTTCGGAAACCAAATGAATGAGGCACTCAACTATAGAAGTTTTATATTTCCGATCTGAGTTCCTATCAAAACTAGATATACCTTAAATTTCATTCGTTTTGAAAACACATGAAAGGGTGATGAAACCACACGAATGAGTAAACGGTGCGGGAAATTCATTAGAAACGAAAAGATCGATTTTCTTCTTTCTTATTATTAACTACCTATTAAATACTGACAATTATATCAAAATTAATATTAGTTGGTATGGGACAGTGAGTTGTATATGAGTAGCTCTGAGTGTATGCTTGATAGTGTGTCCACATTTGCTTTTGTTGCTCTTTCTATATTGTTGTTTATTTGTTTATTGTGCTAAAACTGTTGATAGTAGAACTTATACGATATTATCATCTATATGTGTGTATTCAATTCGAAGTGTTATTCTATGTTATATAAACATTTAAATTGGCATATTATATTATGGGATATCGATATATACATATATACGTACGAGTATATACATACATACATACATACATACATATATATATATATATATACATATATATATATACATATATATATATATATATATATATATATATATATATATATATATATATAATATATATATATATATATATATATATATATACCGACCTTTTTTACTGACCCCATAAGGACAAGGAATTTATACGTAGGCTAGGAATTGATAGATTGTGCGACTGCAACCGACTTTGATAGGAACTATGCCGATATTCTTTATGTGGAGTTTGTGGAAGGAAGCTGCAGAAAACGGTTCCTTTCGTTTTCGTTCATACGCGGACCGTTTAGTCAATTAACTACCCCATTTTTTTAGTCAATTAACTACCAAATTAATTTAATTGACAAACTGCAGCCGGGAATCGAACCACCAACCTCTCCGAGTAGAACTTATCAATAATAATATAAATTTTACTACAATAAATGATTTTCAATTTATATATTCGCACTTTAACACTCATAGATAATGTTACAACTACAAGCATGGTAACTTGAGTATCAAATATATTATAATTCCTTCGTCTAAGAAAATTCGCTTACAATAAGTCTAGGTCACTCACTCATATGTGACGAATTTTTAAAAAATTACTTCTAAGAATATAAAATCATTGGTACTTATATATAAAATTATTCTTATTCATTCGATTTTTGAAAAAATGTTTCGGAAATGTTGTTAGTGTATTTATAATGAACAACTTTTATTCGAAGCATTTTTTCGAAAACAAAATATTGATAAGGTAAATCAACCAATTTTGAAAAAAGAGTGATACTTATGTGACCATGAGTACATACACTTTGGTTTATTCTATCGATGTGTGTATCACATAGCATGACAGTTTAAGGACGTTCCAGCACTGTGTTATCTAATCAAGAAAAAAACTGGTTTGATTTTATTATAGAACAAATAAATAAACACACATACACAACACATAGACAAATTCACTGTACATATATACAAAATAATGTAATTTTGAAAAAAATAATAATTTTAAACTTGTATATTTCAAAAACAAAACGGTAACAAACGATTTTTTTTAAATTTATATAATAAATATTTATCTTTACTCTGCTACTTTTTTTTAAATTCTGTCGAGTATTTTTTCTAATACAACAGATAATATTTGGGCGGGCATGAAGTGAAGTTACATGCTTCTAACGAGAGTGAGAGTGAATGATAACTGTGATTTTAAAATCAAAAAAAATTATTAAAGCTATAAATTCTCAAACTTCGGGGTTTATTAGAAAACGATATTTTTAGCCTGTGAAAAAAATGAGCAAAATTTATCGAAAAGTGGTGGTATGCTGGAACATTCTTAAGCGATAACTATGTTTACAGGAAAGATTAGAGACGGTTTTTAGACCTTTGTATCTTAGAAACCAAAAAAACCTTTGAAGCTCAAATTTAAAAAGTAGCTTGATACCCACCATCTGACAGTACGTACCAAGTTTCAACATTACAGCTTTAATATTTTCCAAGATATTTAATCCTAAAAATCTACATTTTAGGGACTGACTCACTCACTGATCATCAATATTCTAGGGTACTTCCAGTTGTTCTTGAAAGTTGATTTTTGATAGACAGACAGGTTTTAGGCTGAAACAATCCAGAAAAGTGTTATAATCAAGTTTTTTAACAAAAATGAGAAAGTGATTGGTAGGGTTTTCATATTTTTCTTGGCAAGCGGTCAGATTTTATAACGCTTAATATACAAAGAATATAAGAATATACAATATGAAAACCCTGCACCTGAGATACATACCCAATAAATATATACCAATCATTTTCTCATTTTTGTTAAATATTTGGTCCTTACATAGATTTGGCTACTTTTGAAAGTAAACATTTTTGTTTTTTCCGGGATATCTAAACATTTTGTGTGCGAAAACTAGCACCCTCTCACATGAAAGTTTTTTGCCAGATATAAACAACTTGACCAATTCCACGTTAAAAAAATTGCTTATAAGTATAAATTGTCGTGGTATCACGGCTCTCTTTATTCCTCAAAGGAGCGCTGCCCAAACCTGCAACAGATTCCGATACTCGACAAAAACAAAAAAAATATATTAGCAAAAGGTTTTACTAAATATTTTCTAATTGGAACGACACACACGTTTTAAAAAAAAAAATTAAATGAAACAAAATTTTTACGAAAACAAAAACCTGATTTTATTTGCTTTTTAAAAGAATTTAAATCAAATTTCTTTTTCAACAATTTTTTTAATTTTTCAACACAATGTCAATTTTCAAACTTTGAACTACTTGTACAAATACCAACTTTAACTTAATCTTTAACTTTAACTAATCGAACAACAGTCAATTATATACTTTGAACCGATCAAACAACAGTCAAATATATACTGATTGAACTAATTTTGAGCAGCACTGGTCGCGCCTTTTTATACCTGCCATGGGTCTTTCTAGAACGTGGTTGTTGTTTTGAAGAAATATATTTTTTTGAAAATAAATTTTTGCATGGAGGTTTCTCGAATAATTTAGTTTATCAACAACCATGGGCGTATTTGGTGGTTCAGATTATTTATAAAATTAATTAAAAATTTTCATACTGTAGGCATCGAACAAGCGCGACACCCATCCTGTTTGATATTTAAGTGTCCACTTAACAAACATGGCCAGTGCTCATTCAAAATTATACACAAATTTTCCGATACATAAGCTTATTCATAACAACGTTATAACAAGCTTGCTTCTTCTTTTTTGAATTATTCACGTATTTATGTTATCAAAACCATTCCACTTGTATTAGACATTTGATTTTTAAATTATATCTGATAATTTTTTTCAATTTTTAATTTAAAAAAGAAAACCTTTAAATCAAAAGCAAGTTATTATTTTCTTTTCAATTTTCGACTTAAAAAAAAAAACTTTGTTTAAGAAAATAAGAAAATCGAACTAGATTGTTTTCTTTTTGTACTTAAAAAAAACTCCTTCTTTTTCTAAGGAGAAAAATATTTTTTCTTAAATATTTTTCTTAATATTTTACTATTTGATAATTAACATATGTGCTGGATCCAGAAAAATTATTCTCAATAATTTTCAATACAACAAAATAAAGTGACTCATCTTGTATGCGTACTCCTAGTTTTATGTAAATGAACACATACATATATAAACAGACGACATACATGACAGAAAGACGGACCAATAGAAATATACATTAACACACAGTCGTTTGTATACATACACTAGCATTCATAATCATATTATTATGTAGTGTCCGTCTAGGCACTGTATATAACAAGCATATTATAAAATACACATACATAGTATGTTGACTATGATCTTTGAAGCGTATCACTGCATCTCGATAACAAACTGATTATGTCTTTGTATATATATGTACGTATGTATGTATACATGTGTGTATCATATATAGCTCTAGTTACCTGTAGGTGGCTCTCACTAGCTTTACATAAACATACATGTTATATTTTAACATACATGTATATATTGTCTATATGGTATATAGTTAGAGCACGTTTTACGGTTATATTATATATATATAGAAAATATATAGATGGTTCGCTTTATTTCGAGAAGTTTTTTTTGTTAAAATCGATGAGCGTGAAGAAAACGTGTTAGATTGAACTTCTGTACAAGAAGTTAAAATATTAAGCACGTGTAATATTATCCTATACCATAAGCTTAAATTAAAGAATTGCAAATCTCTAGAATCGTTATTTTCATAGTAACAAGTAAAAAACTCTAAATCGCACAAACTTTTCGTTTTACGTTAAATAGCTGCAATTTTATCTATTTTGAACATAGAAAATTAATTGCCATTTAAGAAAAGGAAGTTATATTGCACGTGAGGAATCGAAGTCCATAAAAATGTGTAATACTTGAACAACCAAATAAAAAAATTCAAATTGCATGACTTTGAGAAAGATGAGTGTTTTCAATTAGCACACTCTATATTAACACGTCAGAAAATTAATTAATTTATAACATCCTATATATGGTAGTGGAATGCATAGGATCTCTTACAATCTGTTAACATATTAAATACTAATATGAAAAAATTAACTCGTCAACTAGGAATCGAACCACGGGCCTCTGGATATTTAGTCCAGCGTGCTATCGCTACACCAAATACGACTCTGACGTAAGAGCCAACCTTTTCATCATTCTTATTTAATTTTTTTTTTGCAAACTTTTATAAATTATTACTTCTTGTTAGCGTGTTTGCTTTTCGGATGAATTATACAAACAGCAGAGACTAGCGTTTACTTAATTTGGAATTTAAGAAATATGTCTGTTATTAATTAATATTGATATGAAAAGCGCACCCAGTACGCTTACCGTTACACCACGGATAACTAGCATGATGAGTCAATTTTTTGATTTTTTTTTTGATTGATTTTTCCGGTATATTATTTTTGAGTATATATTTAAAAGTGAATGTATCCCACTTACAAAAATAACAAGTTATATGATTAGTGAATAAATAATCATTCAAACATTAATGTTTTTGTACAATAATAAAGGATTACAGATTGTTTTATCAATATTATATAATATTGTCAAATGAACAGTTTAATAGTAATTTAATGTAGTTAAACATAATTATCTACCGTGTGTAACAATAATCATATGATGTATTTGAAAACAATGTAAATGGTGCTTATTAATGGTAAAATACATTTGGTATATTATTATCATTCAAAAAGCTACATGCATAGAACCATTACATAAAACCATCAAGGATGTAAATATATTTTATATAGTGGACTTCAATACTACAATACAATAATGAAATGTGATTTACATTCTGTAATTACGGTAGTTGAACTACGTACTAATAATGATTAAGAATTTATTGATTTTTATCTATATAAAAAGACTACATCGTAGTATGTAAATAATGGTAATATATAGGTTATGTGTTCAATTTCAAAAATCTATCTTGAGCTGAAAATTACGGTATTAAGATTCTGGTGGTATCAACTGGAATTTTTACTGGGAAGTTTATCCCACTATCAGATTTTGAACTGTCATATTGCCATTCTGATTAAGTTATGACCTCTTGCTTAGTAGTTTCGATTTAACACATTAAGCTTTCAACAAGATTTAGACCGTTTCTTGCAACAGGCAAGAATAATTTTCGCGCAATAATTTTTCAATTCAGATAATTTGCCGTCAATTTACACGTTATTATCTTTTGGAGATGCGTTGGGGGCACAAAAAAATGAATTATATTTTAGAAATCGCGTTTCGAAAAACTTTCTAAATAACGCCACACACCCAAATCTTGTAAACAAATTTTTTTATTATTTACCGTTTCTACCGAAATTAATCCCTTACCTTAAAAATTCGTAATTCTGAGAATTTTACTCAATTATTCCTTTTCGAGATTGAGATTTAATTTTTCTCACCGGTAGTTTGTGAATCAGCAATTTCGAAGAATTTTTTCAGAAGAATGTTTAAGAGCATTAAACACAAAAACGTGAATTATATACTTTTGAAATGGTGCTTTAAATAATATTTAATTATAGGCAATTTAATGTATCTAACATCAGTTGTCTCAGAGATCCACTAATCTCTGGTTGTGTATTGGCTGACATAGATCAAGTGACGTATCTGACGATTTAATAGGTTCTCATTACGAGAATTAATAGCATTTATTGAAGGTTTATGATCAGTCTGAGTAAAAAAATTCCGATTTTAATGCCAAAAATAATATCTAGTAATTCTTTAAAAAATGTACTATACCGTTTCCTTGATGTGAAACTAGCTTTCACATCAAGGCTTCCAGACGTTAAAGATTTTTAGTTGCAAAACTGCACCAATACCAGTACCGGATAAATCAGTGAAAATGCAGGGTTTTCCGTTCGGAACAGGTTGTGCCAATTTACACCATCAATTAATTTTTTTTCAGCCAAAATAAAAGCTGAAATTGCTCGTTCATGAAGAATAACTGACTTCGCTGAAGTTTTACCATGTTCAATAAGTTTATTCAATGGAGCTAAAATATCACCACAATTCCGAATTAATCGATTATAAAAATTAATCATCCGTAGAAAATTTCGGAATGATTTTTGATTGGTCGGAATAGGAAAATTTGAAATAGATTCTACTTTGGAAAGAATAGCTGCGATTCCTTGAGAATCTACGTGGTGCCCTAGAAAATCTAAACGGTTACGCCAAAAATAGATTTCGAAGAATTTATTAAAATTCCAGCTTCATTGAGAACGTTGAAAACGGTTTTGAGATCTTGAGTGTGTTTTACCTCGTTTAGCGATCAATGTTAGAGTAAAAGCAAGATGATTTCAATTACCTAGAACCTATTTCTGCAATGATAGACATAATTTTAGGATTCAAACCAAACTTTAATTTTCCTAAATTATAATGTTAGAATATGTTTGTCGATACTGAGAACATGTTTTTACTGAGGTAACATCAAGTTGTTACCTAAATAACAAGGGCATACGTAGTAATTTCAAGGTAAATATGAAAGTATAGTGATATTTAGTAGCGAGTCCACTTAAACGATGCCCTTGAAAAATTGTTATTTTTATTTCCCAATTGAACTGCTAAAACTAATCCCTTAGCTAAAAAATTTGAGTTTCAAACCTCATGTTCGTATTTGGGTAACTGCATATTACAACTATGCCAAATATATATCTGCAATAGTCTCTGAGAAAAGATACCCAGGCAGACCGAGGTGATTCCAAGTGTTTCGTTTTTGCCAATTTTGGCACGGAACTATAAAAAAACATAATTGCGGATTTAAAAAAAATATATTAATAGTTAAAGACGATAATTTGCAGCTGCGGCAGCAAAAATAATGAATAATCTCTGTCAACACAAATCTTGCATAGTACAACAGGAAGTAAATTATATTTCAAATTTTGCCCCTATTCCTAGAACATTTGTTTGTATTTTATAAATACGTATTTCGACTACAATGAAGTCATCATCAGTATGAATTAGCAAATCGTAACTATCTCTGGGATATGGATTCAAAGATATGTTGCTTGTTGCTAATTTGGTGCGTGTCTCACAAAATGTGATTATTTGATTATTTTAATAATCCTTAGGAAGTAAATTGTATCATCCTACATGTGGTATACTATATGTTAAAACAAGACATATTATGTTATACAGCTTGTTTTCTAAACTACACCCAATCTGGATACAGTGTATAATGTGTCTATTGCTGTCTATATGCAGTTACTATGATATGTTGTCTTTGTTGCGCTTTGTTTGTCTTTGTGAAATATTTCACTATTGAAATGCCGTTAAAATAATATAACCAAATACTTACAAAGCATCAAACATTATAATACAAAGTGTTATGCTATGCACTGTGTTAGATAAGTCTTTGGTGGGGGTAACAAAGAACCTTATATCATGGCATACTGTGCATAGACAGTGATAGATTCACTACACCATGTTGCTGCTGGGTCTATTTTAATTTACGTAGTGTATATATCCAATTAGGCTCGCTGTAATATGAAACACCGTAATGGCTTACATTATATATCCAGTGAATATCTAATTGAAACCTCTGATGACTTGTTTTTAAATAACATGAATAGAATTTATCCAAATTGTATGATTTTATACATATTATATAATGTACATTTCCAAATATGTTCATGTATCAATCATTTGCAGAAATTTCTGTATTATTTAAGGATAATCCGAACAGGTAAAATTTTTTATAATTTTCTGTCATGTATGATTTATTTTATGTGCTCCATCGAACTTTTCTTAGAGTACATTAAACGGACGAAAAATTAAATGAAGTGTGTTTATAAAAGAATTAATTGTGCCTAAGTATGTTAAAACGAACGCAATATTACTTTATTTTAAAACAGCAATGCGATAATTATTTTTGATGGTTTACCGAATAACATAGAATAAATTATCGACTGATACCATCCCCTCTTCGTACATAATCAAACTCGAGATACAAAACCAAAAAGTTTATTTTACGCAAAATTTGCGTGCCCTATTCGACGAAAACCGGTATGTTGTCGGTATGAATAATATGAATCTTGAATTTACCTTCAAAAATACAATTCAAAACACTTTTGTGATTAATGAATCTGTTTGTGTAAGGATGTTTTGGAGATATATCGAAAATGCAATGAAACGAATGAAAATTTAGTAGAATGTTCCTCAAAGAATGTTCAAAACGATTTACTAAGCCGTTTCAAAGTTATTGTAATTTTAAAAAAAAAACTGTAATTAATCGATTATAGGAGTGATCTTTCTGTGTTTGATTTTTAAGATTCTTTCACTTTCGGAGTAATGTATATACTTAGGGGAAGTAATGTATATACTATTTTTTTAAATAATAATAAATGGTAATTACCGTAGTCGAAGGCTATGAGAATATTTTACCGAGAATGGTTCAAAGTTACCGTGGAATTTTCACAAACAGAAGTTTAGATCACGACCATTTCAAAGAATACACAAACCATGCCGACAACCCACTTTTTTCGTCGTCTCTGGTCTCTGGTTTTACCAAAAAGAAGAAAAATACATTTAATAATACTACAAGATTTAAAAAAATAGTTTAAATTTTCAATATGAGTATACATTTTCTTTATATCGTACAATGTATTTTTACAAAAAATTATTAAATAAATTTATATTATCTCCTATAGGGATATGTTTTGCTTAAAAAGGAATCGTGGTGCGTTTTATGAATTTTTGTATTAAATATACTTCATACAAATTTTTCATGTTAGTTTTACATTTAATTAAAAATATTTTGGTTTTCTGAACACATGTTTGTTTATTGTTTGTGCAAAAAATTATTCCGAAAATTTTGGTTACATTTGTCGTAGACTTTAGCCATCCAAAGAATAATAAAATAAATACCAAGTTCCTAGAACAAGCAATTTTTCATAGAAATACATTTATATGTTGAAAAATATGAAATAACGAGTGAAAGTGACAACTGAGCTAATTGCTTAAATAACGAGTTAATTGCGCTCATTATCAACGCGTGGGAACTGTTTATTTTACTTTTAACACACGTACAGATGTATGAAAATATAAAATACACGATCAGGGCTTTATAGAGGGTGTCCCGTAAGTCACGAACACAACTAAAGGTATGGATAGAAATTTTAATTCTGAGATGAAAAGTCCTTTACAATTTTTTAATCAGACGTACAGGTAATCTAGAGCACGGTAGTGCGTAAGGCCGAGTTTAGTTATTAATTAAAATAAGTAACCAATTAGAGGCACTCAATAGCGTGTGTGAGTGAATGTTTGTAAGTATGTTAGTGGGGAATGCATGTATACAGTGGGTCAATTTCGATGGTTTTATGGGGTAACTCGGTAACTGTAAGAGATAGACAAAAAATTGATGGCACATTCTCGATCTCTTTTTTTGAGACTAATTCATTGTCAACATAAAATTGCTAGCATCTTTTGTTTGCGAGTTATAAGCAAAAGTTCGATTTTTCGACTTTTATACAATTGTGAATATCTTGGTTGTTTGTACAGCTAGATGAAAATAATTTTTACATTCTTAAGACACTTTTTTGGTATAATCCAGTGGCGTCGAGAAAGTTTGTGAAAAAAGGTTGGTTTTCGAGATTAACCTAAAGTTGTGTTTTTTTTAATAGGAAGTATAGTTGGCTATGGCTTAGATAGAACTGATTTTTTTCCTCTTTTTAACCATGTATCATTTATCGGGTCGCTTTTCATCCGTAAGTCTGAAATAGCCAAAATAGTAATTTCCTAGTTTAATTTTTGCGTTTTTATATTTATTTCAATCATATTTTAATAAATATTTATTATTTCAATATTTTCTATCTATCTGTTGTAGTTACCGAGCTACCCCATAAAACCATCGAAATTGGACCACTCTGTACGTGTGTCTTTCGTAACCCAGTGCGCGGCTCTGATTAGTTACTTATTTAAATTAATAACTAATTACCTGTACGTCTGATTAAAAAATGGTAAAAGACTTTTCGTCTCAGAATTAAATTTTCTATCCATACTTTCAATTATGTCCGTGACTTACGGGCCACCCTGTACACAAGTACATATATGTTTTAATCAAGTGTTATTAGAAATGTTTCTGGCAAGCTATTCACGTTATGAACAAAATGTGTATTTAAAAAAATGAACATTAAACACGAATCTAGGTTGGGTTTCCCAAGACACACGTAGACCATAAGGTCCATTGGAATGACAAAGATTTAACACGAATCTAAGAAAATCTGCTACACGAAAATGAAGTTACTTTTGTACCTGTAGTACATACACATATTTTCAGCTCGGTACTCCTTTCTGTTTTTGAGTTATCGTGTCTATCGACAGATACGACAAGCGCATGGATAGGCGGGCTAACATATAGACGGTCACCCATGCGGAAATGGGTGTCTATTATTCTAGTTAATATCTAGGAAATATAATTTTAATGTTAAAATGCTTATGATATTAATAAATACTAACAGTGTCGTCATAATAACTCTATTTCATACTCCTTATGATTCCCTCCCTCTGAGAAAATTTGCTAAGTCTACGTGACGAATTCGCTCCTACGTGACGATTTTTCCTGTAGTAATGGTGTTATTATGTAATATATTCTTTCTGCAAAAATAAATATCGTATTGATTTATTCAGGTAAATAATTTTTTCTATTTATATAGGTAGTAACTCAAATGATAAACTCTGATCATTATTATTCAACCAAATGAACATTCAACATAAATGTGAAAATCAATTTTGACCTTCAACTAAATTCTTCTTATAACATATTCTTAGAGAAATAATATATTTAATAATATTGTTTTTAATTTTATTAGATGTTTTTTTCAACATAGTTCGTGTAAAAAAATCATTTCATTCAATTTCCTTCCGAAGACACTGTCGAGGGTTCCATGTTTTTTTTTTCAATATTTTTCTTAGTCACACTAAAATTTGGGTATCAGTGCATCCCAATCATTTCTGATTGGGACTCAATCATTTTTTCGAACAAGCAGGCAATTTTTTTCTAAGGCAAATAGGGAAAATAATTACACCTGAATGATTTCAAATTTTTCCCCAATTCCTAGAACAATTATTTGTATTTTATAAATACGTATTTCAACTACAAGGTAGTCATCATCAGTATAAATTAGCTAATCGTAAATATCTCTGGGATATGGAGTCAGAGATACCTGAAGGATTATTTGAGTTGACTGACCAATTAAGGGATTAAGTGAGTGATGACCCCAATCCATTTATTGGCGGTATCATTTACTGACCATGCGCTGTTGTTATTGTAAATAAGGTGTTGATCGAAGCTAACCTTGATATTCCGGTATTAAATTTTGAATATGGTTTAATTTTATTAAATAAAAATTGGGAATTGGGCCATTGTCTAAATTAGTTATCGGTTTTCTTAATTTGTGTATGTAGATACTTTCGAATGTATTTAATTCTGTGGAGTTTTAGAATTAGATGCATATGAAAGTATCTACATACACCACAAATTAAGAAATCAGCTAATGCATTTAGACAATGGCCCAATTCTAAATTCTGATTTAATAAAATTAAATCATATTCAAAATTTAATACCGAAATATCAAGGTTAGCTTAAGATGTTTAAACACCTTAAGGAAACTTAAGTATAGGAAGGCTCCCGGTGATCCTGGTGTAACTAATGTTGTGTTGCGTTATCTCCCTTGGAAGGCGGCTGTACAGCTCATTTGTATCTATACTCCGTACTGACTCTGACCTCTGACCTCTGAAAATCCGCTGAAAGTTTTAGCGCTACCGATGCCGGGAAACCAACTTAAGTCACCTTCAAGCTACAGATCCATCAGTTTACGGCCATCTCTCAGCACGGCCTTTCTCATGGAGAAAGGTGTTTTGACCTGGTTCAGTCGCATGAAGATATCCACAGACAGCTTATCCCCCAACAATTTGGCTTCAGATCTAACTATTCAATAGTGAGTCAGCATCACTTAGTCACTGACAATATTTCTACCGGATTTAACTGGAATACATTCACAGGCATGGTTCTCTTTGACATTGAAAAAGTTTTGGATACGGTTTGGCACGATGGACTTATCCACAACCAATCCAAACTCGATATATCGATATACAAACCGACATCCTGAAATTTCAGATTTCATATTTATCAAACCGAAAATCACAAATTCATAGCTACTGAAGCAGCCCTCTTCGCCGACGACACGGCAATCTATTGCTCTTCTTGGAAACCGAGTGTTTCGATTTTTCTCCAATTCCGACTATCCAGGCTTGAAAACTATTTCAAGTTATGGAAAATTAAGATCAATCCCACGAAGACTCAGCCTGTCTTGTCCACAAGAAGGAATAAATTTTCCTTCTACCCCCCTTGAATTGAAGATGTTTAACACTGAAATCCGGCAAACTCAAATTGTTGAGTATCTGGGAATAACCCTTCAAAGGCAGTTGATTTGGGTACAAACCGCCAAAAGACGTCTTGCTCTTGGAAACGCATCCTGGGCTGTACCCGTTACTCAACACCAAGAGTAATCTGAACGAACGATGGAAAGATCGACGTTACAAATCATGTGTCTGGCCCATACTCACGTACGCAGCCTCAATATGATCAAACGTTGCTCCTTCGCACCTTGCGAAAATGCAACAATTTCAAAATCGTTGTCTTTGGACGATTTCGAAAAAAACCCTAAGATTTCCGCCTGAAGCTCTCCACAGAGAAACTGGGCATCCTACTATCCGTAAATTTATACAAAATACCAACAAATCCTTCTTCCAATCTTCCCGCGAAAATCCTTTCCCGAAAATCAACGATGTAGGTAAATTTGACCAGAATACGTTGCTCTTCGGGAAAAGATTCCGCATACCACATGATCTCGATTACAACTAATTCTGTTGTTTTCATAATTGTATGTATATTCCTCTTCTTTTTATACCCAGTATATTGTAAATATACTATGTATACTAAGTTTAGTTCCGACTTTATAACGCTTGAAAATATTGATCGCAGAAAAAAAATTTTGTTATAGGTAATCATAAAATTACCTAATTATTTCGTTCATTTCCGCATGTCCGTCTGTCTATCTGTCCGTCTGTGAACACGATAACTCAAGAACGAAAAAAGATAACGAACTTAAATTCAAAAAGTAAGGTCAAGTTCGTTAATGGGCAAAATCGGACCATGTTTGAACAAAATAAGCGAAACTTCCTATCTTTGAAACCGTAAGAGAAATAACAAAAATTTAATAACAAAAAATCTTCTTTTTAAAATAAACAACGTTTGTTTGAAAAATTTGTCCATATACTCAATATATAGTGGGTATTCAAACAACTAATTCAGTTAGTTGTTACATTACTTGTTCTATTTAAGTTTAGTTTGTGGGGATGGCTTATCCATCCAATATAGGTTAAGCTTTATACCAATGGTTTTTTTATTAAGCTTTATACCAAAGTTTTTTCCATTCCTAAACGATGTTCAAATGATTTTATAACTTCGATGTATTTAATTAATAAGATGACGTGTTGTAGGTAAAGCGTAGGCTAGGAACTGTAGTTTTTAAAATGTATTGTACTACTATTTCTATAAAATATTGATGATAAAATATACTTATTCTTACTTAAATAGATGGTGGTTTATTCTAATCAATTATATCGAAATAGGTAAACATTTTTTTTCATTCGGATACCTATTTCGGGTTGAATAGTAATTTAAAATTGGTAAAGAAATTAGTAGGAGCTACGTAGACTGAGTAAATTTTCTACGCTAGTTACTACCGCAATATCATGTTGCAGTTTTCATTATTATGGGTATTAATTTAACATGCACATATTTCAATAAACATTAACGTTAAAAAGAATATGGTCTTGACTTGTCTTTTCTAAAGCCCCATATTCCCTGTCTGATTTTGCCTATTATCGAACTTGACCTTTTAAATACAGAAAGCACGTCACGCACCTAATTGCATTCATACAGTTTGGAGCGATGGTCAATTAAACATCTACTAGATATGTCCGATGTACATTTGAAAAATAATTCCCGAAATCTCTTCATCGGTATTAACCTAAAGTAACCTTAGTTTTGAGCAATGGTCAATTAAACATCTACTAGATATGTCCGATGTACATTTGAAAAAAAATTCCGAAATCTCTTCATCGGTATAAACCTAATAGCTACCTTTTCTTCGAAAACGTAAATGAAGTCTGATTGACTTAAGCCGTTCACCTCAATCTAATTGGTAATATATTATTTAAGGGACGAGTCTTGCTACTCTAAAACACCATCAATAGTGTCAATTTATTATTACCTCATTGATTTCAAATATATCTTTCCTAAATCAGTTTTGCTACCAACTCATTCCTTGGGATTATTTTGCAGATGAAATAAAATAAGCTGTCCTGTATAATTTATATAAAATAATCACATAAAGTAAATTTTAACAACAACCCAAAGTGGGAGAGTACGCGAGATATTCTCTTTCATACATGCATATCTACATACGGCGGTTCTATAAGTAAAGAATACAAAACACGATACACAGATAGACGATGAAGTACCTATATGTGTTTATTACTGGTCGGTCTTCACTATTATGAATAACGGTGACACAATGTTCTCCTTTACTCTTTTTGTATGTGGCTTTAGTGCAGAGGTTATGGGTCATATATTACAATACATGATTAAGCGATTCTACATGGGTCATATGTTCACTAGATTCCAAAATTAACTTTAGGAAGTGGTGCTACCTCCCCAATGTGTTATCGAGGGATGCTTAGAGAGTAAATCCATTTTTCCTAAAATTCTCGATAACTATGAAGCTTATCTCAAATATTGTCGTTCATTAGATAAAATTAAAATGGCATTTTGAATAAAAATTGTGTAGAATCAAATGTTCCAGTTTTCTATGAAACAATTTTTAAATTTCAAATTTTTTACCTTTGGCGACTTAAAATTTAAGGGTATTGTCCAAATAGGCCCATTAATCTATTTGAATCTATTTAATGATTATCAAAGATAATCAATGACAGTTTTCGATTGCAAAGATGTCGTCATCAGTATTAATTAGCAAGTTGTAACTATTCCCCAAGAGATGTTACTCGTTGGTTGCTAAATTTCTCTCTTGAATCTAGTTCCCCGAAAAAGAATTACGAGTAGATAATTCCAATACACGGTAGACAGAAAAAAATAATTTTTGTATAACGCATTAAAAAATTATCCAGTCATTTCAATCTTTATCTAAAACGAAATTTTATTTTATTATATTAATGACTATGTTTTTGAGTCACCAAGTCAACAGTAGTTAGACCAACCATAACCTTTGTTGCTTTGGAATGGTCGCCAAAAGTAAATTAAAAAATCGCATGCATAAATATGTCCAGTATTAAAACGTGGTCCAGTGCCTATAAACTGGCTTACATGAATAACTGAGTTAACAAATATAACATCTAGCTCGTCCTGCAAGAATCGCAGCAACGTCGATTTTTACTTCTTCTCAAAACCATTCCTTGTAGTCTGTGATAGGGACACGTAAGTGGAAGTTGAATTTTTTACGCTATCACTAGTAAACTGTCTGTCCTTCGATGCACTCAACCTGAATAGGCTCTAACTTTGGAAAATCAAGGGATTAATCACCGAACATTATCATCTACGATTATCATTTTTGGTGCATCTCACCCCGAAAATATGAACCTTCAGGAAAGCCTGATGGACTAGCTCCTGGCAATTGCAAAGATATGGGTGAACCGAACCTTGTCTGATTGAAGTAGAAGGGGAACAATGAGATACAATACTTAAAAACCCCAAGGTACCTTTACCTACCTATCTGTCTATCTATCTATTTATCTGTATTTTTCGAGAAAGCGGCAATGTTTCCGAGATATTTGAGAAAATCGCTTGCAAGATACCCCTCGAGAGTGTGGTTCTATATGGGACTTAGTGAGCATGTGTTCGAAATGATATCGCTGGATTGTGGGTTAGAATGTTACCTGGGCATGAGCATCTCGACCATGGAGACCAGACAAGGAGACGGAGACTCAAACGGGAGAATTGAAAAAATATGTCAACGTAATGGTAGAAGTTATATTTACTATTTCTGCCACTAGCCCCGCTAGTTTTCCTTTTGCACCGAAGTGAATAGTATATAATAAATAAGAGTGAAGTATATATTTGTCATTATGTAGACTTATTTATTAATAAGTAAAAGTTTAATATCTGATTCAATAATCTTCTAAATTGATTTTAATATAATTTATTTCTAGACTTAATTTATTTGCATTTTTACAATTCCAATTTTACAGGTTACTATTTAATTATTCGATGTTTTATAATTATTTTATTTTTTATTGTTATGTAATTAATTTGCAAATTTTTAACTATCACTTAATTCAACTAATTACTTTATTTCATTTATTTAAAAAAATATTTTATTGGGAAAATATTTTGACTGCAAATAATTTGTAAAATACTACATAAATGCGTCATGTTTTTCCATTCAAACTCCCGCCTTATACTCTCTCCACTGCCTCCGATGCAAAAGGAACACTACTGACATCTTATTTTGGTCAATTATTTGTGTACATGGAGTTCGGACTCCTTGTCTAGTCTCGACTATTATGATGATCTCGACTATTATATGATCTCGACTATTATGATGAAAATGTTAGTCAGAGGTTTGGTTTATTTTATATTTGTTGTGTGAGAAAATGTTTATTCCTGAATGAATAATTTTCAAATGCATATTAATTTAGGTAGAATGCACATTTTCAGGTTATGTTACAATGATCATTTAGCATCATCATATGATGATAATTTACAAAGAGTGGGTATATAGATGATTTCAACATTATTATATATGTGAAAGGTATATAATATACTTAAAACGATTATTTGTCACCTAATGAATACACAAGCAAACTGTACTATGTGTTTTGTTCGCTTCTGTATGTTATACACAACCGTGTTTTGTGTTGATTTATTCTTTATAAATGATTATTTAAGGGCATAAACTATAAAGAGATTTAAACTTTGTAACTATTATTCAAACATTATTTGTGTTTTATAATAAAAAAATATATATCATCAAATTAATATATTGGTACAAATAATATAAAAAAAAGGTATTATGTTTGACTATTACGGGAAAAAAAAAGGTTACATTATCTATAATATGATATTATTTTAGCATTCAGTTTTTAAAGGATTCATTATTACGTGAAAATAAGGTCAATTCTATTAATTAGAAAAGAAACGGATAATCAAAAATCTGATGTAGGTACTATAGATTGTCTCCATTCGCACAAAATTCGATTGTAAAAAGGTTTCACAGCCCATAATTACCTGATTTTATATCTTTAAACAATAGTGCTGCGCATAGAGGAGAACTAGTTTGAAATCAATCAACAACCTGTTCTGCTGGTCCAATTTAAGCCATTCAACAAAAGTTGTATCTTCAGGCAAGTTCAAATCAACCAAATCATATAGCATGGTAGTGCATCTGACCAAGTTTTAGTATAGATAGATAGATTGTAGCGGATGCCTGGACGGGCTACACTTCGACCGTTAGGTCCATTGTGATGCCTAAGGATGTGAAGATGTGAGTGTAGTGGAAGGAATTTTTGTGTGTAGACTAGGAATTGGTAAGATGTGCGGCTGCCGCCGACTGTGACAGGAACTATGCCGATACTTATCTGGAGTTTATGAAGGAAACTGCAGAAAACCTTCACAAACATAGTCGGTTACTTCGTTCTTGTCCATACGCCGACAGTTTAGTCAATTAACCGCCCCTCTTTTTTTTCTTAATAATTGACAAACTGCTGATGTCGGGATTTGAACCCATAATCTCCCAGTTATACGTAAACATAACATCTCAGAAGTTTTAGTATACAGTAGTATATTTACAAGAGCAATTAGCGACTCTTTTTAGGCCTCTGTATCTTAGGGACCAAAATAGCTATGAAACTGAAACTAAACCGTAGTGTGAGATTCATCATCTGACGGTTTACATGGTTAAGCGATTCTACATGGTTAATACATGACTAAGCGATTCTACAAGGTACACTTATTCACTAGATCCCAAAATTAACTTTAGCAAGTGACGGTTTGTACTAGGATGAAACATTTCATATATAATAGTATCCAAGTAATTTAGCCATAACAATTGACATTTTAGGGGACTAACTGGCAGAATGACTCACTCCTCATCAATAGTCTAGGATACTTCCAGTTGTCTTAGAAAGTTGATATATAAAAGAAAGATAGTTACTAGACTGAAATCACCCAGAAAAGTCTGAAATGCTGAAATTTCCATCTATGGTGGGTGTAAATTAAAACAAAGAAACGCTAAGAGATAGAAAAAAGTATAAAGGCCAAAGTTTTTCTTGTCTAAAAAGAAACAACTTTTGATTTAAACTTTTTTTCATACAACTTTATAGATTTGCCATAATTTCTGTTCAAACATTGTCAATTATCATTAGCGATGTGCCTGTAGACAATCTAGGGATCAGTCTTAATCTGATCAGAATGAAATTTGTTATGTAAGTTGCTTTGAGTAGTTGCTTCGAGGCCAAATTCATTAATGGGCAAAATCGGACAAGAAAAAGCGAGTTTAGACGAAGGGGGAAACACAAAATTTGGTATTTCTTTCTTAATATTGAGAAATATGTATAACTTATAGAAAACTAGTTTTACTCCAATTTGATTTCGAATCATTTTTTTCGGTTTCTCTATTATTTACTGAAATATTCATAATTTAAGATTGAAAATTAAAATCCTAAATATGTTCGTATATATTAGAGAAAAATGAGCAGGTAATGAATTGAAGTATAGCGGTACAGTGGTACAACTATACACCTCATACATTTTTCGACTTTTCTAATAGTAAGAGAGATAATCTATATTATGTGCTTTATTCTTCTCTAAAATATCTAGACTACATGAATATTTTATTTCATGCTTCATACGGTGAGGACCTTCAAAAGTAGTGAAATCTATTTAAGGACCAAGTTTTTACACAAAATTTAGAATGGTGTATTGTTTATTATTGTATTTATTTATTGGGTAAGTTTCTCAGTTGCAAAGTTTTTACATTTTATTTCAATAAAAGCCTGCGGCAAACATTTCGCCTTTTAGTCACTAATGAATCCGAGACTAATAATGCCTTTATAATGGTTGCGCCACAACATATAGATCATGTCTTTACGTATCTGTCGCGCTGTATTTGTTTTACCTATGACGTCATCTTATCAGTGTACACACATGCACGTTAATGGTTACGAATTAGCTTTGTGTAGCATGAAAAGTTATACATTGGTGTAGCATGGAAACGCGTTTAGATAGGACATTGATTCTAATGGCATAGTGAATCAATGATATTACTAGGAAGCAATGAGACAATGAAAGTGAAAATCGGTATTAAATTGAAAATTATAAAAAAAAAGATTTTGTCTCATATTACTCGTAAAAATGCTCGGAATTATAGACAATGTATATCAAATAAAGCTTGGGTCGAAAGAAAACTAATGGGCCTAAAAAATCTACTGCCGAACTAATGCGTGAGTTACGAGAGCGTCGAAAAGGCGAAAAACGGTGGAAAGCGATTATGTAGCTGGCCCATCGGGCATACAGTAGCTAGCAACAGTTCAAACGTCTACGGATCATGTATAGGACGTTTTAAAATAAAATCTACGGCACGGACCCATGCCATGGCTTTTTTTAATTTAAATGAAAGAGCGTAAAAATCTAATAAGCAAGCATTTTAGTATTGGCTCTCATTCACCTTCATTTATGATTAGGTTAAGGAAAAATTTTCAAAATGATGCGTCGGAAAAAAAATATCCCAATTTAAAATACATAAGATTTTCAATACATCTATGAGCCAGACGAACCATTTACCACTCTGGTTGGAATCGACATCAAATTTATAATACATATACTTGAACAAACTATTTTTTTAAATTTTATTTATAGTTTTTGTGCACTCAAAGCACGTAATGACACTCTAAAATGGTATCATTTGATAATGTTTCAAAGTGATATAAATTTAAAAAAAAAACACGTTTTGAGTAACTTTTTTTTGTAGGTAATATTCAGTCTACGCTAATTAATGCATTTGAGGGTAATCACATATATATTACAGTGTTTGTATACAAAATGTTTTTATACCTTTTTGTTACAATAAAAATTTAATCTTTTTAAATAAAAATAATAAATAATAATATGTAATATATAAATATTTAATATTTTTTATATATGTAATATTTTTTTAGCCAGCATACGTTTAAAATAAAATGATCGTGTTGCTGTTACTGGGTGGTTGGATTTAACCCTACACACTCCAGAGGGGTATTGTATACTCCCGTTCAATAAAATTGAACATACATGAACTGAATCAATTTTAATTATACTTGTAGTAAATGTTTTTGATAGATACAATATTTTATTTTATTTTTATATGTAAAAGGGAGATATAACAGTTAACATGTATTTACATTACATATTCTTACTCTATCACTGACTTGTTGACATAAATAAAAAATATAAAACTTCCATTTCTTTTTTCACATTTAAAAAATATGTGAGGAGTTTTATGAAATGTAAGAAAATTAACAATTTTATTGAACGCGAGTGTACTATAGTCTGTACACACATGATTGTATGGCTGTAAACTTCAATTGTTTATATAATTTTTTATTTTAGGCTAGCCGTTACCCACCCGCTTCGCTAAGCGTAACTTAAAACTAAGTCATAATTTAATGATTATCATATTAATTTGAAATTCAAGGACTATTTTATATAATTGAATTTTACTATTTCTTATGGTAGATATTTCCAGAAATAATACATCCGATCAAAAACATAAATGTAAGAAACGGTCGAGTTTTCGGGGAAATCTTTAATGTAATAGTTGCTCCTTAAAAAGTGATGATATCCCATTAAAGAGCCGAGCTATTTACAAAGTAAATAGCTCGGTAAACTATTTACCAAAATAATTAATAAAGGGTAAATTGATTAAATGTAAGAAAAAAAAAAAAATTCGTTACGCAGGAGCTGCTTCAACTTAGCGAATTTCCTTAAAATACATAAATCACTCTCTAGTGGTCACAATTTTAGTATGATCAAAATGAAATGTCGTATATGATTTGAGTATTTGCAAGGCCAATTTTATTAATAAATGACATAGTCAAGGGGAAATGGTGGCATAAAGAAAGAAGATAACACAAAATATAAAGTATCTCTCTTAATAGTAGAACAATCGAAAAATGCGTAAGGAATAAATTTGTAGAAAATCACTTTAGCTACAATTCATCACCTTATCATTTTTGCTCAAACTCTAATGTGTACAGAGATATTGAGGAATTTAATTTTCAATCTTAAACCGTCAATATTTCTGTAAATATTAGGGTAACAGAAAAAATGATAAGATACAAAATTACAGTAAAACTTAGTACCTAGAACTTTACTTCTTATAAATTTTTCGATTTTTCAAATTTTAAGGGAGATATGTCAAATTTTGTGTTTCCCCCTCCCTTTAAACCCCCCTTTCCCCTTGTTCGATTTTACCCATTAACGAACTTGATCTTTTGAATACCAAAAGCACCTCAAATACCAAATTTTATTCCAATCAGGTCAAAATTGTGACCGCTAGAGTGATTACAGACACATATATATATATGTATATATATATATATATATATATATATATATATATATATATATATATATATGTCCATAGATATATATATACAAATTTTACAGATGGTGATTTTCGACATCTACTAGGTAGGATCGATGGACATTTGCAAAAAATTTTGCAAAATTTTGAAGTCGGTACGGGTCCAATAGCTCTATTTCCTTTCAGGAAATTCGCTAATAGGTTGAAATGTATTTCATAAGTTTTCCCTTAGTATGTTTTTAAAATTTTATATAACGTGGTAAGTTAGTTGATGATTTCAAATATTTTAAAACGTGCCACGTTATAAAATTTTAAAAACATACTAATGGAAAACTTACGAAATACATTTCAACCAAATTTTTTCTTACATTTAATCATTTTACCCCTCATTAATTTTTTTGGTAAATAGTTTACCGAGCAATTTACTTTGTAAATAGCTCGGCTCTTCTAACCTTAATAATAATCTCTCGTCTCTCGTCTAACCTTAATAATAGTCTGGTTTCTCAAAAACCACATTCTCAAGAAAGTGTAAAACTTCACATACATATGTACGCACTTCAAGTTACCCCATTTTAGTTCCGCCTTGAAACCAAAATTTTGGCTATTATAAAAATTGTATTTTTATTTATTATTACCGATTATCTTATAATAATTAAAATTTTATAAAGTATCCATTAATATTATATGATGTTCTAAAAATGCTCAAATATTAATTATATTCCAGGTGTCGCTATTATTAAAGGCTTGGTTACACGGTGTGAGCTACTCGCATTGACAGTAGACAGCTACTGCCATTTGTAGTGGCATGACAGAAGCTCGACTCGCTGCACTCGGTCACACGAGTGCGAGCTGCTGGCCTGACAGTAGACAGCTATTGCACTTCTGCACTCGCATGTATCATGTTCCATGCAATGTTGTTGCAAAATTCACGACTGCTCATAGCTCATACTACAATAAAAGTAGTTACAAAAATACTTTGCTCTGAAATACTTTGAGCTGAAAGTGCTATACAAAAAAGGACGAAAAAAAGAAGTAATTGGGGCAGGAATTGGATGCAAAGGGAAGGGACATCTCATACAATATATTTAAAGAGCTATATAATGAATATAGTTCTTATAATTAGGATCCAAAACTTCCGTAAGTTGGTTTGATCCTTATATAGGTCCACAAACTTTACATTTTGCTCGAAAGTCCATCTATCCGTTGTCATTTTTTCTGTCGAAACAATATAAACACGTGAAGCAGCAGAGAATACACCCAGAGTGTGCCTGAGCGTACGAGCTACTGTTTTTCGTGGAAAACGTGCGAGTTCACTTCCGAGTCGCATGCGAGTGGCGTGGTGGGTAAAAGCGAGTGGTGAGTTAAAAAAACAAATTTTGTAGTAAGTCGGATGACAGCTACTGACCGACTCGCACATGACAGTCGCTCGCCTCACCCGGTGCAAGCTGCTGCACTGCAGAAACTCGCCTCGTCAGCTCGCACGCTAGCTCACATCGTGTAACCAGGCTTTAACTCGTAGTACTCATATGTGAAAAATTCATTATGGAATGTAACGTTCGGAAAGGAGCACCTGACTACAGAGATTTTATTTTGATAGTTTTATCAACATATAAGTTTTATCGAAGTACAAATTGAATTTAAAACAAATTTGTATAATATTGAAAAAATTAAATCAATAATAGCCATTCATTGATGTATTGTAATAATTATATATAAATTTAATAATTAAATGGAATTTAATATAAAGTATTATTAAATTATATTTAAAATTAATTATTAAAACTATACATCAAAATTCATTGTTTTTGAAGGTAGTAAGTAAATACTATATTTTGTATAAACAAATAACTAGAGCTACATAATATAATAATTTTATAAAATTTACAAAACTAATTTAATTATTGTGGAGGCCAAATGAAATATAATTTTTAATGTAAAACAATGCAATATGTACTTGTTAAAAAAATAGTTATTAAGATACTGGTGCCTAATAAGGTCCACTTTTTGCAAAATGACTATTAAAACGTAAAATTGGGAAAAAATTAATAAATAAAAATTTAGTTAAAATTTATTAATTATGCATCCGATATTTGAGAAAAATCATCACAATTTATTATGTTTCTATGAAAAAATGATAATTTTAAAAACATCGTTTATTACGAATCTGAATAAAGCATACAAAACTTTGCCATATAAAAGATTAAATCAAAGTATATCATATCAATATTATTCACTAAACAGTCATTAAAATAAATATTTTCTTATTTAATATTAATGTATTTCACACAATAATTTAGCCGAAAGTTTGGTGGGCCTTGTTAGGTCTATTAAAAATACAAACTGCATTTAAACAAAAAATTCTCATTATATTTTAAAATATTTTCATTCCTCTGTTACTGTTTACTTATGTTTTACTAAATATTTTTAACAAAATATCGATATCGGTATTTTATTTTTAATTACAATCCACCCTGAGGCTTATTTGGTGTTTTAGGAAAAAATCTCGAACTTTGGTAAAAGATTAAATCAAAGTATATCATATCAATATCATTCACTAAACAGTCATTAAAATATAAGGATTTTTCATATTTAATATTTATGTATTTCACACAATAATTCAGCCGAAAGTTTACTGGGCCTTGTTAGGGCTATTAAAAATACAAACTGCATTTAAACAAAAAATTCTCATTATATTTTAAAATATTTTCATTCCTCTGTTACTGTTCACTTATGTTTTACTAAATATTTTTAACAAAATATCGATATCGGTATTTTATTTTTAATTACAATCCACCCTGGGGCTTATTTGGTGTTTTAGGAAAAAAATCTCGAACTTTGGTAACAGAAGAAACTAAATTGGCTTACTTTAGCTTTATTACTTTAACTTATAAAAGAAGCTATTAGAGCGAAAAATAATAAATAAAAATTGTTAACTTTTAATAGAGCCCGTAGGATACAATCAAGTGGGCCTTATTACGGGCAGTAACAAGCGATGGCAAAAATGTCTTTATAAAACAAATGGTGAAAGAATAAAAATCGGCTTGCTACGAATGATGAAAAGCTTAAACTCCGAAACGAATGTAAAAACAAAACAAAAAACACCACTTTATTCACCAAAAATTTCAATAAAATTATTAATCAATATTATAAACAGTGTCTTATTGACACATCACTGATAAACACGTGCCTGCTGTCTAACCGAAAACGCAGTTGACTAATAGTGTTTTGAAGTGTTCTTTACTGATGTTGCTGCTTATATGTTGGATATTTCGAACTGTTGGATATTTATTCAACAATTACAATATTGACTTTTCATAACTGGGCTTTATAAGGAACAGTACCTTATTTAAAAAAAAATTCGTTACGCAGGAGCTGCTTCACCTTAGCGAATTTCCTTAAAATTCATAAATCACTTTCTAGCGGTCACAATTTTAGTCTGATCAAAATGTCGAATATGATTTTAGTATTTGCAAAGCCAATTGTATTAATAAATGACATACGTCAAGGGGAAATGCGGGCATAAAGAAAGAAGAAAACACAAAATATAAAATATCTCTCTTAATATTAGAAAAATCAAAAAATGCGCAAGGAATAAAGTTGGAGAAAATCAAGTTTGCTACAATTCATCACCTTATCATTTTTGCTCAATCTCTAATGTGTACAGAGATAGTGAGGAATTTAATTTTCAATCTTAAACCGTCAATATTTCTGTAAATATTAGCGTAACAGAAAAAATGATAAGAAACAAAATTACAGTAAAATTTAATACTTACAAATCTCATTCCGATAAACTGAAAACTGTGACCGCTAGAGTGATTACAGACACATATATATATATATATATGTCCATAGATATATATATATATAAATTTTACAGATGGTGATTTTTGACATCTACTAGCTTGGATCGATGGACATTTGAAGAAATTTTTGCGAAATTTTGACTTCGGTACGGGACCAATAGCTCTATTTCCTTTCAGGAAATTCGCTAAAAATATTACACGTTTGAAATAAAACAAAATCTTTAAAAATACTAACACCATTGCCATCGCTGGGGTTTCAGTCACATACTACTACGATATCAATACATCTCAAAGAATATTCTATCGGAGCAAAATCGGAATTGACCTGACTTTCTAGTCTAAGTGGCCGAGTGGTGAAAGGCACACTACTTGGAACTGGAAGATCGTGGGTTCAATTCCCAACAGTTGCAGTTTTTCAATTAAAAAAAATAATGAGGCGGTTAATTAACTAAACTGTCGATGTATATGGACAAGAATGAAAATAACCTGCTATGCTTGTGAAGGTTTTCTGCAGTTTTCTTTCACGAACTCCAGATGAATATCGGTATGGTTCCTATCGAAGCGACTGTCACATACTTTACCCATTCCTAGTCTGCATAGATAGATAGATTGTAGAGGCTGCTCTGGACGGGCTACACTTCGACCATAAAGTCCATTGTGATGCCTAAGGATGTGAGGATGTGAGTGGAGTGGAAGGAATTTTTGTTTGTAGACTACGAATTGGTAGGATGTGCGGCTGCAGCCTACTCTGATAGGAACTATGCCGATATTCATCTGGAGTTCGTGGAAACTGCAGAAAACCATCTCAAGCATATCCGGTTACTTCGTTCTTGTTCATACGCCGACAGTTTTGTCAATTAACCGCCCCTTTTGTTTTCTTAATATTTGACAAACTGCCGATGTCGGCATTCGAACCCCTAACCTCCCAGTTCCAAGTAGACATAACCCCATAAACCGCTTGGCTACTTGGACTAGTTCTTAGCCTGCATACTAATTCCTTGTACTCCATTGGTAGTGTGAATATGCCTTGAACTCGTTTTTACTCCGCATCATGGTTGATCAGTTTTGCTTTAAAGCCTCAGAGCTTCTTACGAAAATATAGTATTTAAATAAAACATTTTTAGTATTTTAAATGAAATTGTTAGCTCAAAACGCTGACGAAAAAAGATCAAACCGGAACAGTAGTGAGAATATAAGAGGATTTTATCGAATCGAAAGCGCATCAACAGTGAACTTATAGTGTGGTTCAAATCTAATTAGACCAAGGCCATAAAATGGGATTTCAATTTGAGACACTCTCTCTTCAGAAGAGAGAGTGTTTTTCAATCAGTAGATATTTCCAAACAATTATTTTTCAAATATACAGTAAAATATTTGTCAAATGTTTACTGTCCAGTTGAAGCAATGGAATAAGGTCATCGCAAGTTATAAAAAAAGAAGCTTTTTTTTGTATTTTACACAGAAAAAGTTTTAAAATCAATTGAACATTTCCTAAGTATGTATTTGAAGACAATCGATTTGGTCATTTTGTTATCTTTCCGATATAAGTAGAAAAAGCATTTTCTTCAATTTTATCTTCTTTTTTTTCAAACATACTTGACATAAAATATATTACATCAACAACAAGAAGACGACACAATAACTTGATTAGGATTTCAAAATGTGTAGTAGCCTAGTGTTGTTCTGCTTGCTACAGGTGTGAAAAAAGGAAATGTGTTTTTTCGTTTTTTTTTTCTATTCCCTCTATTTGAAATACTTTCCTCGAAATAAAAAACAACAAATGTATAGTTACACTTTTCTTTTCGTTTTTCCATCTTTTCTATTTTATTTTTTCGTAGTAAAATACACTGATCCAATCATCTACGGTACACAATGTCCTTAGTTCCATACCTAGTGTTTTTTGTTTTTCTAACAGCCTTGTTGTTTAAAAGATAAATCAGTCGATTTTAACATTTGGTAAATTTTTATAAGAAATTCATATATAAAACTAAAATTCGTCTTTTGTTGGGTTTCTGTTATTCTTTTGAAATATTTCGGATGGGACAGTAATTGTAAGTATAAGTGTGTCAAATCAACTTCTTGACGTGCAAAACCTTTGGCAAGATTAACGAAATACCAGGCACTATTAGTGATATACACAGTTTAAAATCGATTCAAATATTTGACAATTGTGTTACAAATTAATGAAAAAACTTTTTTAAGAATTGAAAAATCGGCTGCTTTTTGGAACATTTTATTTCATTAAGCCAAAACAGGATTTAAATTCATTTTCAAATAAGCAGCCAGAAATTATATTGTATCAATAAGTGAGTCTTATATAATTGTGGTGTTCAATTCCGGTTTGATAATTTCGGGCAAAGTATTATTTGTCGTTCCTTAGATGGGAACAATTTTTATGTTCAAGATCGTTTGTATTTTGTGTGTTCAAATATTTGTATCACTTCAGATTAATTTTCAAACCTTATTTCGAGCAATTTAAAACTGAAGTAAATGAAAATACTGACCTGTAGCCAAATGACTGAGCCAATTTTTCCCTATAAGGTGATTTTTATCTATTATAATCTATTATTTGAGTTAATTGTTTAAATATCCGGTATATACTGCGTTGTATATCAATTGTCTGACTTGTTTATAATTGTGTCATTTAAAAAAAAATAAACTTTTGAAAAAAATATATCAAAGTTATGATTAGAAAACTATGCCTTCGTTTTGTTTCAATTTATCGATTTCTATTGGTTGTTGTTGAAGAATTGGTAGATCGTGGAAGAAAGTGGAGGCGTGTGGTAATATCGGCAGGTTCAATTCACCCTGTATATATACCCTTTCTGTTGCTTTAATGAGCGCGTGGTTCATTGTAGAACCACCCAAACTCACTTAGACTGGACATACTTGGTTTCAGGGATTGAAATAATTGTCTTCCGTTAAAAACGAATTACCCGATATCAATCACAATTTCATGTAATACAGATTCCACAACAGAATCTTTACCATTAAGCAATAATAAATATCTAAAATGCAAGTTTGTACCTGTAAACAATATTTCATCGATGAAATGGTCTTTTTTTGTATTTTATCATTTTATTAAATTAAGTAATCAAGGAAAAACTGAAGAGTGCCAAGCATGTTATATTATACGTTGTAGTACATAGACATCCCAACATTTTCATTCATCTACAGCTACATATGTGCTCTGGCAGACGATTGTTGTCAACATTGATTCTAATAGTTTGACCTAGTTATCATTTACAGACACCACATTATATCCTCAAATAAAGCCCACCTAGGGTGTCAGATATATCGTCATATATCTAAATAAAGTGTTATAACGTTGTTAAACTCATTATCTTGTGTAATACATTTGTTTTGTTGATAAGTTTATTTTAGCGATCTATCTAAACATAGAATTGGAGAATATGTTCTGAATCTTTTAGCTTAAATTCATCAAAAAAATCATTTTAAAACAAACATTTTCTTATTTGTTCAATCAACCAGGCCCTCAATCTAAGGAAGCATAGTTTTTGATTTAACGAGATTATCAAATTTCAATAATTATTCCTGCTGAATAAGATGTTTAAAATCAATGCATTGGAATTTTAAACAAAAAATTCGACACGTAGAACCTACGTAGAACCTACGTAGATTACGTTAATTTTCTTCGAGGCTGGAGTCATTATGACCATCAAATCGAATACCATGGTGATAATATAGTTGATGTATTTCTAATAATACTTACTATACTTACGTATTGTACTTGCGATACTGAATATATGAGATACTGTTCCTGAGATATCAACTGTAATAAAATTTATCTACTACAACTAAACTTTCGTTTCATTTAATTTTTGCATTTAATTGAGAGAGAAATTAAAGATTTTCCACCTCCGCCTAAGCCCCTTTTTTCTCTGGACTGATGTTAATAAACCAAATTTTATTCAACCAAATTATATATAAATATATATATATATATATATATATATATATATATATATATATATATATATATATATATATATATATTATATATATTTACATATATATATATATATTTATATATATATATATATATATATATATATTTATATATATATATATATATATATATATATATAATTTGGTAGAAACAAGAGATAAAATAATTTCCAGGAAAGAGTGTATTCTATATATTAGCATAGTTACGACCAACTGAAATATTGCTCTACAACATTGCTAGTAAAACATTGCTTAAAGAGAAGAATTAAGGCAGAAAATAACTAAACAACTTGTCCTACGTTCCAGATATGTCAGTCATTAATGTCCATTCTGACCGTTTTTTATTAAGTGCGGCTTTACTAAGTTATTCTTATATTTTTTCTTAATTATTTCGTTGCTTGCACCGCCATTATATAAGTAATACTTAGTTAAAACATACCGCCCAAGTAGCCGAGCTGTCTAAGGCGTTATGTCTACTTGGAGCTGAGAGATTATAGGTTCGAATCCCGACATCGGCAGTTTGTCAATTATTTAGAAAAAAAGGAGCGTATGAACAAGAACGAAGTAAGCGACTACGCTTGTGTAGGTTTTCTGCAGTTTTCTTCACGAACTCCAGATGAATATTGGCATAGTTCCTAACAGAGTCGGCTGCAGCCGCACATCCTACCAATTCCTAGTCTAAATTCCTTCCACTCCATTCACATTCTCACATCCTTAGGCATTACAATAGACCTTATCGTCGAAGTGTAGCCCGTCCAGGGCAGCCGATACATTATATCTATCTAGTTAAGACATACTTAGGATTCAAGTCATATACACATACTATAATTCTAGTGACTTTCCAGTAACTTTTTATTTTCATGGGCCGCCTTTCGAAATAAAATATATAAATTCTTAATAAAATGTTATATGTGAACTTTGATTTAAGTTGTAAATTTTGATTATTAAAGTAAAACTACAGAAGAAAAATGAAAAAACTAAACTTTTTAAAATATAATTTAGCATGTTTTATTTGTCGAAAAAATTTGTATTGCACAAAATGAAAAAATATGTACTATTTTTTTTGCGTTTTTTTTTTTTTGGATAATGCTATACTCAAACAAAATAATAACAATATTTAAAAGAATAATAATAATATTGATTGACCATTCTTAACATAATTTATATTTTAATAATTAACTGTAGCGATATCTGTGGTTTAAAGGGGTTAAAAACATTCCCAACATTTTGAATTTGGCACTACAAAACTATCTAATGCGCAAATCAGGCGCAAACAAGTTGTTGGAATTAAGAATCGTTTAAGCAGCCGATATCGGGGGCTTAAAATTTAGAGCTATTCTGTCCATTTAAGAACATTTAATCTAAAGGTGCAATACAATTTGTCAGTTTGAGAATTACTTAAAATTAAGCCTTAGTTAAATGATTCGGTGAGATTGGACATAAGAGAAGAAGACTTCGGGAGCTGAGTCACGTTGAATGAGAATAGTTTACCAACTGGAATAGATAAGCACGATATACAGAAAAATTTTACAATTTTAGGTTGGAATAGGATTCTCGATTAAATGAAGGTTTTCCAGCATGAACCAATGGGTGTGGTTTATGAGCAATCTCATATTATGTTTTTCAAGAGAATATAGTTATTCTTTATTTATTTCAATCGGCTAAGGAACTTGATAGCTACGAAGGTGCTCACAAACTATTTTTATATACGACTACTGTATACTATACGATGAGAAACTATGTAAATTCTCACGTACAGTATATCTTGTGTTTTATTAAGCAATAAATGAACTATTAAATAAGTTTTACATTTGAAAAATGTATTAGTGGCGGTTTAATATGTATTAGAGACCGTTGTCGACTTTTATAGTTCTATACCTGAACACATATAGGCCAGAGTACAACGAAATTGTGGAAAATTTAGATTAAAAACTAAAATCGTTGATTAGTGAAGACTCTTTCGATTTCGTATTAAAAAATTTTTTAAATCTAATTTTATAAACTACAGTTTTATAGTCACCACAATCTACTTCTTTTTTCCAATCAATTAGGTATACCCAATTTTATTTAAATTGCAGTAGTGGAAGCCTTTATGGCAACGTAGGGAATCTTTGTAAAATTTTTCGGAATTATAATGAAATGGTATCGAAAAACCAGATTAACAAAAGTGAAAATCACATTATCATGGCCGTTATTGTTGGATATATACAGGTCACAAACTGTAGGTTATAAAAACTATTTTTGTTTTGGTTTAGGGATGAAAACAATGTGACAAAATTAATAGAAAAAAAATTGTTTTATGTCAATGAAAATTTTCTTATAATATTTTTATTATTGCTATAGCAAAAACAATATAAATTACCTGTAGATATATTTAATCTTTACACAACCATAAATTTTCTTTTAAAAGAAATTAAGTGGCAATTTTTCCCTTAGCTATATCTCTCCTATTATTACCTTCAAAGTCGTCTTTATATCTCATATATTGGTTAGTGTGGAGTGTCATAGTCAGCCAGCCCGCATTCAACATGTAATAAACTACTAGTTGTAATCCATAAGTATATCTTTCAAGTGAGCACATGCAACACAATCGTGTAGTAAAGATGAACATGTTTAACTTAGACGAGAATCAAAGTAGCCAACTTTGTGGAAATACAAGTGTGATTCATTTTGTACGGATTGTTTGAAGAAAATGTTATCAATCGAAAGTAGGTTTTGCTTTTATAATGCTTCTAGTCCACAGTACAGTACGGTTTTTTTTAATGATTAGTAACAGGCTTAATTTTTGTCAGTAGCTTCCTTTCGTCGGGACGCCCAACTTTTCTCTCGCGAAAATTCTCTATAATAGTGACTAACGAAGCGCGTAAGAGAGTAACTAGTTTGTTTGACGATAGCAAATATTTTATTAGTAACAGTTAATTTGTTGGTTAAATTGAGAGATATTGTAATAAAGATTTCAAAAAAACTTGTGTCCTACAAAATGAATGGTGTGACAGGCAGACCCCACACCCCCAACATATTCCAATAATAGGGTATACATAGTTACTAGTAACAAGCTGATTTTTATCCTATTAATTAATAATGGTATGTATAATTCAATGGCCACCTTGTCCTACAAATTCAGTGGTTCTATTTCTCAGTCCTACGCTCTGAACATGTCAATGTAAAATTTTTATTTATAAATTAGAAAAATTTTTTCTTATTTCAATGACATACAACGTTTATGCATATTGTTCATAAAAGTTCATAAAAAACTACTAATATTGTTTTTATCGTGAATACACTCAATCGCGCCAAGTAACGGTTGTTTAAGTAGCGCCAAGTAATAACCATGTATACCTCGTTATTTGAACATGTTGGCGTGGGGGACCTGCCTCTCACACCATCCATTTTATAGGACACAAGTTTTTTTGAAGTCTTTATTACATTATCTCTCAATTTAACTAGCAAATTAACTGTTACTGATAAAATTTTTGCTATCGTCAAACAAACAAGTTACTCTCTTACGCGCTTTGTTAGTCACTATCATCGAGAATTTTCGCGAGAGAAAATTTGGGTGTCTTGTCGAAAGGAAGCTACTGACAAAAATTTAGCCTGTTACTAATCATTAAAAAAAACCGTGCTGTACTGTGGACTAGAAGCATTATAAAAGCAAAACCTACTTTCGATTGGTAACATTTTCTTCAAACAATCCGTACAAAATGAATCACACTTGTATTTCCACAAAGTTGGCTACTTTGATTCTAAGTTCACTAAGTTAAACATGTTAGCCTGTTACTAATCATTAAAAAAAACCGTCCACAGTACAGGACTATTCTATTTACTATGTATATTTATGTTTGACGATCTCAAATAATAAATGGTGGTGACGTGATTCTAAATCGTTATTTAGAAATTAAAATGTTCTATGACAAACTGTCCCCAAGGCTACTTAATATCCTATACTGATTGTTCCAAACAAGAAGATATTCAGGGCTAGATTATACGTTATAAACAGAGACGTCAGAGCTATCTTCGCTATGCTACGCTTTTTCCAATAGAGTTTTATGCAATAATTCCAATGGCGAATATAGAGACCGGAGTAGGTTGCACTCAGCGGCGGTTTTTTATCTAGCCAGATAGTCAAGTTGAACTGAAAGTAATTTTCTCCACTAAAGTAACGTTTCCCCTGTTAGTTGAATGTACAGACTTGCTTGAAAACATAGCAAGAACTAAAACGAAAACCTCGATTTGTGTTCTGGAACCCTATGGAATTGAGAACAACGAAACCGTCGAAAACTTGCCCGTGAGGAACCAGGCCTCCGTGCCACAGGAACCAGATCCTAGAATACAGACTACCTCTGCCCTTATAGTTAAATTAACTTTCTATAACTTTGTTCTTTATAACTTTAAAACTTTATAAATATTTTCGAGTTTTCTATTATTAAGAGATATATACCAAATTTTATGTTTCCCTCTTCCTCTAAACCCTCCCATTTCCTTGTACGATTTTCAGCAATAACAAACTTAATTTCAAATAACCAAAAGGACCTTACACACCAAAAATCATTATGATCGGATTAAAACTGATCAATGGATATAAGGATGAGTGGATATAAACACATCGCCAATGATAAGTGCCAATTTTTGAACATAAACTATGACAAATTTATAAATTTTATGAAAATCTATAAAGTTTCAAACAAAAGTTGTTTTTTTTTAGAAAAAGATAATTGTTTGTTTTAAGACTTTCGGGTTTTCAGACTTTTCTGAATGGTTTCAGCGTAAGACCTACCAAGCCTCTATTTTCAGACTTTTCTGGATGGTTTCAGCGTCAGACCTACCTCTATTTTCTAGGACAGCTGGAAGTACCTTAGACTATTGATGATCAGTGAGTGAGTGACCCAATCCCCAAAATGTTAATTTTTAGGGTTAGATATCTTGGAAACTATTAAAGCAGTAATGAAACTTGGTACGTACCGTCAGATTGTGGGTCTCACGCTAGGTTTTAAATTTGAACTAGAATTCCGTTTTCGGTTCCTGAGATACAGTGGTCTAAAAATCGTCTCTAATCCCTCCTGTAAACATATAAACTCGGCCAGA